>KV417603.1:0-226627 GCA_001630335.1 Athelia psychrophila
TGTCTACATCATAATACCGGAAATTTAAATATTAATCACGGATATCGTACCTAGATTAGATGCCGGCTATCCTTTAGATACATCCTCTGTAAGTATTAAAATAGAACCTCTGCAGTAGATCCATCCCAGGATGAATAAGATGAATTACACGATTGATCTAGGATTGATCTTCATTCATCCCGAGAAGTGGTACTGGCCTAATGGAATGTATCTCGAGATGTATCTAAATAGTTATCTAAAGCTTCATCTCTTATCCTGGCGATAAGTGTTTTAAGGAAGCCGACTCAATCGGGATTTGGGTGGGAGATGTATCTAGATAATGGGCCTCGGAGGCCCATTGCTAGTAACATAGGAACCCACCCTCCGAGGTCGTGGGATCATCTGAAACTGCTGCCAATGGTGGACAGTTGACTTTTGGAGTCTGTTGCAGGCTTTACCCCAACAATAACTACCCTTGCCAAACCTTTGCTATCAACTTGCTATACCGATTATTACACCGTGGCAGGTGAACCTTATCAAGTCTCCGCCAATGATTTGCCAATAAACTTCATGATTGTGACTCGATTGTGACTACTGTATACTAATCATCTGATTATCAACTTTCAAGGCTACTAAGAAGCCACAGTATAACTATCAAGTATGTGGCCCGCCTCATCAAGTTTACATGCACTAAGCTCGTTGGACGCTGCTTTAGCACTTAAGTCGTCAGGACCCCCCTCATCTCGGACTTGTCTCGGACCCATGGCCTCGCCGATTATTTCGCCCTTTCTACCTCCGGCTAATTGGTTAGGATACATAATGACGACCTGTGTCTCCGTAATAGAGCTCACAGCATGTTGGAACTTGGAAGACACGGCCATTCCAGCCGATCATCCGCTTACCCATTTCTACCAGGCTCATTCTTACGGCTGGCTATCTATGATTAATGACGGGGGAGCACAAAGTCGTTTCGAAAGTTGGACTGATTCTCACAATATCCCAGTATCATTACAGCGGGACATTTGTTACTAGTCGCGAGATTCCTCTGTGAGCTGCTCTCCTCGTATGCTGAATGAAACACACCTAACCGCATATGTAGGGCACCGGTGGGGAACCTTCCTACACGTCCGAGCCGTGTACCTGAAATCAAGATACATAACCACCCTATTCGGCGTCTTGTGGCTCATCACTGTGGCACTCGACATGCTTACCGATCTATCGCTCCTTGCAAGTCAGTGTCGCCACGCCTTTCATCATGCTCGGCAGCTCAATTGTTCCCCATCCAGCGTGTGTTGCGGACACTCCGTATTGCTTTTTTTAATACAACGGAATACTACCTCTTCCTGAGTGCCGCGACATTTGTCTACGAAACTGCATTTTTCTAGCCATCTCCTACCGCTTAGCGGCCGATGCCGCGCCCGAGAAAAGGTGGCGGCGGCGGTGGCGCGCTCGCATCCTCTCAGTATTCACAGGAAAAGGGCCTTTCACGCTCTGAAGAGCCCTCGTGCGAAGCGGTTTGCCTGTTGCCTGTAGGCTTTGTAAATTTTCCCGTTAGTTTGGCTCACTGATCTCTGTTTGGACTTCATTCCTGTAGAGCAGTATCATCCTATTCTTTTTGGTGAACATGGCCGTAATGCTGTCCTTTCTAATCCCCGCCGGCTCGCACTACGATCTGGACACGCATCATATCGCCTTCACGAACACAATGGCGTGCCTCGTGTTCCGCGGCGTCGCGCTCGATGATTGAAAAATCTCTAATTCCAATTGGGTTAAGCACTACCGGGTCTTTCCGCTATCCCCAGAGCCTCGGCACTCTACATGCGTTGAATCTTGATCCATTTTACAGTTCACATGCACAGTTCCTTGCATATTACCCTTTACGCTTGCACAATATTGTTCCCGGACCCTATCCGTTATTCACGAGTTCACGTCTCCTTCTCTGATGTTCAGCAGGGTCCTGGCGCAGGTCGTCATTCGTCATCCTTACCTTGTCGGCCTTCTTCCCTGTCATCACTTGTTCTGGATTATACCCAGACGACTTTAGGAGCTCGGCTCGTCAACTTCGGCCCCACCGGCCCGTCGTGACCGGTGGCGGTTTTCTCGAACTAACCCGCGGCTGTGCACAAGCCAGCCCCGCATGATGGCATCGGACTCACCACTGTACACATTGTACGAGGACAGTTGAATGTTGGGGTATTTCTTCTCGCCTTCGGCTTCCAGTGTACAGTATACATGTGTGGAGTTTGCACCGTGATATTTGCATTTGTGCATACAGCTACTTTCGATCGTTCGTTTACATCATTTTGAGAATATCTACTGTATTTTGAGAGGTGAAGTCAATTGAATTGATACATATGTATCAATTAAATTCAGTGGTGGCTGTTTTAAAAATGAGGCAAAGTATGTAATAGTGATGTACACTAGATCATACCCGACCCGCCACGGACATGGACACTAACTCTACACAGATTCATTCTTTATATCGAACACATGCCCGTGCATCATTGAATCTTCATCCGCAAAGACTGCGGTGAGCACGACTGGGGTGCCCGGCCGACGTTTGCGATCGGTGATAAGACCCAGGATGACGGCGCGGTGCACGCGGGAGGTCATGGTGTTCTCCAGCGCCACGGCAGGAACCAGGAGGGTTGTTTCGTAGTTTGTTTTGAATGACAGGATGATCAGTGCGATGCTCATCGCCGTCGTCACGCTGGTGAAGAAAATCCCATGATGAGGATAACGAAAAGTATAGCCATATGGTCGGGAGCTCACAGGTAACACAACTGGCCGTTGTGCAGGAGGACCTTTAACACGCGCGGCGCCCCGTCGCCGCGGAAGAAACATCGCCACTTTGAGTACCAGCCGTCGCCGCCCACAGACTGCGCGGAGATGCGGTACGATATGGCGAGGAAGACGAAGGTGGCGTGCACTGAGTTGGTAAACATCACTGATGTTAACCAGTTCCTCACATCGCTCTGTATACACCGTTGTGTCGGGCCGATGTTCTGTTCACAATCGTCAATACATTTCGTGCTCGCCTATCACCGACCGAGCGGAGGGGCGCTCACTTCAGCCCGTAGCGAGAACGGTATGACCATAGTGGTGCCAAAGACGGCGAGGTACAGGAACCCGAAGAGGACAGTGGCGCTGAGGGATTTACCAAACACTGCTCGGACACGAAAGAAGAAGAGAAGGTTGTTGGTGTTCAGCGCGAGGATGGTGAGGGCCGATATTGCATGCATCATAGCCTGACAGTTCTTGATAGGTGCGACTGAGCGAGTTTTAGCTGGATTGGACAGAGTAGATGTTATAATCGTACCTACGAAGGCGGCTGAGCAAAGACAAAAAGCGAGAGTGCATATCCTGAGGTATGGGCTATCGGCAAGAGAGAAGCAGATTGGGAAGCTGGAAGGACTCACCGAGCGCAGATGTACGCTATCTTTGACAAATGCATTCTCCCTGTGGACAGAACACGGTACTCGTCGGGCATCGACATGAGCCAATCCCATGTCAAGGCCTACCAAACGACCACGAGGTGAGATGATGCGGAAATAAAACGAAAAGGGCTCGCGTACCCCTACACAGGCGAAGTATGTGTACGTCGAGACCGCGAGAATATCCGCCAGCGGAGGAGGGAGAAAGGGTGTCAGGGTGTCAGGATTTAGCACTGGCGACGTCGCTGAAAAGTTCATGATGACATGCAGAAGGAGGTGCCAGGGAAGAGTACACAATGCAAGTCAGCATTTTTATCAAAGTCTCGAGCTCAGTAGTAGCGAGAAATGCAAAGGCAAAAGGATCCAGGCTCCGTTGACTGGTTGCCGCCGAACTTGAATGTACTTGACAACGACCTGCGTAAGGGGAGAAGTCTAATCCGTACCAAACCCCGAAGTTAAGCCTAATGCCAGCAGCCATGGTGATTGCTCCTGTGTATTTAAGCGTGTAGCCGCCAATATTGATGTTTCAATGCAATCGAGAATCGAGTAAGACCGCACAATTCATACGCAGCACACAGTTCCCAACTCCTGATTGCAGCCAATCACGACCAGACGTCGGCCAGGCGCCTCCCTTCTCGTAATAAGGTTATACTCGCCACCACGCGGGGTAAGCGGCGTAATAGGTAGAAGCAAGGTAGATGTCGTCGCCCTGCCCCCGTCGCTGCTTCTACTCATATTCGGAAACCTCGGGCCGGTGAGGGCCGAGTCACGCGTCCCCACTAGGTCGGTGTGCTGAGTGCTTTGTTTTGATAACTCGCGTACACCGCATCGATGCATAGACGAGGAGGAGTCGGCCTGGCCGCGCTCGACCGCCAAAAGCACTCGCAAGCCTTCTCCGCGCTCTCCTCAGAGATCTCCGCCACCCAGATAACGACCCTCCACTCCCAGTTGGACCACTTCCGCACGGCCCTCCAGTCCTTCGCGGCGAGCCATCGCGACTCCATCCGCTCCGACCCCGTCTTCCGCCACAAATTCCAGAACATGTGCGCGTCCATCGGGGTCGATCCGTTCGCGGGGCCGCGCAAGGGCGGCTGGTGGGCGGAGATGCTCGGCCTGGGCGATTGGCAGTACGAGCTCGGCGTGCAGATCGTGGATATCTGCGTGAGCACGCGCGAGCGGAACGGGGGGATGGTGGAGATGGGGGAGCTGGTGCGGATGGTCGGCAAGTTGAGAGGTCTGGGCGCGGGGGTGATCACCGAAGAAGACGTCGTAAGGAGCATCAAGACGCTGCAGCCGCTGGGAGCGGGATACGAGGTTGTGGAGGTTGGTGGGGGGAGGAAGATGGTGAGGAATGTTATGAAAGAGCTGGATGAGGATCAAGCTGTCGTGCTTGCCATTGCGCAAGAGGAAGGCGGACGCATCGTCGAAGACATCTTGATCAGCAAAAGAGGCTGGACAAGGGAGCGGGCGTCCGCTGCTTTGGAGAATATGCTGCTCAGAGATGGGCTTTGCTGGATTGACGAACAAGATGAAAAATGTGGGACTGCTTATTGGGTGCCTTCCGTCATGCAGTGGGATGATTGAAGAAAATTTTGGTGCGCAATGCGCGCTGAAGCGCTGAAGCCTCCCGAGCCTTTGCTGACTCTCACATTCCACTGTTGATAGACTTTTTCTGATGCTGCGTCCCGAGTGGCCCGCCATCTCGCCAATGTCCCTCATCCAAGAGGAAAGCTTCCAAACCAATGTTCCTCCAAGAATCAAAGTTGCAGGGCGCGATAGACAGCGATGTCGCCAAGATCAGTCTTTCGAAATTGCGACCTACCCGTAGGGACTGGCTGGTGGAAGCGGTATCGGAACAGAAATGTGACAAGAAATATTATGACGCCGATGTACATACAAGTTCAGTACAAGTTACAAGTTCTACGACGATAAAATGAATAGATAACGCAAATGCCCATATTGAACCGAACAACAGACCCTAGTAAAGGCACCCAATCACTCGTCGTCGCTGTAAGCGACCCGCTTCTCCTCGGTGTTCGCAGTGTAGACGTGGGGGACGCGCTTCTCCTCTGTGCTGTCACTGTACGAATGAGGGACGCGCTTCTCCTCGGTGCTGTCACTGTATGAATGCGGGACGCGCTTCTCCTCGGTGCTGTCGCTGTAGGAGTGGGGCACACGCTTCTCCTCGGTGTTGGCAGTGTAGACATGGGGAACGCGCTTCTCCTCGGTGTTCGCGGTATAAACATGGGGGACGCGTTTCTCCTCGGTGCTGTCACTGTAAGAGTGGGGCACACGCTTCTCCTCAGTGCTGTCACTGTATGAATGCGGGACGCGCTTCTCCTCGGTGTTGGCGGTGTAGACATGGGGGACACGCTTCTCCTCAGCAGCCGTGTATGAGTGCGGGACGCGCTTCTCCTCGGTGCTGTCACTGTACGAGTGGGGGACGCGCTTCTCCTCGGTGTTGGCGGTGTAGACATGGGGAACACGTTTCTCCTCGGTGTTGGCGGTGTAGACATGGGGGACGCGTTTCTCCTCGGTGCTGTCACTGTAAGAGTGGGGGACACGCTTCTCCTCGGTGCTGTCACTGTAAGAGTGGGGCACACGCTTCTCCTCGGTGCTGTCACTGTACGAATGCGGGACGCGCTTCTCCTCGGTGCTGTCGCTGTACGAGTGAGGGACGCGCTTCTCCTCGGTGCTGTCACTGTACGAGTGGGGAACGCGCTTGTCCTCAGCGGCGGTGTACGAGTGAGGAACGCGCTTCTCCTCAGTGCTGTCGCTGTATGAATGCGGGACGCGCTTCTCCTCGGTGCTGTCGCTGTACGAGTGGGGAACGCGCTTCTCCTCAGCGGCTGTGTATGAGTGAGGGACGCGCTTCTCCTCGGTGCTGTCGCTGTACGAATGGGGGACGCGCTTCTCCTCGGTGCTGTCACTGTACGAATGCGGGACGCGCTTCTCCTCGGTGCTGTCGCTGTAAAATGGGGGACGCGCTTCTCCTCAGCGGCGGTGTACGAGTGCGGGACGCGCTTCTCCTCGGTGCTGTCACTGTACGAATGCGGGACGCGCTTCTCCTCGGTGTTGTCGCTGTACGAGTGGGGAACGCGCTTCTCCTCGGTGTTGGCAGTGTAGACATGGGGGACGCGCTTCTCCTCAACATTCGCCGTATAGACGTGAGGCACACGCTTTACCACTGCAAAAGTCCAATCAGCACAAGCTCACACGCTATGACGGTAGTCAACAGCTTATAACATACCAGGGGCAGGCATGGCCATGGCGGCCGCGACAATGGAGAGGAGCACGAAGGAGGCTGATACGCGCATCTTGCTTTGAGCTTAGAGTAGAGGTAGAACGGGTGACTGAGTGATTGGGATGAGCTGTAAGAAAGACGAGAGAGGATGAGATGAGATGGGATGATGTTGAATGGATAGAATGAACCTGGCTTTTAAGCACTTGTGTGCTGCACTGCACTTGAGACCCTTCCCGGGGATATCAACGCTCACTGTAGATGCACCGTGCAGCTCAGAACTACAGGAGAATTTGCACCCGCGGGCGGTCATTGGTTAGACCGCATCCCGCACCGGACCCATGACCGCATATTGCCAATACCAGGCGTGCAGTAGGGCGAGCGGGTGGCGCAATCAAGCCTCAGAGGCACCATCATGGCCATATGGGATAAACCAGTCGAATACGGGCGTCGTCTGTCACGGTCCGCGATGGTGGTATTCACAACGATGCAGCCAGGCTATAGAGTGGGATATCCAGGGAAATTTTGCAAGATTAGGATTGAGATTAAACTTCTGATTGCCTGTAGACAGCACCTTGGCGTCCGACCACGGAGTGTCACACCAGCAACATTGCCGTACCGCGCACGGAGCTCAGCGAGACAGTGGCAAGCAACATGCCAGTCAAGTAACGCGCTAACACGCGTCAATCACCTTGATTGAGACGCACAGGATCAATACACTGTTCTATAAAATGTTCAACCAGCGCACTCACCGACAATATTCATGGCTCGTATGCCAGATTGCAAATTGCCAGCCAGCTGCCACAAGGGGCCGATGCGCCCAGTATCAAAGCCGGGCTGCAAGGGATGCAAGTCTAAGGAAGCAATTGCATATCATGACACGGACAACCATATGGTCCATATCTCAGCGCTCCTTGGTGATAGGAGGTGATACTGGCACTAATAGCTACAGGGAGAATGCAGGGCAATCATAAGTTACCGACAAGCAACCGACAAGGGAAGAAGAAGAAATGAACGGAGCCTTTCGACACAGCACCATCGCTGCACCATCACCGCCGGAAGCGCTCATGCTCTTGATCACTTCTTGTCACTATCTCTTAACCTGCTGCGCGCTCAGGCCGGCGATATCAAACTCTTGGCACAATCAACCATTTCTTGGACCTTGAAAGTAGTGGTATGCGGACAGCAAGAACCGGACTCGCAGAGATGGTGATCAAGTGCGACAATACATGAATGATATGCCAGCTCAACTCTGGAGCCTTCGCATTTTTCTCGCACATTCTCCCCGCTAACTCATGGAATCCAAACCATCTCTCGAATCGCTTCACCTACAGACCCACCCCAGACGCGCGCGCTGGCGACTCAGGGCCACGGTCGGGGTCTGCGTGGTCCTGCTACTCCTCAACTTGATCGCGACCATATACCAAATACGCGTCCAAGCCCTCCCCCCAAGCAAGAAGACATACAGTGAGTAACCTTTATCCGCCCAGTCTATTTCAACATATTAACAACCACTTGCCTTGGTGTCTAGCATATCTGAACGGTGACTGGCCCCAAGAACTGGACATGGGCGCTCCGCTCCGGAAAGTAAACATGGCATTCAACGACAGCGAGCCATACATGGACATCTACGACCCCGACGCTGGCCCAGTATGGGACGCGAACCTCCCTGCTGGCCGCGGTTACATCAAGCTCGGGCAGCATCCAGAGCTGTTTGGAGTGACTATGTTCCACCAGATGCATTGTCTTGTCCGCCTGCGTGCTGTAAGTTATCCTCTATGAGAATACCTCCCGTCTCTGACCAGCCCACATCAGGTGTTTGCAGGGGACAAGGATGAGTCGGGCCATGTCAAGCACTGCTTCAACTACCTGCGCCAGGTTAGCCGCTTTATCGCCGCCCACCACCCATGTTCTTACGCTGACCATCTCTCCGCTCTTACAGGCCATTCTATGCAATGCGGACACCACGCTCGAGCCTGGGAAGACAGTCCACGAGCACGGTCACGAAGCCGTCATGGGCGGATACGACACGCTGCACCAGTGTCGGGATTGGACACAGGTGTGGGATTACATGACGGACGAGTGGCACAAGTCCTTCCCGGACCCGAACAACCAGCCGTTGCAATTTGCTGCTATCAATGGCCAGGCATAGGCGTGGAGTTAGAGGTAGAATAAGTGTATAAATAGAATCGTGTTCGTGTTGGTACCTCATTAGGACACTACTCCGCCCGATGAGGATGTAATGTATCTCGCCTCACACGCTCGCTTGTGAACCTCCAGTCACCGGACATCATGCAGTCGCAAACACCGAGGATAAGGGCGGACTAGAAACAGCCCTGGGCGCCGAAAGAAGTTGGTGCACGAGAGAGCTGGCAGACAGTTGGCCAGCTGGGGCCAGAAGATTACCATACAACAAGCTTGTGATTCCATAATACCCAAGCTAATAAACAAGCTAATAAACAATATAAAACAAGTTACAAGAGCAATGAATCCTAGTCCCTTAATGGGACCATTTAAGCCGCGGTGGCGAAGCCAATGCGGCTGTTTGTGGTGTCGAACACGGAGTAGTAGTTCTCGAGGAACTTCTGGCCGATGATGAAGTCGACGCCCGAGGATCCACCATCGTTGATCCAGGAGTAGTACGCGCTGCCGGAGATACCGAAGTTGGAGTACTGCGCGGTGGGGACGAGGTACTGCGCGGGGGTCAAGGCGAACTTGGTGCCGCCGATGGTGAAGGAGAAGGTGCCGGTGGGCTTGGTGGTGAACTTAGCGAGACCGGTGGAGGAGTCGGTCTTGCCGCCCGAGGCGGACAGGAACTTGGTGTACGCGGAGGTGGGGATGTAGATGAGGGTGGTGCCGGTGTCGACGATGCCGGAGCCGGAGCCGAGGGAGGTGGTGCCGTAGGTGATGGCTGAGACGGCGACACCCCAGTAGGGGCCGACCGAGGAGGAGGTCGACTTGGCGGTGTAGGTGATGGAGCCGGTGTACTTGGAGGAGTCGCTAGAGGTCGCGGATCGGTTAGGATGCGTTGCGTGCGGGGAAATGAGCGAGGCGACTTACGTTCCGCCGAGGGTGAGTTCACCGTTGGCATCGTCGTCATCAGAGCCGCTCTCAGGGGCGAATGAGACACCGAGGACCTCAGTGGAGATTGTGCCCGCGGAGTAGAGGTTATCCAAGAAAGTGGGGACCGAGGAGACACCACTGAGTTATACATGAGATTTTGGGAAGAAATATGTGAGATGACAATGCTCACGAAACGGTGTCCTCAGTGAGGTCAACAGGGCCAACCCCAAGGATTCCGTCAACCCCGGAAAAGCCGGTGGAGCTGGAGGCAACACCGATGGACTGCGAGGTCACGGTGGCCGAGCCCAGAGTGACGGTGTCGGTGTACTCGGTTCCTGAGAACGAGCCCGATCCATAGGAGACAGAGATGGATTTTCCGGTGGATGTCCCAGTAGATCCCTTTGTGAACTTGGTGTCGGCACCAACCCAGGTGTTCGACGAGCCAGTGTCGACGATCAAGTCGAACTGTTGGTCGTGATAAGCTCGTGCAAAATGGAAACTAAAGGCGTATACTCACAGTCTGGCTGCCGACCTTGACCTGGGCGATGTAGCTGTCGACCTCGTTGATGACAGTCGCGGAGCTAGACGCCGCCGAGTTGTACTTCGCGAGACGGGCCTGGTCCCTGGCAACAGTCTGCGCGATGGACTTGCTTGCCTTCTTGGTGATGGGGTGGGTGATGAGGCTCTCGCGGGCAACGGGGCCGGCAATCGCTGAGACAGCGAAGGAGAGGACAATCGCGGAGGTGAGGGTCTTGAAGTTGAACATTGTGGCTAAGACTTGAAGATGGAGGAGATGGAGGATGACCTGAGTGAGCAGAGATGGGAGTGACTGCGTGAAGAAACTACAGTGTATATGTGCTACACTTTATAGCCCAACAGCCAGGGGTTGCAATACTTGTCGATAAGGCGACTGAGTGCACGCATGAAGAGATGCGGCGGAATACAATGACGCGAACTTGGATCGCATGCGTTGAATAGGGATCGCCGGTCGGCCAGGCTGACGTCCCCTCGCGTTCATCATGAGCTCCATCTGGTCACCGATAGCGATTATACACAAAATCGCGACATTGAAGCGCCATATATCGCCTGAAGCTCTTTGGCAGTTCGCCCCCACTCGGTTGAAGCTTCTCGTGCTTCCCAATGCGGGCCATCAAAAGGTTGTTTCGCGTGCGTCCACATCCAGGCCATCAATTGGTTGTTTGCTCCACATGGCCGGATATGAGCGGAAGCAGCTTTCAGCACATGGATCGATCGAAGAGTTGTTTTCAGCCGAACGGCGAAAGTGTATTTGATTTTAAGCGGCTAATTCGCTTGGCAGCGGTTGCCATTGGACCTCATTGGGCCCGGTGAGCATTGGCAAGCATTGGCGCAGAGATGAATGAAACGGGGACGGCGATCGTGGATGAGGGCCAGGAGCGTGTAGGCGGAAAAAAGGCTCCATGTAGCGATATATTTCCGATCTGCAGAGGATCAAAGGATGGGCATTTGGAAGCGGGGCAGGAGAGCCCAGCGACTGTTGATTCCATGTTGCCTCGAAGGAAGGTGCTACAGTTTAAGCGTTGAGCCATATGCATGAGGAGCGATCCAATGAGCCGTGAAGAATGCGCATCGAATCGACTTTATCTCTACATGAATTGAGGCAGTGGTCAGCAAAGTTTGTGACAAATGCCCGATAGATTGTACGCATCAGCTGCGCTTGCTGCGTCGCTCTAAAAGTTACACGATCCATTTCATATAGTCGCACATGAAGAGTGTAAGTTGCATCCTATGGCGCTAGCTCATTGGCGCGTGCTCAGGGCTTCAGGCCATGCGGGATAAAGGCACCAAGGGCCTAAGCGGCTGCACGTCTTCCTAGGTCTTCCTCCATGATGCGCGTGCCAGGGACTACGCAAACCGAGCATGCGGAGAGAAGATATGGCCACGTATTTCAGAAGATTGCGTAGAAGAACCTCGAAGTTCGCGAGATCACGCCGAGGGGGGCAAACGCAAGGACAGGCAAGGACGCGTACGGGCGCGGAGTCCGGAGTCCGAGTCCGATATCCGAATACCTCAGCGTCTTCCTGCCAGTGCCACCCATCCACCGCACCAAGACGACTATCCTTAACGTCCATCAGAACTGCTTGAAAACACCCGATAAATGATGTGAGTAGACGAGTATTTGTTGGTAGTCAAACTCGACTTCTACTCCGACTTTCATATTAAATCCCTTTTGTCATCTTGATTCTTGACTTTGGCGCTGAAGGAAACTTCTGCTCGCTTTGTTTGTAGGCTGATAGAAACACGATATCATCTTTTAGAATTATATATTGAAATGTATGTAGGTTGGACATGCGCCATATATCTTGCACCCTCGAGTCGAGTCTTTCACGGCAGCCAGTGGTCGGTTGGGGGTTGGGCCTGGACTTTATCCAGGACCCAGCTAGCTGGATCCATGGAACTTTCAACATATTTCGGTGTTCAAGCTCAATGGTGAGGCCCGTTCATGTCGCTAGCCAGATGCTGGTTGTAGGCGAAGCACTGGAGAGCGACAATCCCAATATGCTATTAGAAAATGTATCAGTAAACTTATCTGGAATCAACAAGCCAGGTTACTTACCACTACCCCGCTGCGCAATGCTGCCATAACATCGCCTTTATTGACGGGGTCCACGTTTGGGACCTTCAGGTTCTGGATTGTGTCCCGTATCGCCATATACTCTGGATGTTTCTGTTTGGTTATTTTTTTCGCCCATTTGTCCTTGACCTAATCTTAGTGAGTCACAATAATAGAGAAGAAGCCTGCTCTTCAATAAGCGCACCTTGTTGCTCTGCATATCAAATTCAAGGGGGCTCAAAAACCCGGTATGGCTGCCTCTGTACTCCCCATAATATCGCCAGTAGGCTCGACCATTTAGAAACACCCGGCAAAACAAGCTGAACTCTGAAGTGCACATGTCATTATACCTGTTGCTCAGGAGAAACCCACGACCCCCCGGCGCCACGGGGAGCCCAGGATTCAGCTCTCCGGTGCAGCAAAGCGCAAGATGTTTCCCGGGGGGCGCAACATTAATGAAGGGACTGACAATACGTTGGGGATGGACACCATATTTTGTCCGCAATAATTTCCGTTTTACAGGCGTTGCGAGCGGGCCTGTGGTTATAGCGAAGTCGGTCAAGCCGTCCAAGTGCCGGTCAACTTCTTGGCTTGAGAGGGTCACTTTGGAGTCTTCGCATTTGGGCTTTACATCCAGCCCTAATTCTGTCTAGGAAAGCATCAGGGCCAATGATTCACAGCAATAATCAAGTGTAGTGGCTGTACCTTCAATGGGAAAATCTTACGGTCCCGGTTTTCTGCCTTCACATCGCATACAGATGGGTATTCAAGTTTGATATCCTGAGCGTTATCAATTTAAATTTATAGGAATGGCTGAACCAAGGTTTCAGAAATCAGACACACCACCTGGAAATGACGTGGTTCGACCTTAGCAATCGCGGTGTGTTGTTCAACCGACGGCACGAGCTTATACTGAAGGCGCTGGTAACTTGATAAACGGGATATCTGATATTTTGATCAATCTCAATAACGGCTGATTTGACGGGCGACTCACAACAACTTCAACTTTGAGAACGCGACGCGGCCGGCCGACTGCGCTGGCGGATTGGTAATTGGCATTCACCCCGTTGAGTTGACGCCTGAGGCGCTTGCTATTGATTCTGTCGCTCCTTCTCTCCATTGCAGTAGGACAATGCTAAAGAGTGATAAAACGAAGATGGAAGCTCAAGCGTTGAAAGTCGACGCAAGTTGACAATACTAATGCCAGTGACTAGTGAGCGCCAAGTGAGCGCACATCGGCCGCGACTTTGGCCGCGGGCCGTGCAGTTCCCATTTGTGGACCACATTTCCGGTTCAGACTGAGACGGTCACAGACTGTGAGCTCGCCACTGGACTATCGAAATGGCTCCCAAACCTAACCCATCGACGGGCCCCCAAACATCTGCTCAACGGCCGACTAAATCGAACTCATCCCAACTATCTAAGGAACGCAAAGCCGCGGCAAGCCGGCCAAAGCAGCCCACTCCAGTCCCTGAGCGTCTGAAGCGACTGTTCACATCACTTTGCGCTCAGATCGATGGAGGGCATTTTGTAAATGCAGTGAAGAGTTGCGACAAGAGTACGTGCTCTCAGCTCAAACCTTTCGCAGATCGCTAACTCTGCGATCATAAACAGTACTTCGCCTTGCACCTGGCGATAAAGACGCACTGCAGACAAAGCTGTTCTTGCTGCTGCAAACTGAGCAATACGGTGCTGCGCTGTCATTAATCGGGTCTGACAACGACGATAGTCATATTTACGCCAAAACATACTCCGTTTATCGCTTGCAGCATGAAGCAGAGGCTACAGAAGGGCTGGATGCACTCAAGAAGGAGGAGGGCGACGAAGATGTGGAGAGGGGAGCAATGCATCTGGAGGCTCAACTCGTATGTCCACAACTTTCTATATATTATGCCCAGCTGAGCAACCCCTAGAACTATCGTCGAGGCTCTTACCAGACTGCGGTTGATCTATACAACGATCTCCTAGACACAGCCGAGCCCGTGAGTCACAGTCATCGTTGGGATCCTGTCTTATATTGAGACGATTGCTTCCTAAAGAATTCTGAAGAACACTCTGACATCCTCACAAACTTGACCGCCGCTCAAAAGCACCTCGACTTCATCAATACAGAGTACCTCCACGCAATTGATGCACTGCCTACGGCTGTTACCTCCACTTTGGAGACCAACCCACCACCCGCGCACCCATCTACATCCCAGGCAACCGCTGCCATCGTGTCTTCATCATCCACAGTAGCTCCAGCCCCAGCCCAGCCGAAAAAAGCACGTGCTTCTCGGCTGCCCAAAGGCGTTGTCCCCGGTGTGACTCCACCGCCAGACCCTGAGCGATGGCTGAAGAAGAGCGAAAGATCGACCTTTGGCCAGGGGCGAAAGCGAAAAGGTGGTGGTGGTGGTGGAGCTTCTCAGGGCAGTGCGTTGGAGCCAAGTGGAGGGGCTGTAAGTGTTCCCACCAAGAGCGCAGTCACTGCAGGAAAGGGAAAGAAGAAGAAGTGAACTGTGATTCTGTGAATTGCGTTCCGCGCCCAGGCATTTGATTCGTGCCGACGCTTCAGGGCATCGGGAGTAGAACCTCTGATTCTGACCATCTTTCTCTTTGGAATAAGATTTGATCAGTTACTCTGCCCCGTGTCACGCCGAATGAATGAGTGAAATGGCGAACATCCATTCCAAGTTACTAAACGAACTTCCAAAGCATATCTGTCCGGCAACGTGTTTGTGCAGTCGATATGTTGCCTGTGGCTGCATTGACAGCTATGGGCGGCGTGGACTCGGAAGTAAAGCGGCCCCGTATGTCTAAATTGTCTCCCAAATTATGCAGGGTAAAGTAGCATATGCGTTCGGCATGCCGTCGTATTGTGATTGGCGTGTGTGGTTCTTCTGCTGTTCGAAAAATAAAGACGGGCACTGCATGAACATATGAACGCGATCCGCACAGGCCCAAAGCGGCCAAATCAACCTCTTGCCTCTGTACCTCATGTTGCTCGCCTGACCTCAAGGCCCTTTACCAGGCGACACAATCTATTATCTATGACTCTTCTTATTAACCAACTGCTTGCCCATCATCGATGTTACGAGAAGAACTTGGGCGCCGCTGCGGCGTGTTCTTCACGTTAAGTCTCGTAAACGTCCATTCTTCGGCTTTGCGATCATCACCAGGCTGGAATCTATGGATCATGCGATTCTGATAGAGCAAATGAAAACCGCACGTTGACCTCGAGTTGGGCCCTTCGCGTTAGCATTGCTATATGACAGGCAACGCCCTACTACCGGGCGAATCTTTGCCGAATGGCAGCGCAGAACGTGGACCTTACTTAGCTTGGCCAGCACTGTTTGGCATTGGGCCCGCCGTTGTCTGCAGTCATTCCGGCATAGCCACACCATACAGGAACAATCAAGGGAAGAGACGAGGAACATGGTGGCCACGTGTGGAGCTAGCTGAATGAACGCTGTCCGATTGGATTCAGGCAAGGCCGTCGTGAAGTAATTTGTGAATTACGTGCGGAGGGGAGACGATATCGAACGCCAGGCCTGAGCGCCACAAATTCCACGCGAAGTCCTGCAGCTTATTCATCCGGAGTTACGCTCTTAAAAGCTGCTCAACCTCCAAAGTTCCTCCATCAATTACTTGTATCTCTCATCCTCTTCTCTTCACTGCAACTTCAAGTCATGGTCAGCTCTCAGCCCCTTGCAAGAAGTTCGCTAGCTAACTGGATGTAAATGACAGTCTCAAGTACACGGTGTAATTGTTATCGCTCGTAATGGTGATCGCACCGAGTTCTACCAGGATCCCAAAACATATGCCCCCGCGTTCACCGAGACCACCCCCCTCGGCGAGGTTTGTAGACTCAGCCTCTTTCCCTCGCCTGAAATTGACCTCCTCCACCAGGTACAATCCCACGCTCTGGGCTCGTTGCTGCGCAATGAGTACTTCATCAAGGACTCTACCTCCTTTGTTCAAGGCATCCAAGCCGACCTTGTCGACACTCACCAGGTTGCCGTCCTCGTGAAAGCCGGCGGCGAGGGCCCCGTCATCTTCGACTCCGCCATTGCCACTCTGCAGGGTCTGTTCCCGCCTACGCCCAAGAACACGATGACGCTTTCAAACGGCAAGCAGATCACTGCGCCTTTGGGTGGGTATCAGTACGTCCCTGTCGAGACTGTCGAACCCGACAACGACCGCTCCATGGAGAGCTGGACCGACTGCCCAGTAAGCATCACATGCATATCTGCAGTTCAGCGCACTCCCCTGACCGACTCCTATCCAGGCGTTCCAAAAGCACGTAGAGGCGTTCCACAAGTCTGACGAGTTCAAGAAGAAGGCCGCGGAGGCTGAGCCGTTCTTCAAAGGCGTCAAAGACTTCATCTTTGGACGTGAAGCGACCCTTCAGAACATCTGGAATGTATGTTTTCGCCTTCCACGTCTGAATCGGGACAACGGAGACATCTAACGATAAACCCATAGATCTACGACTACATCAACTCCGAGTTGGCGCACAACCAGACATATGCCTTCCGTCTCCCACCCAGCTACAAAAACCAGGCCCAAGCCTTGGCCGACTTCCACGAGGCGGGTGTCTTCGGCGCCAAGGACCTCGGTGGCATCGGGAACAGTGCGTCAAACCTACTTCATAGGCATAGTAGCACTTCATTGAATTAACCTTTCTCTAGTCGCTGGACGTACGATTATGTCCACTGTCCTCAAGGCGCTCGAGCGCATCGCCTTCAACGGCGACCCACTGCAGTTCATGCTGCTCGAGTCGAGCTACCAGCCCCTGATTTCCATCTTGAAGATGACCGAGCTCACCAAGGACCACCCAGAACTCGACGGTATCCGTGCGTAGCTTCCGTTGTTCATTTGATCACGCCGCTCACTCGCATGTCTCACGGTCTATAGCCGACTACGCATCGGCACTGGTCATCGAGCTCCGCCGCGGTGCGCCCCCCGACACCCGTGACTTCCTCCGTTTCAAATTCAAGAACGGCACGAACGACTTCGAGACCCTACACGCATTTGGTCACCACCGGGACATCCCCCTGACAGAGTTCATCTTCCGCACGGAGGACTTTGTTATCAACAGCAACAAGGAGTGGCAGAGTGTCTGCAGTACTTCCTTCGCCCCCTTCCAGCTTCCCACCATCGGTGCTGAGAGTGTGGGCCAGACCGCGGGCTCGTGCATATTTGCATTCTTCGCGCTGTTTGGGCTATTCATCTTTTCCAACGTCGTCCGCCGCATTCGCGCCAGGAAGGCCGAGGGCCGCCTCCGCTTGCCTGGAGCCGAGGTTAGTGAGAAGCAATCCACCCCTCTCCTTCCGCCCCTTCCTCTCCACCCTTTCGGAGCCCATTATGGGACTGTCTCGTCACAGAGCCCTGAGTCACATCACTCTAGCGAGCTCGTGACCACATCTGCTGCATGATCGCGCTGTCGTTCGTTCTTGTTGTCATGTATTTCTCTCTTTTCGTCTATCTCTCTCATCACCGTTTTCCGAGCTATACGCTGACTTTGCTCCTTCCTAGGTCACTCAAATCACTCACAAGTTTTGAACCACCATGTACCATGATATCATCCCGCATTCTCGCATAGCATTCACAGGGTGACCTGTTTTTGGTATATATATACATAGCAGCAGGACATTTTCCCACTACACACGCATGGATTGTACCATATTCACGATTGATGAAAAATGTATAGGCCTGAGGTCTTCTACAACCGAGCGGTCACCAGTTCAATGACGGCATCGAAGGAACTCGATACTGTTCAAATGCAGTCGTTCTGGGACTGGCGTTAATCTGTAGAATGGTGAAAGTTTTTCAACTGCTCTGCTTCAGTTTCAGACTATAGGCAACTCGGTTTAAAGGTGTAGGCCACGGGATCGAGCCGCCACCTTTCTCGGTACATATGACTACTTCCCCGAGTTCTTCGACGATTGCGATTCGGACCTGTATACGTAGGAACTGCCACCCCGACTGGCAATCCAAGTTTCTAACGTGCCTTTCTCTGGTTAAGCTCTGATGGAATGCTGTTGGGATCCATACGTAGAAATATATACGATGTACATATTTATTATCTAGATCCTATCAAAACTTGGACATTGGATAGCACTACTGTACCATTCCGACCTTAGGTTCATTGCCACGCTTTTGGGGAGGACTTGCCACGAAATTGAATAATGAAATCGATATTGGGCTTCGAGCGTTCCCTATGTGACCTACCCATTCCGCTTAATCTGGTGGGAAGGAGTCTGGAGGTTGCGGAGCTTGCCAGAAACGGATGGTCACGAGCCTAACAAATAAGGTTATCTTGTAAGGCCTTACCCCGCCATCGCACGGCCGATCATCAAGTTTTGATGGGCAATATCAGGCAATATTGCCTAGGTCCCTTCCAACCCTGAATCTAACGATCAACTGCAAATGCGAAACTTGTGGATCAGACTGACCGCAGTCTGACGGCGACCAACTCATCGTCGTCGATGTCGGTGCTCGAGCAGCTCTCAGCTGGCGTCGCTTTGAGCCAACTTAACGCTGCCCTAGTCACTGTCAGTCTGGCCATTAATCTGTTCAAAGGTGCACTTGGCTGACTAGGCCTTAGGCCATCGCTTGGGACATTCTCATATACTTCGAGGAAGAGGTAGACCTTGCTGTCAGATATGGATTCAGCTCTTCAAGTATAGTGTATTTCGCGTCTCGGTGAGTGTATATTCTATACATTCTTGGCCCTGTGACTGATACACCGTTCGCAGCATAGGGATATTGTTCTGGTGTATACTAAGCCTGATAATGGAGAGTGAGTAATCCAGCTCGAGCATTCCTTTGACGACCATGACTCATCTCCGCTACCTTAGAGGTCCCTTTCTCTCACTGCGAAGTTGTTTGGGGCATCACAGCGATCATCACCGTTGTCGCCGGCAGTGCAACAGCCCTCCTCTTCGTCATCCGCGTATGCGCCGTGTACGAGCAATCCAAGGCCGTCAAGATCTTCTTTACCATTTTCTGGCTGGCTACACCGGTTTCTGGTATCTTGACCTCCATTTACGGTCGCTCATCCGTAAGTCATTCTGCTTCCATTAAATGGCGCAATGTTCTAATCTCGATGAATGCGTAGCATATGGGATCACCTATGTGTTCTATCAGCGGCGTCCAATACTTCGTATCCATCTGCCTGTGGATTACGGCGGCTTTCGACACATCTGTATTTCTCGCGATCACCTGGAGAATCATCTCATACTCCACGGCCTGCAAAATATCACTCTGGCAGACCTTTCGGGGCGCGGGGCAACCTCGTATTTGCAGGGAGCTGCTACAGGGCGGACAGCTCTTTTATTTGTGAGTTTACGCGAGCCATCTTATACGGAACGACCGCTGACGATGTCGCATAACAGCGTTACCGTGGGGGTGACGCTAGTTGGAGCTTGCGCCATGTTCATACCCGTTAACCCAATCTACCGCCTCAGCTTTACTCAGCCATCACTCGCGCTCCAGAGCATTATGGCGTGCAGAGTACATCGTAGAATCTTTTTGGGTTCCAACAGACTGAAAGTCGACCACGATTCAGCCCACAATATCGCGATGACCACGATATTACCTTATTTCCCGCACCCCGAATTATCCCGCAATATCGAGCTGGACCTGTAGCTTGCGGCCCCGCGGCTAGCCGCCGCACCGCACGCGTCCCATCCTTGACCACCGAATATCATCTCAGCTTCCTTATGTGGGCTCTGCAACCAATTACAATGGCACGCTGCGCTATTCGGTTGCTCATATCGTGTCTGGCCTATCGATGCGCTGTGAGGAATAGACGGACCGGTCGTACGAAGCACATACTCCGGTATCTCGTGACGGAAAACGCGGCGAGAAGACCAAGCTCAAAGGGAGCTGGGTGGCAAGTGGCAGATAGCCAGGAGATTGGCAGGCGAAATGGCATGGTTCGTCCCCGTTTTATGGATCCGCCAACTTGGCAATGTAACAAGTATGTGCTGCGCGTCCCCTATTTAATCATCTAGCTGCTACGGGTAGCTGTTGATGTATGATTGGTGTTTAAATATTATTTTTGCGCCGGGTGGGCGAAGCTGCTGTAAGTACTACTTGGATCCAGAGCATCCGCTGTTGATTGCGGTCTCGACCGTGAAAACGATTTGACGATTGAGTTGTAGTGAAGCTAGGCAGGCAAAGGGGCTTGTGTACGTACCTGGTGCTCGATGGCAGTTCAAATACAATGGATGTGCGCCATACAAAGCGACACGAAACTGGAGATAGACTTACAACAAAAGTGGTATTACCAGGGATTACAGTCGGATCACAGTTGATATATAATGTCCATGAGAAGTCCATAGCGAAAGGCCAATATATAACAAAGTCCGAAACATCTACCAGTCCTCAGACTCATCGTCCACTCCGGGAAGCGCAGTAAGTGCTATGGGTCTCTCTCCACGTTCAACCGAGCGCATATCGGTGGAAGGGGAGTGCCGAATGGAGTGGGCGCTACCCTTGCTGGCTACGCTCCCGGGGGACTGTCTCTGTCCCTGCTCTATGTCAGACTCGACACCGGGCTGCAACAGCGCTGTGGATATCACAGGTGTGGACTTGGGAAGGAGGAGGCCAGAGCGAGTGGTGAGGAACAGCATCACGTTTAGCGCACCGGAAAGGCTGTATAGAAATTGAACGGCGAAAGTCGCCGCATGGGGGACTTTGTGAGCCCCTTGGCCTGCCCCTTTGCCGAAACCCGATTTGAAGCGCACGATGCTGAGAGGCAGAACGACAATCGTAAAGACAATTGGGTAGCTAGAAGATAACTGTGTGAGATCAGAAACGGGCGACGGACTGGTTTTACTCACGCGATCATCTTCACAGATCGTGCCTTGCCGCCGCTGGTATTCATTCGACTAGCCAATGCGCGGTGTATGCGGATGTGCCACCATCGGTCCGTGCTGACGGTGAGATTCCCTCGCGCCCACAGGAAAAGACCTGTGTAGGTCACGAAGGATATGATCATGGTGGACCACAGCCAAAGGTATTCTCCAGTTATTTGCTCCGCTTCGTAGTTGGGGCTGATCCAGCACCAGAACTACAACATATATTAGTAAGCAACATTTTCGATCGGAAGAGAAAGGGACTTACGCCGTCTGGGGTCTCATAAGGCCGTGAGCTGCCCTTATTTAGAGATACTCCCAGCGCAACAAAGAGAATGACAAAGAGCCAGTTGAATGCCACGACGCAATACGCGAAAATGAAATTCCTGCCCAGTTTTCCCCACATCACTCCCACGAAAGTGTGGATAGCGATGGCCTGCAATACAGTGCGAAGATACTTAGGGCAAAGTCGTCAAATATGTGGGTCGTACATACCAGCGTCGACAAGCTTGACCCCAACTCTCCGAATTGTTGGATCGCCCCTGAAAGTTAGGTACATCAATTACCGAAGGCGCGAAGCTACCGAGCCGAACTCACCTTGGGCCGTGCAGTAACCACCCAAGACAACCTGTCCTTCATATACCCACTTGATATCAACGACGTGGCCAACTGCCATCACCAGATCGAAAGCAAACAGCGATATCTGTGACAGAACATGGGTAATTGAACAATGCATGGCGATCGAAGGTGCTTACCATGTACAAATCGGCGGGCCGTTTGATAAGATAACCGTTTCGGAAGGCATTGCGCTGTTACGAGCGACATATTAGTTAGAATGCAACTTGGAGGTGCTGATTGACTCACGATCAAGAGACCAAAAACGCCTAGCACGGCGATCAGAGAAATCAATGCTGATTCGGCCACGAGAGTGAGGCCGATAGAATCACCCCGTGTCAGGGTGCTGTTGTCGGGCATCTCAAGTTCAGGATGTGATGTATAGTCCCAGCTCTAGTGGGATGAAAACTGAACTGAAAGGGATAATGAATTCTGGCGGCAGGCGGCGCACTTATACGGCTCTAAGCAGGCACGACGTCGACAGCATGTACAGCAGTTCTCACTGAGGTCACCTTAGTAATGTCATTAGGCTTGGGTAAGGCACCAACATTTATGTGGCTCAAGTGATATAGATATGAGATACGTACAGCCTCAAAGCGCTATGAGCCCAGAAAGTCACCTTCCGCGCTGTCAAGGGGTTATGTATTCGAGCATGTTTATGGTGCTGATTGGCTTTAAGCAGGCCGCCTTACGTACATCAAGGTACGAAGCACAGGCTTTGTGCCCCATGACATGCATGACAGACAAATGACAGAAAGCGCGGCAAGAGGATCAAGCTAAAAAAGGAAGTTGAGTGGTTATAACAAGCAGCAGATGACATCATCCGCACCTCTCATTTTACGGATCCACCCATGCCACTGCATGGCCATGCAAGCCAGTGTTTAATTTATCCACTGTTGAAAATCAGATTAAATATGTAGCAAGTCCGATGTACCAAATATGGCCAGATCTGTTTACCTACTCGTCGTTTGTGCGGGGTAGGTAGGTAGAGAAGGCGATGTCAAATCATCAGGTGCTGCTACTTGGGCGCGACTAGGATACCTTCACTTGAGCGACAGTTTGACAGATGCTATCGATGGAAACTTGTTTTGAGCTGTTGATGTGACCAATTGGGCGAGCATGAGTAAAAGCTTGTGGTAAGAGCAGGTGAGAGCTTGCCGACTTCGGGGTGTGTGTGACAATACAAGTGGCGTGAGTTTCTCGGTGGCGTCAATCCGACTGCCCTTCTGCCTTGTTCTTGATTCCTTGCTAGCTTGTACAAACTTTCATTTCTCAAATCGGCTGCTTGATGTACATTGAACGATTTCCCCTGAAGTCTTTAGCGAGCAGACAGCTATGTATGCTCATTGCACATCGCATGACAAATCACCAGGTTTTGATGGGCAATATCACGCATTCTCTCATTGTACCAAAGATCTAGCTCAATGTGTTCCTTGTATTTGTTGCCTAGCGTAACAATTGGTGTCCTCATAGTCGCCGCCGTCGCTGTGTACATTAGCCTGCCCTACTCTAACGCGGTAGCGACGCTTTACAAAATTACATAGCGCTTTCTAGCGTGTCGTGTGTTCAGGATGCTGCGGCTGTGTCGCGGGGAGACGGAGGATACGGCTGTTAGCACGCGGGCAGTAGAGGTTATGATTATGACGGTGATGGAAGAGTCCGAAGCACAGGGAGCGACAAGGGTGAGCGACGTGGGGTATGGTGCACCAACGAGTGCGGCGTGGCGTGGCTCATATTTGCATTTGCAGAAGTAATTTTTTATTCTCCCATATTAGATTACCTACTTCACTCCGGAATCTCTCGCCAACGACGGCCTCGGCTCGTTATACTTACTACGCATTTAAGTCCGAGCATCCGAACGCGTGCGGTGTACCGTATGTACCTACCATCCAAGCACAGTTTCAGTCAATCGGACGGGTGGTGTTCTGCGTGAGCATCATCGAATTCGTGCCCAGGCCTGTAGTAGTGAACTTTGAAGGAAGCGCAAGCAAATTGAATTCGAAGAGATCTGCACGTTGGATAGGTGAATTTAAAATAAAATAGTTTTGGGTCGGCAGGGCAGCCCAGCCTATGCATATGGGCTGGGTTAATTCTACCCGTACCTTATACATATGCACCTTTAAATCTGTAATTCAACTCCAAGGGGAAACTGAAATTCAAA
Source organism: Athelia psychrophila (assembly GCA_001630335.1). Classification (NCBI taxonomy): domain Eukaryota; kingdom Fungi; phylum Basidiomycota; class Agaricomycetes; order Atheliales; family Atheliaceae; genus Athelia; species Athelia psychrophila. The sequence goes on from KV417603.1 coordinate 23,933, forward strand.
TCGCTCGGGACAACTGCCACCAGCCGCCACCACGCCCAGATCCAACTTCCAAATCGGCGCTCAACGCTCGGAGTTCCGCAAATCCGCGCCGCCATCATTTATAGTTCGCGACATATATATGTAGGCCCCCAATCAATCCAACTTGCAGTTGGCCGTGCATCATACTGCCAAGGACAACAGTGCCTCCGCAGAATATGCCGCCGACCAGTCAACTTGGACAGTACTACAGCAGTAACAGTCTACTCAGAGCCACTCCGGATCATGGCTTGTTTGAATTTGACAGCTTGTAGGCGCATTTGCCATCTGGGCGCATGTGACTTGACGTATTCCCAAAGTTCCAATGCATGAGCACCAGGTCTCGCCTCTTTACGAGTACCTTCAACTTCCACTTCGGCATTCAACTGTAAGCGTGATCGAAGGGACGGCTTATTACAGTCCTCGTAGCAACTTCCTGCATGCGCATGACATCATGAGATTTTCCCGACATACGCAGATTGTGCACAATCCTTCCCGAGATCTACCCTTGATCATGACGAGTCGCAACCGGTCTCCACCCCGATACGTCCGGGATTGGTTGTTTCATGTACATGTTTAAACTTCAGGGGGGGGGGCGTATAAGTACTACCAAATGACATATCACAATTTCCTGAGATCTGCCGTTCAGTGCTTGGTTCCAAGATCGCGTTTTCCGGCCCTGGCCTGTCCGGATGGCGATCCATATGGCCTACGGTTTTGCTGAGCTTTTGCTGTCCAGGATGCTGATAAGGCGTCAAAAAATCTCCATTTTCTCTCCCGCGGGAGCATACCAGCGTCAATATCACTGCCGAAGAGTTCTAGACTGTGGTGTGGCACATAAGGTCCATATGTCCGGATTAAATATGGTGGTTTGGGTGCCCGGATTGCGATATGTCATTTGGTAGCATACCCAGGGGTCCTCGTGTAAATGTTTAGAGGCAGGGGCCAGCTGGCTGATCTGATCAGTGATGCGCGGACAACGCGCGACCCGAGTTTGCGTCCCCCCTAATACCAGGTCGGTGTCGAACACGTAGGAACGCGTTCCGTCGTCACGCACTTTGTTCAGAGCCAAACTCCACAATGATGTCACAATGTTGGCGGCCGCAGCGCAGAACAAGGATGCATTTTCGACCAGCAGACCGCAGAAAATCTAGAGCGAACCTATAATCAGGAACATCAAGTTGTGCACGGGATGCTACAGGGTGCAAGGGAGAACTTGGGGAGAACTGAGACAAACTAGCCGGGAATGATCGTCTGGGCGCCTATCCGCCACCACGTCGACTCCACCAAGCTCCTCCTTCCTTACCTCCACCAAGAACTTCAACGACCTCCCGACCCGCGCTCCAGCCGCAAGCCCGATTTTAACTACGGTCCCATCATCCGCCGACCCGAGTCCTCACGCGTCCTCAACATCCACTACATCCTCTCTCCCGCGAACCACAACCTCCTTCCCCTTTCCTCGCCCGTACCGCGCACCTCCTGCCCCAGTACGGGATCGACGTCCCCACCGCCCACGCCATTATACGCGATGCTCGCCGTCCACACCTCGCAGTGCCTCCACTCACTCGCGATCTCCGCGATCTCCGACGCCGACGCGTGCGACATCGGGCCCGTCAACCTCACGTGGCTGTTCTTCCTGCACTACGGACGCGCTGAAGCGCATACATTACCACCAACTCTAGCAAAAGGTATCCAATTTGGTTCCATCGGTGCGCCAGAAGACGCGGGCGAAGGATTGGCGTGTGTCCGGCGATTTTCTGTACAGGAAGAGTGTATATGTAGAGACCGCATTGACATCCACACAGGCGCGGTGCTTCGAGCTCGATCCTCGAGATTGAGGGTCATCTGGGTACTGCCCAGTACTCACAGCAGTTGGAAAGTATTCTGACAATGCAGGACAAGCACGCCGAAGCCCGGGCTGCCATCCTTGCCGATTACCGCGCTTAATTCCTCGAGATCGGAGACTGTTTGGATGCCGCCGAATGCTTACTGCGCTTGGGAGAAGTTCACAGAGTGCAAATGAATTACTTCAAGGCAGCCGACATTCTCACGGATGATCGCGCTCAATTCCTCGAGACCGGCGAGCGCTTGGAGGCGCATGGGTGCCGCCCAGTGTAGCTTGGGAGATATTCTCATAATGCAGAGCAATGCTTCAGAGGCCACTGCCATCCTCACGGGCGCTAGATCCAATTTCCTCAAGATGAGGAAGCGCCTGGGTGCCGCTCAGTGCTCTCAGAGGTTGGGAGTTACTCTCAGGAGGCAATGCAAGTACACCGAAGCGGAGAACCACTTGATGCATGCTTGCGATCAATTTCTTGACATTGGTCTGGAGGATTCAGAAAGAATATGAGCGCCACATGAATGCGCAGACGTGATCCGCGCAAACCCCATACGGAAATTCAACCTCTTGTCTCTGCACCTCATGTTGCTCGCCTGACCACAAGGCCCCTTGCCAGGCCACACAATCTAATATCTATGACGCTTCTGATTAACCAACTGATTGCCCATCACCGGCAACCGATGTTACGGGAAGAACCTGGATGCCGCTGTGACGTGTTCTTCACGTTAGGTCTCGTAAACCTCCATTGTTCGGCTTCGCGATCATCATCAGGCTGGAATCTACGGAGCCTGAGCATGCCATTCTGATAGAGTAAATGAAAACCGCACGTTGATCTCGAGTTCTGTCCTTCGCGGTAGCCTTGCTAAATGACAGGCAATACCCCACCACCGGAAGAACTGAACGGGGACCTTAGCATAGCCAACACGGTGTGCCGGCGCCCAGGGGTTCTAAGGCCCAGGGAGCGATACATAGGTCCGGCAGCATCCTTCGGGGGCATTTCATCTTCTTGCCTCCTCCGTGCCCTCTCTGCTCTCTAGGACTCGGCTCGAGGAGACCCCTCATAACGGTTGGGTAGCGAACGTTCCTTTCTCTGCAGTCATTTTAGGCATAGCCACATGATACTGGAACAACCAATTGGAAGAAACGAGGAACACAGTGGCGTGGCACGTGTGGAGCTAGTTGAATGAAAGCTGTGCGATTGGAATTCCGGCAAGGCGTTCGTGAAGTAGTTCGTGATGAATGTGCCGAGGAGACTTAGAGACGATCTTGAACGCCAGGCCCGAGTACTGCAAATTGTACGCAAAGTCCTGCAGTTTCTTCATGCTGTTGCTCTACTGACGATCGTATCTCTTAAAAGCTGCTCAGCCTCTAAAGTTCATCGATCAATTGTTAGTATCTGATCCTCTTCTCTTCATTGCAACTTCGAGTCATGCCAGTGAGTTCTCATCCCCTTGCGAGAAGTTCGCTAGCTAACTGGATGTAAATAACAGTCTCAAGTGCACAGTGCCATTGTTATCGCTCGTGGCGGCGATCGCTCCGCGTTCTACCAGGATCCTAAGACCTACGCCCCCGCGTTTACCGAGACCACCCCTCTCGGCGAGGTTTGTGAACTCTGTCTCTTCCCCTCACCAGAAACTTACCGCCCCAGGTGCAATGCCACGCTCTGGGCACATTGCTGCGCAATGAGTATTTCGTCAAGGACTCACCTTCTTTCATCCAAGGCATCCGGGCCGACCTTGTCGATACTCGCCAGGTTGCCGTCCTCGTGAAAGCCGGCGGCGAAGGCCCCGTCGTCTTCGACTCTGCCATTGCCACTCTACAGGGCCTGTTCCCGCCCACGCCCAAGAACACGATGACGCTCGCAAACGGCTTGCAGATCACTGCGCCTTTGGGTGGGTATCAGTACGTCCCTGTCGAGACTGTTGAACCCTACAACGACCGCTCCATGGAGAGCTGGACCGACTGCCCGGTAAGCAGCACATGCCTACATTTCAGCGCTCCTGCCTGACCATTCTCATATCCAGGCGTTCCAAAAGCACGTAGAGGCGTTCCACAAGTCTGACGAGTTCAAGAAGAAGGCCGAGGAGGCTAGGCCGTTCTTCCACGATATCAAAGAGTTCATCTTTGGTCGCGAGGCGACCCTTGAGAACATCTGGAATGTATGTTTCTACCCCCACGTGGCAATGCATACAGCTAACGACAAACCCATAGGTATATGACTTCATCAACACGGAGTTGACGCACAATCGGTCATATGCCTTCCGTCTCCCACCCAGCTACAAAGACCAGGCCCATGCCTTGGCCAACTACCACGAGGCGGGAGTCTTCGGCGATAAGGACCTCGGTGGCATCGGAAACAGTGCGTCAACCTTCCTCCATATGCATAGTAGCACTTCATTGAATCGACTTTTCTCTAGTCGCTGGACGCACTATTATGTCCACTGTTCTCAAAGCGCTCGAGCGCATTGCCTACGACGGCGACCCACTGCAGTTCATGCTGCTCGAGTCGAGCTACCAGCCCCTGATTTCCATCTTGAAGATGACCGGGCTCACCAAGGACCACCCGGAACTCGAGGGTATCCGTGCGTAACTTTCCGCTGTCCATTTGATCACACCGCTCACTCATATTTCTTACTTTCTATAGCCGACTACGCATCGGCACTGGTCATCGAGCTCCGCCGCGGTGCGCCTCCCGAGAGACGTGAATTCCTCCGTTTCAGATTCAAGAACGGCACGAATGACTTTGAGACCCTGCACGCATTTGGTCACCGCAGGGACATCCCCCTGACAGAGTTCATATTCCGCACGGAGGAATCTGTTATCAACAGCAACAAGGAGTGGCAGAGTGTCTGCGGCGCCTCCTTCACCCCCTATCAGCTCCCTTCGGCCCCGGAGCTCCCCACCATCGGTACTGAGAGCGTGGGCCAAACCACGGGCTCGTGCATCTTTGCATTTTTTGCGCTGTTTGGGCTATTCATCTTGGCCAAAGTCGTCCGCCGTAATCGCGCGATGAAGCCCGAGGGCCGTCTCCGCTTGCCTGGAGCCGAGGTCAGTGAGAATCACTTCCCTCCGTTCCTCCCCATCCTTTCAGAGCCCATTACGGGACTACCTCGTCACAGAGCTCTGGCTCAAACCACATTGGCGAGCTGGTGACTGGATCTGCGGCATGAGCACGCTGTAGTTCGTTCTTGTTGTCATATATTTCTCTCTTTTCGTATATCCCTCTCAGCACCATTTCCCGGGCTATTTACTGACTCTGCTTCTTCCTAGATTACTCAATTCAGCCACAAGTTCTGAAGCACCGTTTGCACTGATCTAATTCTCGCATCGCATTCGCAAGGTTAACTGTTCTGGTATATATGTATGGCAAGGACACATGTTCCGACTACACACACATGTATTGTACTATATTCACGATTGATGAAAAATGTATGGACCTAGGTTTTTAATATGTAATTGGCCGGCCATTGGCTGCGTGGTTGTACCCGTGATACTGATGTTGTGCAATAATCACATTAACATAAAGTCGGAGCATGCATTCGGCTTTGATAATTCGCCATAGTAAAGAAAAATTGACAGACTCTATTGTGGTCAATTGTCGCTAATTGGTCATAATTGGCTACAATTCGCCAAATGGGATTTTCCTGATGTATGTGTGGATAGGGCAGTCCACAGAGAGGATCAAAAGAAAGAGACGGCATGTGCCAACATGTTGGATGGCACAACTTACAAGCAACACAAAAGTGAACGCTGGAGTGCCCTCGAAGTTTATCGCCCTCCAGAGCTGAATTCCACACCATTTCCCCAGAATTCTACAGTTCACATAGGAATTATATTCAAATGCATTGATTCTAATTCAACTTGAGGAAACCGGCATTCAAATTGATCGGAACCGTTGCCACCACGCCCGGTTCCAAGATTCCGGCCCCGCCTGCTACTGCCCAGCTCAGAGCTCCGCGAATCCACGCCGTCATGACATCAGACATCTATTTTCAGTGACGTATGTATGTGTGCCCGGTTCCAAGATAGCCTTTTCTGGCCCATGCATGTCCGGATGGCGGATATGGCCTACGGTGTTTTTTGAGCTCTGGCCAACGTCTCCCGCGGCTCGCGGCGGCCCACTGGCGTCAATGGCAATGCTTAAAACCTAGGTCTTGGTGTCTGGATCCAAAATTGTGATATGGCCTTCGAGCGCATGTACATAGGGTCCATATGTGCGAATGAAATTCGGAGGTTTGGATTGGGTTTGGGTATCTGGATTGCGATATGACATTTGGTATCATACGCAAGGGTCCCCATGAGTACATGTTTAGAGACAGTCGAGGCTCTGCTGTTGCGATACGCGCGACAACGCGCGACCCCAGGAATGGCCAAGTCTCCGTCGGACATGTCGGATGCCAGGCTCCAGCATGCAGCGCTTCGATTTCCGTTTTGAGGCTCTCTTCCTCTTGATTGCTTGCTCCTCTATAAACGTCGCACGGTTAACATTATCTCATTTAATCAGATAAGCGGCTCCATGCAAATATTCAGAAACTACTCGAATGACGTCGACCACTTAGGCTTAGGAATTCCGCGTTCCCGGAATCGTCATGCAAGGCCAAACTCCACAATGATATCACAATTACAGGACACCAGCAGCGGCAGCAGCGAATGTAGAGCGAATCTATAACCAGGAACAGCGAGTCGTGCGCAGGTGCAGGCTTGCACGGGGCGCCCCTGAGGGAGCACAGCCGGCGATCTTACGCCCGGGCGCCTATCCGTGCCTCCTCCTCACCACCACCACTTTCATTAACTACTTTTGTCCTCTAATCGACCCACACAGTGAAAGATGTTTCGTCTATCAAGGAGTATATGAGACTTCAACCGGATACATTCAATGCCCCCCCCCCACCGACAAGTTCCCACGGGACCACATGCAGTTCGTGGCCGAGCACATGTATGTCGACGCATCTGTTACAAGTCGTGGTGCATCAGCCATAGGGAACCCAGAATACACCAGCCATTTACCAGGGAGACTTCTCGTGGACGGTGGTGGTGCGCCAGCATGGCCTATAGCAACGTCGCTTGCAACACCACAGTAGCCCACACTGCATGTCTCAAATCTTGATACATTTGACCAGAGCCCGATCGTTGTGATTAAGGGATTCGCATACGGGATCTGGATCGCCAGAGGAGGCCCATATGACCCACAGGACCGGAAACCACGAACCGTTGTAGGAGCCCGCGTCCTACGTCTCAGTCTCAACAACCTTCTCTCCAGGCTCCCAAGACGACTCCGCGCCCCCCGCATCGTCCTCCTATCTGCGGGCTCGGGGGATGCAGTCGTGTGCGGTTGTGAGGCAGGCGTTTGTAGCTGTTCTATTGTTCGGAAAGAAGATGAGTGTTGCATGAACACAGACGCGATCCGCGCAGTCCCCAAACTGAAAAGCAACCTCTTGCCTGCACCTCGTGTTGCTCGCCTGACCTCAAGGACCCTTGCCAGGCGACGCAATCTAATATATATTACGCTTCTTATTAACCAGCCGCTTGCCCATCACCGATGTTGCGAGGAGAACTTGGGCGCTGTTGCGGCGTGTTCTTCACATTAAGTCTCGTAAACCTGTATTCTTCGACTTTGCGATCAGGCTGGAATCTATGGAGCATGCCATTCTGATACGGTGAATGAAAACCGCATGTTAACCTCGAGTTGACCTTCACATTAACCTTGCTTTATGAAAGGCGCTACCCCACCGCCGGACGAATCTTTGCTGAATGGCGGCACTGAACTGGGCCCTTAGCTTGGCCAAAACTGTTCAGCAGCGGACCTGCCCTTGTCTGCAATCATTTCAGGCATAGCCACATGATGCAGGAACCACATGGGAGAAGCGAAGCCCACAGTGGCCGTAGCCACGTGTGGAGCTAGTGGAATTAACGCCGTCCGTTTGGATTCAAGCAAGGCGTTCGTGAAGTAGTTCGTGAAGGATGTGCGCAGGGGACACGGAGGCGAGCGCGAATGCCAGGCCTGGGCAGCATAAATAGCATGCAAAGTCCTGCAGCTTTTTCATTATAGTTTCTCTCCACGACGACGATGTCTCTTAAACGCGGCTCAGCCTCCCCAATGTTCCTCCATCAGCTCCTAGTATCTCTCATCCTCTTGGCTTCATTGCAAGTTCAAGTCATGGTCAGTGCCCAGCCCCTTGCGAGAAACTCACTAGCTAACTGGATGCAATGACAGTCTCAAGTGCAAGGTGTCATTGTCATCGCTCGCGGCGGTGATCGCTCCGAGTTCTACCAGGATCCCAAGACCTACGCCCCCACGTTCACCGAGACCACTCCTCTTGGCGAGGTTTGTAGCCTATGCCTCACTCCCCTCATCAAAAATTGACTTCCCCCCAGGTGCAATGTCACGCTCTGGGCTCGTTGCTGCGCAATGAGTATTTCGTCCAGGGCTCTCCCTCCTTCATCCAGGGCATCCGGGCCGAGCTGGTCGACACTCACCAGGTTGCCGTCCGCGTGAAAGGCGGAGGCGAGGGCCCCGTCGTCTTCGACTCTGCCATTGCCACCCTGCAGGGCCTGTTCCCGCCCACGCCCAAGAACACGATGACGCTCTCTAACGGCATGCAGATCACTGCGCCTTTGGGAGGGTACCAGTACGTCCCTGTCCAGACTGTCGAACCCGACAACGACCGCTCCATGGAGAGCTGGACCGACTGCCCGGTAAGCAATATATGCATATATGCAGCTCAGCGCACTCGCCTGACCATGATCCTATATAGGCGTTCCAAAAGCACGTTGAGGCGTTCCACAAGTCTGAAGAGTTCAAGAAGAAGGCTGCGGAGGCCGAGCTATTCTTCAAAGGCGTCAAAGACTTCATCTTTGGACGCGAGGAGACTCTTGAGAACATCTGGAATGTATGTTTCTGCCCTCCACGTCTGAATCGTGACAATGGAGACATCTAACGATAAACCTATAGGTCTATGACTTCATCAACTCCGAATTGGCACACAATCAGACATATGCCTTCCGTCTCCCACCCAGCTACAAAGACCAGGCCCAAGCCTTGGCTGACTACCACGAGGCGGGTGTCTTCGGTGGCAAGGAGCTCGGTGGCATCGGAAACAGTGCGTCAAACCTACTTCATATGCATAGTAGCACTTCATTGAATTGACCTTTCTCTAGTCGCTGGACGCAGCACTCTGGCTACTGTTCTCGAAACGCTCGAGCGCATCGCCTTCAACGGCGACCCACTGCAGTTCATGCTGCTCGAGTCGAGCTACCAGCCTCTGATTTCCATCTTGAAGATGACCGGCCTCACCAAGGACCACCCGGAACTTGAGGGTATCCGTGCGTAGCTTTCCGCTGCTCATTTGATCACACCGCTCACATTGTTCACTTCTTATAGCCGACTACGCATCGGCACTGGTCATTGAGCTCCGCCGCGGTGCGCCCCCCGACACCCGTGACTTCCTCCGCTTCAAATTCAAGAACGGCACGAACGACTTCGAGACCCTGCACGCATTTGGCCACAACGCGGACATCCCCCTCACAGAGTTCATCTTCCGCACAGAGAACTATGTTATCAGCAGCAACAGCCAGTGGAAGAGCGTCTGCGGCGCCTCCTTCGCCCCCTTCCAGCTCCCCTCGTTCGCCAAGCTCCCCACCATCGGTGCTAAGAGCATGAGCCAGACCGCGAGCTCGTGCATCTTTGCATTCTTTGCGCTGTTTGGGCTTTTCATCTTCTCCAGCGTCGTCCGCCGCAACCGCGCGAGGAACGCTGAGGGCCGCCTCCGCTTGCCCGGAGCTGAGGTCAGTGAGAAGCAATCCACCTCTCTCCTCCCTGCCCCCCCTCCCCGTCCTTTCAGAGCCCACTACGGGACAATCTCGTCACAGAGCTCTGACTCAAACCACATTGGCGAGCTCGTGACTGGATCTGTTGCATGAGCGCGCTGCAATTCATTCCTGTTGCCATATATTTATATGTTTTGGTCCATCCCTCTCATCACCGTTTTCGGGGCCATTCACTGACACTGCTCCTCCCCAGAATGCTCAAATCACCCACAAGTTCTGAAGCACCACACACCATGATCTCACTCTGCATTTCATTCCGCATTCTCGCATCGCATTCGCAGGGTAGCCTGTTTCTGGTATATATGTACATGATGGCAGCGCATTTTCTCACTACACATGCATGGATTGTACTCTATTCACAATTGATAAAAAATGTATAGGCCTGGTGCCTTTTACAACCGCGCGGCCCCCAGTTCACCGGCGCCATCGAAGGTACCTGGCATTGCTCACAAGGAGTCGTTCTGGTACTGGCTTTAATTTGGGGAATGATCATCGATCATTGGTGAAGGTTTTTTTAGCTGCTCTCCCTCAGTTTAAGACTACTGTACCATTTTGAATGATTCGCCAGTCAAGGGTCACAGGCCCTCCTGACAAAAGGTGACAATCCCACAATTAAGTCAAGGAAAATCGCCAAAACCGCCTTATATCACACCAGGAAGCGCTGAAATCGCGCCCCAGGACAGCCGAAACGCGTTCATGAGTCGCGCCACAGACGTGAATCTTCGCACAAGATTCGCGCTTGTGGCACGGGTTTCTGCCGCCCTCTCTGGCCGAGGCTCGCGCACGGTCTACGGATTTCATGGTTGTGTCAGGTATAAAGACAAAGAAAATCTAATGCTGCTAGAACTCAGGATATATAAACCAAAAATTTCCGAACGCCAAATGCGGACACGGCAATCGGTGAATGCGAACGGAATGCGAACATCATCCAGACGTCCGCGTTTCCACCAAGTGCTCGTATTATCAAAGCTCCACGTTCGCATAGTCGGCCTGCGTTGAGCGAAGGAGCCTGGACCACCCTAGGTACGGGGAGGGTGAGGCGACTGGGTGGGCAAAGAGCCTTGCGGGTTAGGTTAGGGTTGGTTTGGGGCAGAATTAGTTTTGCTGCGTGTATAAGGGTTCTGGGATGCATATAAAGCGCCCCGAGGGACGAGGGGTAAGACGACTGGCGTAAGCTGTGTGTTGCCGTATAATATATGACTTCTCGGAATGTGAACCTGATTTACCGAGGGATGCGTTCGCGTTTGAGCTTCGCGGGGCGTACAATGTGAACACATGTGAAGCAAAACGCGATCTCACTGTGGCTTTGTGCTCGCGTTTTCACGACAAATTCGCATTTCAAAGCGCGTGGCTGACGCGGCTGATCGCATTGAAGCGGTAAGCGGTAAGGAGCTGCCGTGCCACCAGCACTTGACTGCAGTTGCTGCAAGGTGGCACCGTGAAGATGGAGACAATCGGAGTTGCATGCTTTAAAGTTTAGCCTACATAGTCTCTCGGACTCCCTCCTCGACATACTGCAACCGACTCGTACCTCGTACCTCGTCTGTAACTTTAAGCACAGCTTCAGCCCAGCTTGCCGGCCTTAGGGCCCTGGGGGGCGGCCGCACGCTCAGAGCATGTGGGGACCTTGAAAAGCTGAAAACGACTATTTACATCCACGAGCTTGAGGAATCCGCACTTGCCGGTTCTCCTCAGTGAATAGCCTGTCTGTCGAAACATAATTAGCGGATACAACACACACCTCGGAATCAATGTGCATCGAGGATCTATCAGTCGAGTGGCCACCGACCGGCGGAAGCGATGTCCGTGCTGAAGCCTTAAGCCTTAAGCACCGGCGGCACGTCCGTATTTTAAGCGAAAGTATATCCATGCAAATAATTATGCACGAAATGCAAAACGCGAACATGGTGGCATCGCGGGAACGCCCACACATGTATATGATGTGCACGCGTTTCGGGTCCACATAAGCTTAAAGCTATGGACAGAAATGCTCTAGTCTGAAAGCCCTCCTAAAAATTGTGGGCACGCATTGCAATGGAGCACAGCACAACATCGGGCACCGGTGACCATTTCACTCTATGAGACTTCAAAGGCTAAAGCTTCGTGCCACATTGGATCACCGGTCACCGGTAGCACGGCATTCCACCAGAGCTCAACCGGAGCAGCGACGTTACCCATAAATTTGAAATGCCAGCTGAGATACCAGTTCCTGCAGGCCAGCCGCAATCGCAGAGCGGTAGTCGCATGCACTGAGAATTTGAGAACGGTCGGCGAGATCACGTGGCCTGTGCCTTTGAGCCGAGTTGCGGGATGCTCAAGGTTGGTCCATGAGCCAGGTCCACGGACCACTGAATATTGAATATTGGGCGCCCATCCACCGTGCGGCGTGTACCGTGTTACAGCGTGTTACCGGTGGCCGGTGATCCAGTGTGGCATGAAGCTTTAGCCTTAGCCTTTGAAGTCTCATATATAGAGTGAAATTGCCCGATGTTGTGCTGTGCTCCATTGCAATGCGTGCCCACAATTTTTGGGAGGGCTCTCATTGTCAAATTAGAGCATATCCGGCCACATAGCGTTGGGCTTATGCGGACACGAAACGCGTGCACATCCACACGATGCCACCATGTTCGCGTTTTGCATTTCGTGCATAATTATTTGCTTGGATATATTTCCGCGTAACCGACTCCCGCTGCTTGATTATCTGCTACGTGTGCGCTCCGGTGAGCCGCCGCCAGATCTGAGATTGCTTGGGGGTGTACTGTAGCTGCTCGCCTCGGTGCAACTCTGTGGGCGCAGTAATTACAGTTCTACAGTTCTACAGTTCTACAGTTCTATACTCAATCTACACTTGCGCCAGAAATAGGCCATAGGCTATTGCGCAACGCCGGCGCCAGAAATAGCCAGCGTTTCGCCCGCTGCGGTTGGCCCCTGTTTCCAGTGTCCACAGCAATCATGGTGAAAGTTGAACCACATTGCAATTGCGAGACATTGCGAGACAATGTTCAACTGAGAGCCGATCCAGCGTTTCCGTACAGATTTAATTTCAGCGATGTCTTTGGCGAGCATCGGCGTCTCAGATGATTTTCGCCATGGTTTCCACGGAAACAGGCGACCAGGCCTTGCCCCTTCACAATATTAATTGCGAGGACCTTCAACTTCCACTTGCGCGTTCACCTGCAAGCGCAAGCGGCCAGGGCCCCGTATCGGGTCTAAATAACCTTTTGGCAGCTCGGACCGGGCGCGAGTGTGCATGACGTGATGGAATTTTCTGGACATGTGTAGATCTGTGCAGATGGTGCACTGCAATGAGCATGACGGGTCGCAACCGCAGTGGGCTTGAATGGGCTGCTGCATGCGCATGTTGAGACAGGCGAGACTTGGCGCTATGTGTGCGACCATCGCGCGAGCCAAGTCTCCGTCGGACACGCCGGGCATGAGGCTCTCGTCGTATGTCGCACCTGTAAGCGAAATCGTATGACATGACCTCATTTAATCAGACATGCGGCTCCGCCAAGATGCAGAGAATACTGAGATTGCGATGAGCCCCCCAAGGACCGGGTCGGCGTCGACCACTGATACACGCGTTCCTGGGATCGTCATGCTCGCTGCTGTGGTGGTGGCTCCACAATGATGTCACAATAAACAGAGCAGCAGCAGATGCATTGCCGACCAGCAGACTGCGGAACACTCTAGAGCGAATCTGCGGCCAGGAACGGCAAGTCGTGCACAGCGGCAGGGTGCTGCCAGGCCCGATCTTGGGAATGATCGCCCGGGCGCCTATCCGCCTAGACTACACCACCACTTTCATTGACCTCTCAGCCCTCTAGCGATAATGGTTGGTCCAACATGCATCGGTCTACCAACGAGTACATGACGCTTCAACAGGACACATACGCCCTCCCCGCAATCGACGACTTCCCATGGGACCACCTCATGCAGTTCGTCACCGAGCCCATGGACGTCGACCCGTCAAGTCCCGCCACAGGCAACCGATACACCTCCCATTCCCCGGGGAGGCTGGTCGCCGAAAGTAGCGGGGGTCGGCCAATAGCAACGCCGCTCGCAACCCCGCAGCTGCCCACGCCACCCGTATGTCGCACACCTGCATCCACTGACGAGACGCTGATTGCTGTGACCAGGATTCGCACCTGGGATCCGGCTCGCCAGAGGACGAGTCCTACCGCGCGGCGCCCCACGGCGCGCTGTCGGAGCCCGCGGCGTACGTCTCCGTCTCGACGACCTTCTACCCCGGCTCCCCGCCCGACGCCGCGCCCTCCGACACCGTCCTCCTCTCCGAGGACGCCGTGTGGTTCTACGTCGACGCCGCCACCCTCCTCCGCGCCTCCGACAATAGCTTCAACGCCCTCCTTGCCCCGCACCCGCACTCCCCGCACACGCACGCCCAGCACCCGCACTCCCCGCACGCCCAGCACCCGCACCCGCCCGCGCGCACGCCGCTCATCGCCCTCGCGCAGCCCGCGCGCGTGCTCAACCTCCTCCTGCACGCCGCCTACGCGCGCTCCCCCGTGAACTACCACCCCGCCTTCGCGGACCTCGCCGCCGCCGCGCGCCTCCTCCCGACATACGGCCTCGCCGTCCCCGCCCCGCCCGCCCCGCTGTACACGCTCCTCGCCGCGCACGCGCCGCACCACCCGCTCGCGCTGTACGTCCTCGCCGCGCAGCTCGACGCGCAGCCGCTCGCGGCGCACGCGTCCGCGCACCTGCACTCCCTCGCGCTCTCCGCGATCACCGACGCGGACGCGTGCGCGATCGGGCCCGTGTACCTCAAGCGCCTCTTCTTCCTGCACTACGGGCGCGCGGACGCGCTCAAGCGCATCCTGCTCGCGCCGCCGCGGCAGCACGCGCCGACCAAGGGCTGCGACTACCTCGACCAGCGCGGGCTCGCGCGCGCGTGGGCGCTCGCGAGCGCGTACCTCGCGTGGGACTCGCGCCCGGACGTGAGCGCGGCGGCGATCGAGCGCGCGCTGACGCCGCTGAGCAACCAGCTGACGTGCGAGCTGTGCCGCGGCGTGCTCACCGCGCGCATCGCGCAGCTGCTCGAGGACTGGCGCGGCATCAAAGTGAGTATATAGCCGTGTGCGCTCTCCCGTCGCCGCAGGATGGGGTGCTGACAAGGGCTGTTTTATTTGCAGTGCACGATATGAACGACAAACGACAAACGACCGAATGCACCTTGCACCTTGCACCGACTATCTATTGAAGGCCCAGGCCGACCCCGCATATCCCGCACCGACGATACCTTATGAACCCAGTCTTCCCCACACACGAGCCCCCGGACCATCCACGCCGCCCGCCCTAATTTATCGCATCCCCGGCCATACACGCGTAGACCAAAAGTACCTACCGGAACCGAAATACCGACTTACCGACATTCCCAACCCCACTGTATTAACTGACCACTTGCCGCCTGCCGCCACCACTTATCGGTACCACCACCTTGTTGTTCTTCTTCTGCTTCTTCTTCTCGGACCTCCATATTTTCATTTTCATATTTTCATATCTGCATATCTCCTTATCTCCTTATCTCCATACACGCCCGCGAGATCTGTATTTTCTATTTGGTCGCTTTCTTATGTTTTGTTGTTGTGGTAGCTATATTTAGATGGATAGTAGGAGCAGAATACACGTAGCTAATACAATCTAATCGTGCAGCTTACGCTCGTATACGACTCGCGTGCCGAATTCAAATGTAGGCCGGCGCGCTAATTGGACATCACTACGCCTCTGCGCTTTCCCCTCAGTGCGCATTGCACCTGTAGGTGTTGTGGTTCTGACAAAATAAGTATGTATGTACACCACACTCTGCCTTAGGTAGACCACCCACCCATGCACAGCGCTCGACACTCAGGACCTGGGCCATGTAATGTGGGTATCGCTGGACATGCGCTATTCTAGAACATGCAGCAAATGCGTAGCGTAGGGTATCAAAAAATAATGTTACGACAGAGTATGTACTATAGAGATATAGCAAGTGTTCGGAGTCCGAGAGCAAAACAACTATCCAGCAAACCGATTACTGCTCGTGCTACATGTCCAGCAAACAACCCTGGCGATGGTGGGACTTGGGACGTGGGACTTGAGATGCAGAGCACCTTGATTACAGCGGCCGATGATGAACTGAACTATATAACCCTGTGACTTGTGAGTGTGAGCGCCGTCACCCGTACCGCGGCTCAGCACTGCCCCAGGAAGCTGCTCTTGGGGATGGTCCCGTTGAAGCCGTCGACCCATGTCGTGTAGTTCCAATTAGAATACGCGTCGATGTATCTGGTCACGCGCGTCAGCGTATGCACTTGCACTTGCGCCCCTTATAAACGCTGTGAGACATACTTGTTTATGTACGATGCGGTGGGGAAGTCCGGCGGGTCGCAGCCGATGTTCTTCGCGTTCTTGGGCTGGTACACCTGGATGAAAGATGGGGTCAGATCATCTAGCCATCGAGGTCTGCCCGCGCAGGGCATAGAGACGAGCTGCGCACCCGAATGTAGTCCACTTTCATGGTCACCGGATACGGTATGTGCTTGACATCCACAAACCCAAAGTTCGAACTCTGGCCCAGATTCGTGAGGAGATACTGGAGACAGGGATGAGCACTAGTCGACAAGGGTATCAAGGAGACTCACCATGGGCTCTTGCGGCACGGGCCGCGCGGAGATGTTGACAGCGGGGTCAGCAGCCATCCCCGCCGAGTTGATCGTCCAAGCCAGTACACCATTAGCAATCCAGGAAATGTACTAGAAGATGTCAGAGTCAGTTTAGCAAACGAACCAGGATACGAAAAGTCTTACAGCTCCGTCGAAACCTGGTACGCGAAGCGGTCAGCAAGGTAGAAATACGAGGATGAACGGCAGGGTCATTCACCTGGCTTGTACTCGAACCCGTAATTCCCGAAGCACTGCCCCGTCGATTCGTAGCAGTCCTGGTCTGCACGCAAGGTGAGCAAAGAGCGCACCGAAAGCGCGCATACTTACTGGTCGTGGTGATGACGGACGTGGCCTGCTGATATTGGCCTCCTGTGTACGAGTTGAAGGTGCTGATGTCGAGGTCCGGGATGATCATGTTCTCAGTGGTATTGAACCATACGTAACCGCTGTTGAAAGGCTGCGTTCACAAAGCATGAGCAAGACAGAAGATGGGTAGGGTAACTTGAATGCGCACCGCCCACTGTCCGGACTGGGATACTCCACCCGTAAGAGGAGTGCCGCTGATCTGAAGTCGTGCATGAGAAATGAGATTGGGGGGGATGCAGGTGAACGCATACCTCGGCTTCGAACATGTCGATTTCCGGCGCAGAACGGCCGACATACGTCCCGTCCGAGTGCTTAGGCCCCGGATGCTCCTCGCCATCACATGTGCATCTCGATAGGCGCTGCCCCGGGAGGAAGGAAAGGGTCTCATTAAAGTGCGGCCCGCCTGTATCCAGCGCCGCCTGCGGAAGATTGTTCAGCGTCTGATTGGGGGTAGTCCCGACGTCGCAGGCGTCGTAGCTATAAGGCCACTGGAGTAGGTACGATCATCAGTACAGTGTAGACGAAGATAGTGCAAAGGCGGGAGACGCACCATTCCATCCAGCGTAGCGCCGTAGCCAGCGCGCCCGAGATTGCCCATTGCCCACACGGCCGGCCATAAACCCATGATATTCGGGGCGCCGGGAAGCATGACGGACGTTTCGACCAAGCCGCCGGTGAAACAGAACTTGTTCCACGTCGACATCATCCCGCCCTGATAGTTGAGCCCGTGGGTCTTCTTCTCGGAGAGCGTGATCTCCAGCGATCCGTTCTTGGTGGTGATCGCCGCGGGGTCATACCATTCTAGATTGTTGGTCTGCAACAGAGTCAGCTCCCGGGATAGCGATAGCGTGAATGGATATTAGATATGGCATCACGTACCGACCAGTAGTGGAGGTCGACAGCCTCCCAGTAGGGATCGTCACCCGGGTAAAAGGTGCGGCCCTCCGTGTTGAATTCGTCGCTGAAGACGAGGTCCCATTCGGTGCCGTCCGCGTATGAGGCCTTTGTATATGCATCCTGCGGCGTATCCAAATCTATTAAGCCAAAGTTGCCAGCCATGCTCGGGACCTGTCCTGACGCATTGGTTCCTCCAACGTTGAATCCACCGTTGTTCGATAAACTTTGCTTCTTGACGTAGGAGATTAGGGGGTAGCCGGCACTGGAACCGAGTATTAGTATCGTGGAGTTGGAGAAGACGCAGAGTGTTGACGCGTACAAAAGAGTGAGCAGGATTCCAACTATTAACGCAACACATCCGAGATTGCTCAGACCACGCAGCGTGAGGATGGGGCCGGCTTTGTCGCTGGCTCGATCTCGAGCGGGATCTGGGTTGTGAAGCTCGTCGTCTGCTTCGACCTGATCAAGAGAAAGTGCGGAGCCCCACGTCGCTGGGTCCGCAGCCAGGGAGAACTTGGGGAGGCGGGAATAAGCGGGACTGAAACTGGGCCAGAGATGGGAGCACATACCTTTTCAGATAGAGAAACAGCAGAAACAGAGTTCATCTGCAGTCCTGTTCTACCCATGCTCTGAATTGAACCGCGCTGCTGCGTCGTCAATGCCCTGCCCCATATGCATAGGTGATTTGTAACGCACGTATGACTCCTGGAGACTGACTGCAGACGGCGGGCCAGCTAACGCGGCGCGTACACTCCTGCCAGCTCCCTTTTCTGAACCATACTGTGATGGTGTAGACAGGAGGGGTTGCGGGGATGTAGATGACGCCGTGCTCTGAACAGTGGCACCAGAGCGCCGCCTGAAATGACCACCAGTAGCCATTACTTCCAAGTATTACAGAGCTCTTATCAAAAGAATGGACCGGGCGATAGGGAGGCGAATCGGACAGAAATGAATGGCTATGCGACAAGCAAGTGGGCGGAAGAGTTGGCGATGGTTCACCGGAAACGGCAAGTGGGTGCCTTGTCCCGATCGCACAGCGCAGCAACAGCGCAGTGGGAAATTCGCGGTGCCATGCTTCTGGAAACCACGCACGCCTTCCGCCGATTTTTGTCCCAGCGTTGTCAAAGAGACATAAAGCCCACACACGGTGCATTTGCGGGCGCTGAGATGTCTTGATGCGTGCACCTCATGGCAGCCGGCCGTGCGGCGTGTCGCGCCGTAGTCAGCACGGGATTGCTCGGGATTGCTGATGTCTATTGTGCAGGAGTCATGCCTGCAAAAAGATATCAATGATGGGCAGATAAACTTCCACTAGTACAACACGCAGAACATACAACCGGCTAGAATCAGAATATGTATGCTTGAAAGGGACGAAGCCCAGTTGATGCAGGTCGATGCAAGGTCGAGGGGAGGTCGTGAGCTGTCATGAGTGTTGCTCGGCAGACGGGATCCGAACATTTGTCCCGCATCCGAACCTGGGCCCTGTCACTGTCACCGGCTAACAATCACTGCTGCCTTGAATCCCGAACATTTCCAGTCAGAACAAATTCTATATATATTCCAGTTGGTGCGTACAGCGGTATAATAAGTAATGGGTATATATGTAGATGTCCGATTAAACCAACACACTGCTCAGCAAGCCTCCAGCAAACGGTTCTTAGGCTGCGTCGCCCCGAAGCTGTCGACCCAGGTCGTTAGGTTGGGGTTGGTATACGCCTCCTCGTATCTGTTGGCAGTGTCAGATCCCGGTTGTACCGTTGCTAATCAACACCGCGATCAACTCACTGTTTAATGTATGCCGCTGTGGGAAAGTCCGGGGGGTCGCAGCCAATATTGTGCGAATCCTTGGGCTGATAGACCCGAATGTAATCCACGCTCATCGTCACTGGGTAGGGCATGTCTTTGGTGTCAACAGTGCCAAAGTCTGTGCTCTGGCCCAGATTCATCAAGAGATACTAGACTGCAAGGTCAGTGCTGCAACACAAGGTCCGGCCAAACGACTGACCATCGGTTCCTGGGAGATAGGCCGTGTAGCAATTTCGGCGTCCGAATTAGCTGCCATTCCCGCTTGCATTTGTGTCCAGGCCAACTTGCCGTTGGCGATCCAAGAGATATACTAGAAGCAATTAATATCAGTGACTATCTCAAGACTGTCTACTCGAGTTGCCACTTACGGCTCCATCGAATCCTGAGGGCAACATGAGACAAGAGCAGCAATAGCAAATTGAGATACACACCTGGCTTGTACTCAATTCCATATACGCCGTAACATTGGGTCCCGCCGTCTTCGTAGCAGTCCTGATCTAATGACTCGCTCGTCAGCCATAATGCTATTACCCGCGAGAGAAAACTGACTTGTGTTTGTAACAACCGACGCGGCTTGTTGATATATGCCGCCCGCGTAAGTGTTCATTATGCTTATAGTCAGATCCGGAATGATCATGTTTTCGGTTGTGTTCAGCCACTCGTACGCAGGGTTGAATGGCTGGAAACGCTAAAGTTAGGAGCACGCTTCGCTGATAGCGGAGTAACTCACCGCCCACTGCGCGGATTGAGAAACAGCACCGGTTAAAGGCGTCCCACTGATCTAGAATGACCGAGTCAGACTTATGTTCGACACCCCATCGAACGACTGCGCATACCTGGGCTTCAAAAATATCGATTTCTGGCGCAGATCGACCCACGTATGTTCCGTCTGAATGAACAGGGCCAGGGTGCGACTCCCCAGGGCAGGTACACCGCGATAGACGCTGGCCAGGAAGATAAGATAGAGTGGAGTCGTGATTATTACCGCCCGTGTTCAGCGCTACCGCGGGAACGCCGGCAATTGACTGATTCACCACAGTGCCGACATCGCAGCTATCGTATGAATACGGCCACTAAGGGTCACGAACGCTATGTCACTGATATGAACAGCGATAGAGAGGAAATGCGACATACCAGCCCGTCTAATGTTGCGCCATAGCCAGCACGGCCCAGATTTCCCATCGTCCATATTGCGGGCCACAGGCCCACGATATTCGGGGCACCAGGAAGCATGACGGATGTCTCCACCATCCCGCCGGTGAAGCAAAATTTATTCCACGACGACATCATCCCACCCTGATAGTCGAGGCCGTGCGTCTGCTTTTCAGACAGGGTTATCCGCAGAGAGCCGTTCGAGGTCGTGATCGCCGCGGGATCGTACCACTCCATATTCCCCGTCTGTCACAAAAGCCGAAATGAGACGCATGTGCACGCATAGCAGCGCACAGACTCACAGCCCAGTAGTGCAGATCCACTGCCTCCCAATACGGGTCCTCGCCCGGATAAAACGAGCGCCCGTCCGTGTTGAACTCGTCGCTGAAGACGAGGTCCCATTCCTCTCCATCGGCGTACGACGCCTGCGTGTACGCGTCCTGCGGCGTGTCGCGGTCGATCAGCCCCCAGTTGCCTGCCATGCTGGGCACCTGGCCCGTGGCGTTGACAGTCGAAAGGCCGCCCCCAGCCTGCAGCTTCTTCACGTACGTGATAATGGGGTATCCGGCGCTGGTAGATCGTCAGATTTCCGCAGAGCATGGTGGGACGCCGACGTACAAAAGCGTCATTATGGAGGCTACTAATAGCGCCAGGCAGCCGAGATTTGCTAAGCCTCTGCAGGTGAAGATGGAGCCGGTCCTGTCTGTCCGGCGGTCCCGCGCCGGGTCGGGGGTGTGAAGCGCATCATCGGCCTCGCCGTAGGACAGGTCCGCCCCCCACGCCGCCGGGTCGCCCTCAAGCGAGTACTAGAAAGCGGCGACAATGGGCATGATGGATCGGAGGCTCGGCATGGGGCACATACCTTGTCGCTCAGAGAGAGCGTTGTAGGGGAGTCATGCCCATAGAACGCGGGCTATATTGACCTTGCGATCAATGTTGAAACAAGCGGCAGAACATGTCCGACATACCATTTTTCGGCCGTTGGAGTATCCGTTCTGTGGACCGATGGGACTTCTGGGAGGCGTGGCCTGGCCACCCGTTCGTCTCGCTGAAGGTGCGCGCATAGCGGTCGCAGTGATAGGAGATGGGCCAGCTGGTAGACTGTGGGTAGACCGTTTCCTGAGATGCCCCTGGAAAGACATGATCGCAATGCAAGGCGCCCTGCTTCGCGGAGTTAAGCGGCTGAAGAGATGGAAGAGAGCTCAGTGGAGGACTAGGGCAAAGATGCAGACAGCAAGCAAACGAATGTCGAGTTGAGTAGTGGGAGAGACGAAAGGGAACTAGGTGGAAGAACAGGTCAAAGATGCAAATATCAAACAAGTGGATTGTCGCCATTGTCGGCTTCCTATCACCACACGGCATCCTTAAACCGAAGAGCACAAGATTGATTGCCAGCACTTTAGCCAGCATTTAGCTAACTAAATGGCAGCTGATGTGTAGATAATAAATATTGATCAGCGCGCGCCGGGGCTGTGCCGAGATGTTGGCCTGATTATGCCGCAGGTTAGGGGTCACGTTGACGACCAGTGACGACCACACAGGCTGCCGCCAGCACCTGGGTTATCAATAGCAGGATTCTGTGTTGTCAAAGGAAACGGAAGATGACATGCAATCGCAGCCAGTTTTCATGGAAGATGAGATATGACGATTGCCGAGAAATGCTAGTGGAGCTTCATTAGAGTTCGAACTGAGATAACTGTATATTTTTGTATATCAGCAAAGCATACTAGACTCGTGGACTTACTCGTGGACTTACGCATATTTGACATTTCTTGGCGTCAGGTACTGTGCCTTGTCCTGTATGTAGATTCGACAGCTGCTCACAGCTGGATCATACATAGCTTGTGCATCAAACCGCGTGGAATCCCTGCCCGAAAGGGCTACGGTGCGGTGAAATGGTAAGTGACGTGGGGATGTTGATTGAGGCGTGCAAGAGTGAGCTTGTGTTTCGGCCGAACTCGACTATATGCGATGGAACGACCATTAACGTCACATTGTGTACAGATTGACAAACAAATTCGAGAAGAAGCTCAGAGAGCAATATACGACGAGTAGTGCCACCGTGATCATATTTGCGGTTGTTGTCTAAAGGCTTTAGGATTCGACCAAACAAGGTGTACCGTAAACTTCCTCTTAGCACAATTTGAATACACCCAGCAGCAATCAAACAAAACAATGGATCCATTCGAAGTAAGGATGCAGTTCCTTACGCATTTGAGAAAGCTAAACGCGTTAGTCCCAGCTCTTCTCTGCATCTCGGCAAGAGCTGAATCCTTCATGTTGCGCTTAGCTCTCAGCAGTCTATCCAGAAAGTGGTCGGCTACGCACTAAAGTACTTCTCGCGATGTGGGGAAGACCTTTGGGACTGCATTGTGGAAGAGTGTCAAAAGGTGCGTTTCCTATACCCAACACATGATGCATGAATACCAACGCCAGCGCCCAGGGCTCGATCAACAACCGCATCAATATCTTCTATTTCTTAGACTCCTTGTGTGAAACTTGCCTGCTGGCAAAGGCGCATTCGATTGGGTCGGATTCTCAGCCTGGCAATGGCACATCGTTTTACGTTGATTTCATGGCGCGAGACCTACGAGCGATCGTGGAATGTGTGGTGCCAGAAGGGAGGCACGGGCTCCCGAACTTGACGAGTACGAAGCAGGTGCGTCCCCTGTAACTTTGCTGTATATCTGACTCATTATATCTCGAAGATACTGGAAAATTGGCGAATCAAACGCATAATAGACCCGCAAAAGATTGACGACGTTATGACCGCATTGAACAGCCGCACAACCACCCTCGATTCTTCCTCATCCACGCAATCCCACTCCCTCTCCCGCAATGATGTCTTCAAGCGTATCGAGGAAGACCGCGAAAGACATAAACGGCTCCGAGAACGCCGTTGGGTCCAGCCCATCATGCATAACCCCTCGACATATTTACCTGCCCAACTTGCGAGCTTCATGCCCATGACCGATGACGGAGATGGTGACGATGAACTCACGATAGACATCGAATTTGAGAACGAGTGGGAAGCGACCAGTGACTGGAATGAAGATGACGATGAAGCTGCGAGAGAGGAGAACGACCTATGCTTTGCCGGTGGGACGGGCCCGAACGATGATGGAGCTGCGCCAATGGACCTTTCATAACGCTGCTACTGTCATGTTTTTTCAGGCCTCCGAAACCAATAAAAGGATTGCTCGCCTCTTGCCTCTGCTTTTCGGTGAAGAATCTCTACAAGCGTGGCCGCGAATGCCACTGAGGGTGGGTCATATCCAGCCCTTCCACCTTCTCGCTGGTATTCTAGCGGCTTTCACTTGATGCAGCCAGTGGCTAAGATTGTGCTCTGCTGACATGTAAGATTGCGTACAGCGATAATGTGACATTGTTGATCCTCAAGAAACACCTTGGCGCATATAATGCTCGTATCCAACCAAAAAATTGCTCCTGGGGAGGTGTGGTGTGCAGTATTGCGGATGTTTCAGCCCGCCTGCGCAGCTACATGGGCGTATGTGTTCGACGTTTCGCGATTCCGGAAGCATGATAGCCCTGTTGTTTGGACAGCGATGCAGCTGGATGCAGCTTCACCCGGCGCAGTACGCTGCAGTGGGGCATGCTATTATTGTTAACCGAACGCGTGACGACCTCGGAACATTGGTTCTGACTTTTATGGTGGTCTGCGGGTGTCTCGGGTACGGCTGCGCATAGTAGTACTTCGCACGTCGGCAAGGTCGCATAAAACTCTACCCGCATGAGCATACTTCGCAGGCAAGGTGACCTGCTGATTTGAGGAATTTGAAGGATGTGGCTCTCCGCAGTATCGCTGCCAGTGTATCCTACTACTCAAAATAAGTACGGAACAACGGCGGATCTGATCTTGAAGGTTGAAGCCGAAGATGTTCGACGTTGATATCGGCCCCAGCTAGGTATTGCAGTGCCCAGAAATAACTCGCATGTTCGCAAATAGCAGCATATAATTATTGCATTTGCGCCAACCGGTTGCTTGAGCACAGGATATTTCCAAATTGAATACGGGCCGCCCTGGCGTTGATTCAGAACAAATTCAGAATGTGCAGTGGCCAAATGGGACAGAGCCAACTTTCTGGGAGTGACATGCGTCCTGAAGAGTGACGCCTGTTTAAGTTGATCAATTGATCGTGAGCTCAGAATACAAACCTCAGGGAGGCGTCGCCAAGCTGGGAATAACTGGGATGTATATCATTGCTGAACATATTCATTCGGGTGTATATGATTTTTGGGGTCGCCCAGTGGAGTCGATAGACCGCCATGGGAGACTACTTTGGCCTTGGCTCTCAGAATCCCAGTGATGAGCGGTGCTATATTTGATGAGCGCTGAGTGGCTGGAGATCGAGCTCGAGTGGATCGGCAATTGAAACCTCCGCTGTTGTAAAGAATAGCTCACACGGGCGATGAAGAGGGTTGCAATGTGTTTTGATGGGCGCCCTATGCATACTGAAGTGTTGAGACAACAGTCCATGCAGAGACATTGCAGGGAAATCAAACGCTTCAGGCAAGAACCGCGGGTACCCGGACTTAGACCTGATCCGCAGTTGAGGCAAGCATGGCCATGATGGTACCCGTTCCTCTTGAGGATACATCCGTCAATCCGCAGGCAGCGATGGCGATGGAAAGGCCCGCAGCCAACTGGCAACAGGTCACCGGGGAAACGACTCGCCCCTGGTCAGGTCACACTGGCGAATGTGGTGCCTCAGTCGTGGGAAAGTGGCAGAGCATTCATTGGCTCAGAAATACACCTTGAGTATGAGGGCTGCTTGAGGTTTCTCCTTAGTAGTTATTGAGGGGTGGTGAGTGCTGTTCCCAAAATAGGTTATGAAAGACGAAAAATAGAACAGAGATTCGAGTTCCACCGTATGGTAAATAAACACCGTCTCTAAGTTTGTAGCAGCCATCAATTTTGGGCATCTGATTTCCTCACTTGCCACTTCTGGTGTCGTCGGTCACAGTCACGTTCCTTGCACGCTCCAACTTCTTCTGGCTCGACCTCCCAAGCTATTCTGCCAATTATTAGAATGCAGCGCGTCTCTGTTAAACGTACAGATAAAGCCTTAACTCTGATATCCAGCTGAGAAGAAAACGCGACAAGAAGAACCATGGAACTATCCGAAAATCAAGCGCGTGTGGGGTGCACCGCATCTGTAAATATGCCTGCTATTTACGTTACACGGAATCGGATGGCTGCGCTCGAGCTTTAACCCACTTTATTCACATTAGGCCGAAGCTTAAATACCTCAGTCAAAAATGTTCATTCCAAACAAACATCTCCCCCACTGAAGACGCTGTCTCCGCTTCGTTCCGCTAGCTCTTCCTATACCCAACATGCCTGGAACTCCCCTCATCGATCACCACATCAAGAGCTTTCCTCTAACGACCATCTCTATCCTCAGCCCGTATACTGGCCTTATACTCTCTGTTATCCTATGCATTTTGTTCCTCATCCGGTTTTACGTGCTTGAGCTCTTTCTTCTGGAGCGGTTTTACGGGACGAAGTACACTCGGCTCAATGACATCGAGCGTCGAGGCTTCGTGAATCATCATATCGCTGGTGCGACGAAAATTATCATTTTGATAACTGCGGTCTATCCATTCCTGAGGTGAGTACCTTTGAAGGGTATTAGGAGTATCATAACTAATCTACTTCGCAGTGTCGCGTTTGGTCACAGCGGTTTCCACGATCCCTTTGTTCGGGGATCCATCGTTACCATGGGAGATATTCTGGTCATTTGCTCACAGATGCTCGTGGCCATGTTCATCTTCGAGCTCATATACCGCGTTAAAATCTCCCCCGTCTCGGTTGTGCACCACCTTGGCAGCATTCTTGTTGCCCAAGCCGCCATCACGATATCCGTACAGGAGCAGAGAGACTCGAGTATTGAGTTCGTTCTCTGTACTGTGTGGGGTACGTATACATTCATCCTTTTCATAGACGCTGTGGGGCTAACATTCATATTCTTATCACTTTCAGGTGCCTTCGACATGGTCTGCGAGTTCTTGCCGCATGTTGCCATGATCCTCTATCGCGTATACCCTGATTCTCGCCAATTTCTCGCCAACCTCTTCCGCACCGCCTGCTTAACCACATTCGTTGGTACCGTCAGCGAGACTATTGTCACAATGTACCTATTCGGGCAACTCTGGAGCAGATGGGACCTATCATTCAAGATCGCCACACCCATCCTGCACATCGCGTTCTCCGCTGCTCAGTTTCACGGAACAAGGATATTCTGGGCAATGTGGCACAAGCAGGAGCGATTGATTAGGGAGGCGGCAGATTTGGAAAGGGGCGCATCGAAGGAAGCCGACGTCGCATCATCGCAGCACGATTCAGAGGATTCTGGGGATGTTGAACGGACATAAACGTGATAGAGGGTTTCGAGGACATTTTGAGGACACTTTGAGGACATTTATCACTGGCGTTGACGCGGCGTCCGCCTACCACACTCGTTCACAATGTAAAATACTTTACTTATAATCCCACACTTACGCTTCCTTGATTGCAACAAACCTACAAGGGACTTAAAGCAGGAAAAGTAGCATATTCAGTATTTGTAGCAAGTTCTGCGGCATTGGACAATTAGCCAATCCCGAATCATTCGCTTTGCGATTCGATCAAGTTGTCTTCTTCAAGTTGGAACGTCTGAACCACATATGGAGGGAAGATCATCAACTTTAAAAAATATCAACTTCAGGCGTTGAATGGTTCAATGTTTCTCGACGATCTCATGTGAATCGCCAACTAACGTATCAATCACTATGCACCGAATTTACACCCTTCCGCCCTCCACATGGTCTCGCGTTGAAAACAAAGCAAGGCAATTAACCAAAGTACTGCAGTGTTACAAATGTATCATTGAGGGTGGATGTGCTGAGAATGCTAACGCTACAAATGAGATCGGATGGTGTACTGTTATATATATCTTACTCCTCCTCGCGTCTCCGCTTTAAGCTGCCTTTGTTGTCGCTAAAGGGTAATCAGTAACCTGGCGTCTGTTCGGGCAGAAGAGGAACTCACGCGAAGGCTGCGTTTTTCCGCTTGCGACTGTCTTTTTTGACAATGTTCTTTTGCAGCTTTCGCTTGGCTGCAGTTTGAGGGTCCGTCGTAACCTGTATCATGTGTGTGATTAGCATGCAGGGATAGATGAAAATCCATGGATACGAACCTGAAGAACACGAGCAGTCTTTCTTTCTCGTCGGATTGTGACGACACCTTGACGGATCCTGCTGTATATGGTGGAAAATTTGGTCGTGCCTACTTTGGCTTGGATGAGATCTTGTAATTCAACCGCCGAAGTCTTGAGTTCATCTGCGAGAAGTCATCAGTACAGAGAAGCAACAAACCATTGCACACTGACCTATCTCGGAGTCACGGATGCTATCGTCCTCGGTTATGCGGTATACCGGAGTGAGAATGTGAACCAAGAATGTCTCCAGTCTGTCTGCATCCATATGTGATGCCATAGCTGCGAACCATCTGAATATAGACAGCGGCTGCTGCGTCCAATTGGCCTGATTAATGTGTCAGCGTGCGGCAGAGTCCATTCCAAGCTAAGCCACTCACTCCACTTATCTTGCGATTACGACGACCGATATGCGCCGATCGTGCCTGGTAAGAGAGTTTCGAGAAAAGCCAAGGCAAGGGATTGCGGTCTTTGGCATCCCCAACCAAATCGTTGGGTCCATCCTCATCCTCAGAGTCGTCCTTCTCGTTAGGAACATCTTCTTTCTGAACAGGCACTGGCACCGCGCAGAAACACTTCCCAATGTACAGCAGATTCTTTACGACTTGAAGAGCGAGGGGGGCGGCCAGATGCTCGCTCTTGAGCTGAATGCAAAGCTTCTCCGCTAGATTCCGCATTCCCACCGGAGAGAAGGGGGATGCTTGAGGCAAATTGAGATCAGGAGGCGCGATGGGAACGGCAGTGAGGAACAGGCCTAGTAGGTGGCAGGACGTCGATCGAACCCACGCATGGGGGAACAGCAGATGTCCGATGACCATCTCCCAATCAACAGCATCATCTTGTGTCGCATATTCAGAGAAGATGCGTAAAACCTTCGACTGAACGATCAAGGCGTGATATGCGGCTTGCCAATCCAACTCGGTCTCGCTATCGTCATCGCCATCGGCACTTGCATCCAATGCCTGCCTACTACGTTCGAGAGCCTTGCCAACGTCTCCGAGAATAGCTGGGATGTACGGCGAGGAATCTTGCTGAAGAACATCGACAAGAAGTCCGTAGACCTGCGATGACACCCTTCCGAGCTGAGGCTGCGAATCCTGTGTGGCCCACGAATGAAGGTGAGACACAATGGTCTTCCGGTGGGTTTCATCGAGGCGAAGTATGAGGCTTTTTATGAGGTCTGCTGCCATCTCTCGACATTTCGCAGAGTCGTCGTTGGCAATGACCATCACCAGGCCGACGAAGAGAAGATCAGCGTATTCCCGTACCAGGTCGATTTGAAACTTTGCCAAAATAACGCTCAATAATTCCATGACAGACCTCCTGCCACTCTCGAAGGTGTAGGATAGGTTCTTCGCCATGAACGTCATCTGGTTCCGCAGTCGTCCCTTGCCTTGCGGGTAGTCCAACAGGAACTGTAGAAGTACAGCGCGGCACAGTTCCTGAACTTGCTTGGACTGATTGGTGACCATGACCTCCGACACCTTGTCCATGACGTCGTATATTTCCGGCACCACGAACTTGCGTGCCACGATGGCCCGAAGCATCGCGAAAACGGCAGCTTGACGTTCATGATCCTCGAGGTCGGGGGCCAAGAGCTCAAGGAGGTAGACAAGATCCTTTTCCTTTACCTGCGCAGTTGGACAATCGCGCATAATGATGGCCAATGACTTGAAAGCGGTCTGTGTAGTCTCGGATTCAGTGCTTCCCGTTCCTTTGATAATGTCGATGATCCGTCGAATGAAAACAGGAATAGATTTGGCGAGAGTCTTCAGAGGAGCTTTTGTGACTGCTGCTGCCGACTTCATGCCCGATATGAGCACAAGGGCGTTGTCAGCATATAGAGTATTGCCGATTACTGGAACCATAGACTCCAATCGCGCCACAATCGCGCCATCCTCGAAATCGAATCGACCACGCCGAAACGCCGTATTGAAAAGGTCCAAACCAAAGACAACGAATCTATGGGAGCTATGTCAGTCATGTCGCTGCGGCGACTCTCAAAAGAACATACCTGAAGGAGTTACGACTGTAATGATCAACGCCTTCTGTCACGTTACGCTTAATCTGCACGATTGCGTCTGCCTTAGCATGGTTCTTGCGTTTCTTTGGTGGAGGAGCCTCTGTGAGAAATTTGGCATTCTGGTTGACCAGTGTGTGACACAGAACCAGGAGCTCGGATGGGCCAAGATGTTTGTTTGAATTCATGCCACCAGCGACTCTCCGTAAGACTTCCTCGACGAGTTGGATGGTCTTTATTGAGTGTGTTTCTTGCATAATAGAGCGTAAGGGGAATAGGAGGCCGCTGATTTTCGGCGGGGTAATATACTTTGCCATGATCATGAATGAGTCCATTCCCTTTGAAGCAGAAGTCCGGACTTCGCGCATTTTGGTCTTGAAGTCTTCAGACTGCACGTCCTTCCCCGATTGGCCAAATACGACCTCAGCAGATATATGAGCCACATCATCAACGAGGATATCGAGAGTCGGAAATGCCTCGACATGCTCGATTGCAGTGACATGGACCAAAATGGCGTGGCAAACATAGGCAAGAACATGGAGTTGGGGTCCGCGCAGCAAGGCTGCTCGTATTTCACGAACCATGATCGACAGGTAATTGGGACCGATGATAACTGCAATGCGACACATGGTATCTTTGACCAAGTCTCGAGTCTCCTGAGATTTGCTACGCAGAATCTGGCTGAGAATAGTCAGAAGACGAGCAATTTGTGGCTCTCGGGTGGCCATTGGAAGATGCTTCGCCACTCTGACGATACCGATGGCTATAGGTAACCGCAAACTGTCCTCCGTGGCGTTTTGCTTCTCGAGGTGATTGAGGAGATTGGGAAGTAGACGCGAATTGACGGCATCGGCAATCTTTGCGACGTTCACAATATGCGACGTTGAAGTTGGGATTGCAGCGTCCGCCTCCACTTCTTCTGCGTCTGCGTCTGCGTCTGCGTCCACATCCTCATTCACTTCGATGACCTCAGGCGGGACGCTTTCCTCCATAGAAAAATGGAAGCTCTCGAGGATAGCAACAAGAGTGCGGACGTAAACCCTTTCTGACTCGTCGCGCTCTCTGGATGCCTTGATGTACTTCTGGACCAGTGCGTAATATGCTCCCCAAGCGAGCTGCTTCGACATGCGGCCCATCGTGACGATAGCCTCGTTGACGAGATGGTGGTCGAGAACTGCAGCTGACACGATGTAGTTGCTGACCAGGGGTGCAAATATTTCTGCCAGTGTGGTACTGCGCAACAGCCCTTCGTCACACTGGTCCCCTAAACGATGAAGCGCTCTTGTGCGTCGATGTATTTGGACATGGTGGATGTTGTTGAAGAAATTAGCCTCTTCATCGCCAGCGGCCATGAGAACGCGCATCTCCCGCAAGAAACCGATGCTATCGCACTTGGTGACTGCATACGCAACAACGCCAAGGATTTCGGCCCTAACCAGCTCGTTCTTGGACCGCAGACCGTTCTTCAGGCCTGGATACAGAACCCGGATGAATAAGGCTTCGTACTCTGGGTCGGAAGATCCAGCTACAAGATCTACAAAATGTTTCATGGAATATGCGGCGTTGTTTCGGATAGCCAGCTCGTCCGGATCTTGAATGAATAATAACATATTGTAGAGCACAATTTGCCATTCTTGAGTGGTCAGCGTTCGGTACACGGTCTCGTTGAGCACCGCGAATGCATTCAATCGCCGATCGAAATCAGGTTCCTCTAATCGGCGCACGGAGTACGCATTGAGCGAACCGAGAAGTTGAGCAATTTCCTTCATTGACGGATTGATTTCTGCGAGGGCATCAAAGGTGGCGACGAGGGCCTTGCGAGCCGGGCTGAAACGAAGACTTTGGAACAATTTCGAGAGAAGATCGTACGTCTTGGTGAAAGGAGTCGATTCTCGGTCTGCGAGCTCGGGGATAAGAGCAAATAAGCCCTTGACGATTTTGAGAATGTTGACCTTCAACTTCTCGGCGACTAACTTGTTCGGCTTTCTAAGGAGAGGGGAGAAAAGCACGAGGAGCGTGGATGCTTGGCTCGCATCTGTCAAGTATTGCGCAATCTCCGAAAGGATTCCAATCTGGCGCTGACCAAGGGGGCTGGACACTTCAGCGACTCCTTTGGATTTCTCGATGAGAGTGGACAAGTTTGCAAGAAGTAGGGACGCATGCGGTTGCACGACGTGTTTCGCTACAAAATCGTCTCCGGTGGAGTACGCCAAAACCCGGTCGACAATGTCGAATATCCGGGATATAACCGCAGGTTTGACATTTGTGGCGGTTAAGCACGCGTACATCTGGGGGAGTGTGCGCTGATCAAATTGCACCAAGAACTTCACGTGCTTGTGCTCCAGTGTCCACGTATAAAAGAGTTCCAATAAAGCAGACGGCGCCTGCGTATTCTCCTTGTCGAGAGCGGGTAAACGTGGCGATATCAATGCACGGAAAGCTTCAGCCATATATGGTCCGAAATCAAATTGCGCCGAGTTGCGGAAAAAATCGGCAAATCGCTTGAGGCCTAGTAGGCGCACTGAACGGATGATTTTAGATGGAGAGCTCAGCTCCTCAACGTCCTCCGGCTCCTCGGCATCCACATCCGGTCCAAGTTCCTCGGCATCAGATGTTTGCTGGGAAGATTCAATCTTGTTGTGGGCATGACTGGCCAAGTCCAAAGTGGCCCACAGCAAAGCGGGCCAATATGAGACGAGCCTCGACCCCAGGTTCTTCAACACGTCACCCAACAGGGTCAAAAATCCTATTTGCTGCTTCTCTGAACTCCCAACAGGAACATCTCGGATGGCGAAAGGGATCCCCTCGCGAGAACTGGGGGCCATATCCAACGGCTGCAGCATGAGGTCGACCAACAGGCCAAGCTCCTGGTCAGAGCATCCCGCCAGCGCTCCAAGAACAGCAGCTCGACGATCTGCACCACGAGATCTGCCCCGCTTCTCCAACATCATACCAAACAACAGGCGTATGATGATATCCACCAGCTCTTTGCGGTCCCGAAGCTCGAATGCGTCAATATCGAGCGCGACAAGCTCCTCTCGCCACCGGTTATCGTCCAAAAGCGCGTGAAGCCTGTTCTCATGGGGAACCAGACGAGCTGACTTGTATGCCAGAAGGCAAGTGAGGGCCAATCTCTGTAAAGGACGATCCGGATGGGAGAGGAGAGATAGATAGAGGCCGTGAAGGATGTCCGTAGAGAATAGCGCTTTCGGGTTGGTGAACTTGCTGAAGAGGGTGAGCCAGGCAGATAGTTTGTGTCGTGGGAGCTTTGTGGATGACTCAGGGCCAGCAAAGGATAAGAAGAACGGGACAATGTCGCGATTATACTTCTCTGCTAGCGCCGAAGCTTCTCCCAGCGCAAAGAGGAGCTGAGACTCATAAGTAGCTTGGTCAAACCGCTCCTTGCATATTTGATCCTGAAACACAGCCACACTATGAGCTGATGAACACGTCTTAAAGTTGCAGTAATAAGTACCTGCATGATCTCCCGCCTTAAATGGTCATTTCGCAACCACCTGCCTACAGCACAGCGTAAAATATGGGCGCTTGCATCTCTCCAGAGACGTTCATCCTCCGGCGGTTGGTCGGGGTCATCATCATCTACTTCTTCTCGCGCTTGCAGGCGCCAGGATGAGATGGACCCATCATCAATAAGAAACGGCGACAGAGTCGCTGAACGTAACTCATGGAACACAATGTCCCACACTAGTGGTCCGAATCGCTGTGAAACTGAGGCAAGTGCCTCAGCTGCAGGTGACCATAGTGGTCTGAGATTGATCTTGAGTTGAGCTAAGGAAGGTATGTCAATAGCTGCGTCAACCTAATGCTATAGTGAGAAAATACACATACCAACAAGCCACCGAACACATATCTCGGCCCCTACACCTCCTTCCTCCTCTTTGACTACTTGGCTCAACCTGCCAATCCTCAAAAGACGTTCGCGGACACCCTGCACATCGAGAGACACTTCTTCGCCTTGCAGACATCGCTTGAGTACGTCCTGCTCTACTGCGGAGGACTTTATGAGCGTCGGGGTGCCAAGCAATCGCAGGGTGGCGAGACGGAGTCGGCGAGAATGGGACATGAGTGAGTGTTGTAGACGGGGATGGATTGATGATATAGGTATTAGTGGGGTCGAAGATGAAGTAGAGGCCGGCCTGACAAACACAAATGAAAAACTGTGAACATCGCAAGCGGTGATATATGATCAGAAACATCACATACCGCGCCTTGACAAGTTCCACCAAGCCACTGAGCGCTATTTCCGAGCGCCCAAAGCACCGTACCGTCGGCTCTACCCAGCTTGCTGGGTCCACATACAGTCCATCTGACTTCGAACGCGTACACGTAGCGGCAAGTGCTCCAAACGCAGAGCCTAGCACCCATGATTTGTTCGCGTAGGTCTTATTAACCTCCTCCGACCCATCGGCACCTTCTGAAACCACTCCAAGTATACCCTCGATTATAGCTGTCAGGTGAGCGACGATGGCGACAGGAGGGGAGAACCTCGACAGCGTGAGGAGAACGTTGAGCTCTTCCACTTTCTCCTCCGCCTCGCTCTCGTCACTTTCAACCATCTTCCAGCTCGCCAAGCGATTCTCCACCCATGCCCCCAGCTTCTCTGTCCACACTTCTCCTGTCCCTTCGAGTCGATCGACCCTGACTAGTCTCGCCAAGAGCTCCGGAAACTGCCTTGTTTCTGCATCGAACAAGGAAGGGCTTGCCGTGATCATCTTCACGACACCCGGTGCCCCAAGAATGTTCCAACCACCCCACGCGATTGCCGGGTCCGCCAGAGCTCCATATAATGCAAATGCGAAACCGAAGTCTGCGGAGGGTGTTAATGCAGAAAAGATCTTCCGACCGGGTCCAAGCCATAG
This sequence comes from Athelia psychrophila, assembly GCA_001630335.1. Classification (NCBI taxonomy): domain Eukaryota; kingdom Fungi; phylum Basidiomycota; class Agaricomycetes; order Atheliales; family Atheliaceae; genus Athelia; species Athelia psychrophila. Next base: position 58,618 of record KV417603.1, read on the forward strand.
TGCCATGTCGCCTGCCGCCAAGATGGCCACCACAAGCGTCAACATGGCTCTTCGTAGATCAGGAAACTGAACGGAAGATGTCAAAGGTGGGATGGATGTTGCAATCGATGTTAATTGTTTCACTGTTCGTCGCCCTGTTTAGCATTTACGGAGTGTCAGAGTAGCAGGGAGACTCACGAGACATTCTGGAACCCTGCCTTACTGAACAGCATACGTTCAACCCCTCTATTACTTTCCGCAGCTTTTCCGTATCAAGGCCGTCCGCCTCCATCGGGGTAGTGGACTGAGCAGCGCGTTCAAAACGCGTGACCAGCTCATCGCCGACCACTGTGAACTGCGCACCCGTTTTAACATAATGTAGCAGGGTGGTCAGCACGCGGCGTACTAGCCGCGCGCATTGAGTGTCGTTCTCGTCTTGTGATTCCTTAGGAGGGGAAAGATGAAAATCAAGCAACGCTGCGATTATAGTAGAAGTGCAGGTGTGCAATGTCTGAGTGACGGACTTGGAGCAGCGGGTCAGCTGCCTTTTTCTAGGAAGCCAAGGGCTGCAAAAAGGAACTCACCTGGCAAGCATAAACCACACTCCATGCACACATGTCCTCCATCCCCTTCCCCTCAAGATCTCCACCCCTTACACACTCTCCTAGCATCTGAACGCCCCTGGTTCGCCAATCACCGTCGTTTTTGAGGCGCCTCAAGACACCCGCTCCCCAGACCTCTGCAAGTGCCCGCTGCACCTCGGGTGTACATCGAATAAGCGTGCTGGTTAGTCTCGTCCATGTTTTCTCCAAGAGAGACTCTTCCGGGCCGGTGGCAGTGGTGAGGGAGGGGATCAGAACCCATTTCCAAAGAGCGCCAAGAGTGCGCATCACTCTCTCTAGCGTTTCCGCCGAGATTCCCTCTGTTCGACAACGGGGGAGAAGGGCGAGCAAAGGATCAAGTACGGTGAGATATGAAGGGGTTATTGTCGTTCTCAGGTCGGATATGAAAGGATGAAGGAGCCTAGAACAGTCAACTTTCGATGAGACATTGATAACGCGCCAGCGCAAGCAACTCACTCGACGAGCATCCCTGACCCTTCACCCCCGTCTTCTATTGCCACAGTCCATGCGGCTAGCACTTCTTTCCAGTTAAGCAACAAAAGCGGCAGGCTCTGCGCTAGGGGATCAACTTTGTTTGCAAAGCGTATATATGTAGGGGCTAGCGAGAGCTGCCGTGCATGTTGCAGGGCGATATAAAATTGAGATGATGTTTCCTATCAAAATCGCATGTTACTCCGAGAGATCGGCCAATGTTAAAGACATGCGCACTGGTATGTCTTCCTCTAGGTTCGGTCGATGCGATTGACTGAGGGGCGATGGAAGGTGGACTTCTTTCAGGGAAGCTTTGTAGGATTGATGCTAGAGACACACCCAATCAACGTTAAGCATATGGGGAGATTTCAGAGTATATTCACGCACCTTGAATCGTTTGGCCGGCGGGGCATCGAAATCCATATCCATGTCCTCATCTTGGTGTTCAGTTTCTGTCATCATTTTGTGGGGACGTATAGTTTTGGTGCGGATGATAGGTTATTCAAAGGGTCTTTCCGCGTCCGTTAGCGATAGCTGTTCGTAAGGAGTTCAAAGTTCATGAGGTTGAGAAACTCGAGCTCAAAGTGATCGAAACATCGTGCCGAAAAATCTCGCTTACATAATAATGTTTGTTCCTGAAGCTCTTGCCAAACAACCGCTTTAGGACCGAAGCGGCGGCTAGCGGCGGACCAGTGTGTTGCCATCCATCCAACATCCAACGCAACGCATCACTGCCATCATGTCTGATAAGAAATCCGAAGGTTATGACGACCTCAGTCGCGTTTCAGGCAGTTCGCCATATGGCACTGCCCTCTGAATCCTTAGTCGTGCTGCAGAGTCATCTGTTTTACCAGCTGCGATGAGCTGGCGATGAGTATGTTCAATTTCTAACGAATGCGACTCTCGAAATTGCGTAGGCTCGGAACCGCCTGTATGAACTGAGCAAGCTTTTACGCAGTACTTGTCTATCACTTTTTATGCAGATGGTAACGAGTCTAGGGTACCGCGCGCCTTTGCACATGTTGTTAGCTGCTTCCCAGTCCCACTTCCATTTCGCAGGCAATCTCCAAGAGCCTCCAAGTTATTATTATTCAACCCTCAGGTTTCTTGTGTTTAAATACCGTTGGGGAGGCTCCCTATTGTAGAGATGTCTACAACACAAATGCAACAGGCTCGTTACTCGTGCCCAGGTTGCGGACACAGTTCCTTTGAATTTTGCGTTCCAATAACTGCGAATAAACCTAAGCATTGGGAAGAGGTTCAACGTGAAGAGCTACATTATTATAAATGTGTATACAGGGAATGATCGAATGATAAAATCCGTATTGAAAGTCCATGAAATGCAATTAGATAGTGTCCATGAAGTGTCAGTAGGTGAGACTCAAACAATGGTATAATGTCCGGTGATAGAAGTGCGCAAAAATTAAAAAGATGGACGACTGGAATTACTGCCCGATAGCTTGAGGAAAGCTGAAGATGTGTTTGGGGTCAACGGCTGCCTTGATAGAGTTCAATTTGGTAGTGGTGGAGTTGCCGAAGTACGCCGCATGCGCGGCAGAAGCACTCAGTACGGGGCTACAAGGAACATAGCATATAAGAACACATAAAAGAATAGCGCATGTATTCAAAACTCACTCGACATAGCAGTTGTACATCCCGAAGTTGGTGCTTGGCATCTGGCTAGTGATAGAGCTGACCATCCCATTGACGAAGGATATGCCGTCGGATGGGAACGATTTGGTCCCGCTGGACGTGTAGAATTGGAAGGTGTAAAGAGTGTTGCGGTGCGAGAAGGCGGTCTCTGAGCTAGACACAGCGTTCACCGCGGAATTGGGGCCACCCCACAAGTCGGCCTGTTCAAAGGGAGTCAGCGGGAGAGTAGAGTAAGTATATTTTGAGAGTGCGCACCAGGATGAACCAGGATGAATCTGCCTTCACCCCAGGGCCGTAGAGGTACTTGAAAAAGTTCTCCAGAGTTGACTCGCTTAACAGCGCATCTTCCGCAACCATCAAACTCTTCGCGTAGAACGTATCACTTTCGTCCGCCTTGGTCGAGGTGTTCAGGGGGCCATCAGTGCCCGCAAGCTGAGTCAGGATGCCAATCCAGTCGTACGTCTTCACAGACGTGCTGGATGGCTTGCCCATCGCATTGAGCAGCGGCGTGATGGCGGCAGTGAAGGCGGTCTTGGAGCCGTAGTATACACCCGAGAGGGCGAAGTATCCGCTGTCCAATTCGATGTGGATCCCGATTTCTTTAGGTGCGCTGTTGGCGCCCCAGGTCTGGTAAGCCGAAAACATCTTCGCTGCTGCGGTGGAGGAGGATGGGCTGAACGTGTATTCGAATAGGATATTGGAGGTGGGCGCGGTTTGGGTTTTGACGGTGAGCGATGTAACTATGCCGAAAGAGGGCGCAGCTCCGCGGATGGCCTACGAGTGTTTAATTGACGATATACAGGGAAATAGAGAATGAGCTTACGAAGAAGACGTCCTGGTTCTGAGAGGCACTGGCTGTGACAATGGTACCGTTTGCGAGGACCACTTGAGCGCTGGTGACAGCGTCGAGAGCAAGACCCCACAATCTCGACGGAAATCCAAACCCTCCACAACCCAAATGACCACCAGTTCCAACATAAGGGCACGTTCCTACGCGAACACATGTCAGTGTAAGTAACACGGATGATGCAACAGGACATACCGTGCGCCATCGCCTGCTTCCCGTTATTGTACAACGCCAGCGCGAGATCTCCAAGACGGATGCCCGTCCCAAAGGTTGCCGTTTGGCTGCTTGACGTGACCTTGACGCTGTGAAGATGCTTAAGATCGACCACCAGGGAACCGTCCTGGCCGCCCACGCCGTTCGCAGCGTACGAATGGCCACCGCTGCGTGCAGCAACTTTGACACCTGCTGCTGCTGCACACTTAACCGCGCTCGCGACCTGGGAAGCATTCAGGGGATAAACAATGTCGGCTGGCTTGTATGATAGTCGGTGGTTATACGCGAGCGCATCGGCGGTGTATGCGGATGAGGATGATGTGATGGGCGAGAGGCTCGCGGCAGAAAGGCAGGACGTGAGCGACGACGTCGTCGCACTTGCGAAAGATACGCTGGCGAGCAAAAACAGAGTCACCGTCGAAGTCATCGAGCTACCGAATGTCATGGCTGGGAGGGGGGGAGGTGTCTTCATGCACATGTTGCTAAAGCGAATTATATAGCACTCATGGGCGGCCTCCTAAGGCCCTGGGATGTCGACTGTGCGGCTTTGAGCGTCCGTTGAGCAATATAATTCGGGAGGACATGACCGTAATAGCTGTACGTATGTCGTTTTCGATTCTTGGCCGTTTCAGGGCGCCATTCATCAAGCTTGGATCCGTGGCTCCGAGTCCCAGTAGCGTCAACCGGCAACTTGGGATCACAGCCCATCAGAGCCTGAGTGGGCGGCTTCCACAGCAACTATACACGTTTTGATGTAAGCACTAGTATTCAGGCGTTGAGCAGGCCAGGCAAGATTTTGAAAGCATTTTGTAGTGGTCCTTCCATAGAACAGTTGTTCCGAAAGCTACGTCGTGATCCGGCTCGAGGTCGGCTTGTGCAATTATATAGGCTCCGTGGACGCGTAACTATCCCGTTTTTGAATTGGCGCCACGTCAACAAATTTGTGTACTGGGGTGTCTTGTGGTGCTGTCCAGCTGTGTGCAGCTAGTTTGCGAGCTTGGAAGTTGGCATTGGCATGGTGTCGAAGGCGGTTGATAGGCGTTCAGGTATAATATCGGAGGAACCGTTCGATTCGAGTAAGTCAGGTACCATCAAATACACGTGTCCCTAACGGGCCGGCGCCCTTGGTCCTTATTCTGGTTATATATAGCCCCTGTCCCGAAACCCTCTCGACAGTTGGCTCCTTTCCGCCCACGACCTACCCATATATGGTGATTATTTTAGCAGCCATTTAAGGACCTAGCCACACAAAGCGAAGCTTAGCAGGTATATTTACGGAAAATCCGTAAGCTCGGAAGCGCCAGGATTCACCAAGCCGTAGCGCGTCAAAAACACCAAGTCCCGTGGCTGAGGATACAAGTAAGTCCTGAGAGAGAGCTCCATATTGGTGGACTGCACTGTCAATCACATATAATAGCAATGAAAATATATTTATTTGATCTATTTTTACACAAAAAAACTCGTACTACAAATTCTAAGTACCCTGCATAAATGGGGGGTGAAAGGAGGCAGTGAGAGGGAAGGGATAGGGAGGAAAACAAGATGCAGGGAAGGATCCATGAGGTGGGGAGCAGGGGAGGGCAGAGCAGGGGGAGGAGAGGGAAATGGGGAGTGTGGGTGCACCTAATATTTCCTAGCCGCCAATAATGACAGCAAAGCACCCTGCAGTTCAGATTAGTAGACAGGAAATTAGGAGTGGCATGCTAGCATGCAGCTCCAGGCCAGAGGGGTTGGATGTTTTCATAAGGAGGCAATCGGGGGTGAGGGGAATGCACAAGACATCAACGGCAGGGGAGGGGGAGAGACGTGAAGAGCGCCGGAGAGCGCCGGAGAAACGGGCGCAGTGACGAGTACTGCAGGCGGGAGGAGGCATTAAGGCTAGTCGAACTTCCTTAATTCACTGCTAAATTTATCACCATATACGGGTAGGTCGTGGGCGGAAAGGCAAAGACTCCTCTCGACCTCACTCGACTCAGAATTTGCAGAATACAAAAAGCCACAATGCTAATCTTTAGTGTGCCCATCTGAGGCTTGCCAGCTCGGGGGACCCCCCGAGAGGGAAGACGAATAATGGGTACTATTTTCGTGTATGTGACCAAGAGTGACCAAGAGAGCACTTACACAACCTTGCACTTGGACAGCGGTACAAGACTGGAATACATATGTGATTTTCAATAGATTAATCAGGTTGTGAGACATAGTGTTTTAGACAGCTCACGGGACGGAGGGGGCAGAGGTTGAGGTGGCTGAAGATTTTTCAACCACTTATCATATCGCGTCCATTTCATGGTGCCTGAGTTAGACGAATCGAACGGTGAACAAGTCCTCATAATATCATTAAGGTTCAAAATATGTCACCAGCACCAGCACACACCGCCTGACCTATTTCATTACCACCCGTATATACTGGCAACGGGCTGGTCATGATGTAAGTATGTATTCAGCCTAATGAGTTAGATCCAGGGCAATGCTTTCCACGAAGTTACAAAAGCTAAGTAGATAAGAGAAAAAATGTGACCCTACATATACAAACACGTAAACCTCTCGAAGTTCAGGTCCACTGAAGCCACCTAATATGCACTATAAAATTGGGCTCTGGCGTGTCCCCTAATCCATATGGATCACCTGTTACAGTGCATCGAAGGGTACATAGTGCAGTCATTACTTGTGGCTGTGCATGATCGCGAGGAAGAAGAAGCATGATGGGGATGATTAATCGCAAGGCTGTGGTGGATACCAGAGCTGTGTTTCTCTAGGCTCTCCAGGCTCCCGTCACCCCAAGAGCAGTGGCCCTCTTGCAGAGACGAGAGACCTCGGCTGAGTCCTCAACATTCACAACCTCCACACTCAGAGGATCTGTGTCATAGTCAAGTATCACGATGAATTTGCGAGCCGGAGCGAGCCTTTGTAGCTCCGGTGATGAGTTTTGGCCAAGGAGATCGACCTGGTCAGAAGTTAATTGCATGCAACCATTCACAACCAGATGGGTGATAAATCGAAGGTCGGGACCGAAGAGGCCCACAGGCTCTGGATGTAGACCGTGCCATGAGTCATATCAAGCTGTTAAAAAAGCAAGAACACTGACCTCGATCGGGTGGACATAAGGTCCTATGCTGCTCGTGCCAATGCCTTTTCTGGCAGGCCTTGCTACAGTATTGTACGAGCTTGCACCCAGAGCACCTGCGGAACTGCTGTCGGCTGTCGGCCTTCGCACACTTTACCGAGCATGAGAAGAAAGCACAAAGAAGCATCCATAAATCGCACCTGTGGATACCGCAATCTAGTCCATGCTGACAAGGCACCTCCGAAACTCTTGTCAATTCATCAATCCAAGAAGACAGTGCAAGAAGATGGTAGCCGATTTGACCATTGTTTGGCTTCTTCATAAGACGATCCACATCCATGGCCATAAGCTCGTGCCCAACGGCAAATAAAATCGTTTGATGAATACTGAATCTGCCTAGAATGTTTTGAAGTAGCTCGGTGGCGCAAAACATAATATCTTTATCCGACTCGTAGGTGGAGAAATACCGTGCAATGATAGTGATGATGGTGGTTCCGGCTAGTTGAGGAACACACTGATAACCTATGATCAGATGGCATCTGAGGATGGCTAACAGTGGGACGTGCAGAAAATTTGCAAGAGGTTTTAGCCCTGAGAAGCAGCGACAGCAGATCGACCATGGCTGTCATGAATCTAGGGTGCAATGACATTGCCTCCCTCAGAATCGTGACTCCTGGCCTGTTGAGGGGGTACAATTGATCCATCATAAGCAAGGTGTCATATCTGAGACTCTGCCAGTCCGGATCAGCCTGCTTTGCATTATTCTTGATACAGCATAACAATATCTTGACTACTGCATCTTGGCTCCCTCCGCATCTTGCCAAAATATGGGGAAGGACAATTGGGCACAAGTCCAGGGGAGTTGATGAAAGAAGAGTGGATGCCTTGAAGCCACATGTAGCTGACACATCCCTCCCTTCCTCAATCCACACAATCACCATCATCACCATTACTCCTTCCGTTTTCTTGGTCACGATGGACAGTGGGGTGGGCGAGGTTGGGAAAGCAATAAGAAAGAGAAGCTTTGTGACCAAATTGTAGCCCCTCAAATATATTGCCGCATCTTCCTCACCAATATGAAGTGCTCGTGGTAGCTTGCTGTGGTCGTAGAATGTTCTGAGCCATATCCAGATGCAGGGCCACATGGGAAGGATTTGTGATGATATCAGAGGTAGATCATTACAAGCGGCAGTGTAGAGCGTGGGGATGTTCTAGGTGGTGCATCACGTGTTTTGATCCATCTCGGCTTCGCAGCTATGTCTCCCTCACTCTCGATGCTGTTCCCATATTTCTGCTGTTGTCCCCGGACCTCCGAAAGTGTTCCCGCACCTCCGAAGCCATTCCCGGACTGCCAAAACCTCCGCCGCTCCCGCCGGACTGCCGATGCTGCCGATGTTTCCAGTACAACAGTCCGGATTTCCGCAGGCAAGTCGCTTCGGGTATTTCGATCATGGGTCCGCAGGGACTGCGGCACGTGTCGGAGATGTTCCGGACCACTTACATATCGCATACAGGCTTGATTAGATTACATAGTATTTGTGCAGCATGGCGGACAGCATGGCGAGAGCTCCGGATCAGTCAGGACTCATGGCAAACACATGTTAGATACTTCCCATTCATTTACAATACTTAAGCGACCTTATGTTGCACCCACAATACAACTTACCTTCCCCTCTGTGTGTGTGCGCTTCATATTTAAGTCTCCGGGTTTCCGGCTCTATCCCTATCGCTTTGTGTGTGTTGTGTTTCGCTTCGTATCACTTCAGACCCGCATCCCATTTGTATCCGCCGCCCTTCGCTTTCCGTACCGAATCATTCCGCACCCGTACCGGACCTGTACCATACCCTACCGGACCCGCACCGGACCCTACCACATCCCTTCCGCATACATTCATTTACCTACCGCTTTCCCTACCTAATCATTTCGGACCTGTACCCTATTTTATCGGTTTCCTACTGCATCCCTTCGCATTCCTTCCGCACCCCATTCCTTACCGATCCCATCCATCCCGTCCCTCTCAAGCATCACCCCTCACCCGAACACAGGAACTGTTGGTTGGAGCACACTCTACCCACACGACCTACCCCCCCTGAAGCGCATAAGCCAGTCCCCCCCTTGGACACAGCAGCCGGCCCTTCGGAGTACTTACAGCGGTTCCAAGAACCATGGCCATGCCCGTTAGTAAAGTATGAACATACTCCAAAATCGGATCGAATGGCGAGCAGCTGAAGCTATATGGTGGTGTATACAGGGATATGAGTGTTGTCCACCCATGCACTATACGGACAAAGAAAGCGGGAGTTGTGCGCTGAATTGAGGATACCTCCTTATGACTGGTATGATGCAACATCGCCATTATAAAAGTCTCATGATTGCGCTGTATTTGTGCAAGGGGAAAATGCTGATGATCGGGCAGTGTCAGGATTCTGCTACAAGCACAAAGCTTGGCAGGCAGGAGTGTAACACACTCACCCTGAGTAAATGCATATTTCCGGTAGTTTTGAAGGTTAAAGGAATTTGAAACCTTCAAGCTTTGAAGTTGCTTGTACTATCAGCGACATCGGCTTTCAAAGTGTCATAGAGTTTCAAAACGATTTTTCGCTGGCCACTCCGACCACCTATCGTTCAGCTAACTTCGGGGTATTTTTATTACATGCTTTCTGGATGTCCTCCAATTTATTTAGGACAAAGGGGCCAGCGGATGCTGCAGTAGAAAATCATTTGTGGTCACAATCTTTGCCAAATCGCAAATTTCGGCATCATTCATCCTCGGAAAATTTGTCCCATGGTTGTTTCGCCTCATTGAGCTGGTAATACATGCAGAAGACGTTTATTTAACTATATGACCATGTCCGATAACGGTGGGATGAGATGTCGTTCTACAATAAAAACTGAAAGCTGGAGACCGTGCAAACGTGACGAAATGTGATTGTTATTAGCTCCGACGTCTATTCGATGGATGGTTCTATGCGGGGCGCCGCTGTGACTAATATGTGACGATCTTTTGAAACACTGTGATTTTGGCACTCATTTCAGCGGCTTTGTTCCGACACCGCAACCAAAGTGAAATTCCTCCTGCTCAAAAATTCCTCGTATAGAGCATATCCTACACTATCCAAAAAAAAAGAATCAAGAGAAAATATGGAGTACTTGTGTAGCTATGAAAATATCTTTGCGGATTTTGAAAGACTATGTCGCTGATAGTATTGAGCTGGATTCAGACCAAGGAAGATGGCTGCAACAACTTGAAGCCGCAACACGCACAAACACTGATGATGATCACTTTAAGCGCACATTACGTACTGGCCGTTTCAGTTACAATTGCAAGCTCAAGCTCGATCACACCCTTGGCAGGTCTTCCGCGTTTGACACGCTTAGAGCGTCACCATCATCATGGAAGACCTGCCAATTGCAAGGGTGCAATGCGGCTGAAAATATGAAGATATGAAGGCCCTCGTAGAATACATGAGTAATTTCGTCTCTTGTTCGTCTTTCCACGCAATTGTACCTCCATGCTCATGTTTTCCCTCATTTACCGATGTTTGAACCCCCCGAGCAGCTCATGTAGATCTGAGTTATATGTATTTGAAACTTGCTACACAGCAATCAGCAATTTGTCAGCAAATTAGTTTGGACGCCCCTGGAACGCCCCTGATTCGGACTGGTACTCCATCCTTCTCAATTCATCAATTACTTTCCCTCTTGGTCCTCCCACCACCTTTCGTCGCTCCCGCTAGAGAGCCTTAGAGAGCCTGTAAGAAAGGGTACCGCGCGGCGTTTTCAGGCAGCGTAAACTGTTAATAACGCTCAGATGCTTCCGTGGGCCTCACCTCTTGAAATTTACGACAATCCGGAAAGGCAGGAGATACCAGTCTCCAACTACGTCGCCGTATCTGCACTCACAGTAACTCGTTTCGCGATCCTTGGAGATCTTGAGCTGACAGTGTCGTAGGCCGTAACATGGGACTGGGTTTTATCTGTGGAAGAAGAATGTCGGATTGTGCGGAGATGCGGACTTAGCATCCCTGTGGTTGTTTATTACTTAGCGCGGTGAGTAGATGCACTGTCCTAACTTTCATCCTTTGAATTTCTGACCTGACTTTGCTACATCCTTAGCATTAGCGCGATGGTACTATGTGTCTTAAGCGTGGCCATCCACTCAATCCTGCCCGGTACGTTTGTCATTTCGCAAATGTCCATGGCTTGTTGACCGAGCTCTGCATAGAGTCTGATAGTTGCCGAGCCATAATCTCTACCATGACCGCTATGAGCATTGTTGCAGCCGCCACGAAGTCCTTTCTCTTCCTTCGCCGAGTCCGTGCAGTTTATGCCAAATCCATCCATGTGACACTCTGCTTTTTTGTGGGTTGGCTAGCTGTAGTAGGCACCCGTGCTGCAATTCCATTTGCCACTTCTGTAAATCAATGCATATTTGTCACTAGGGTGGTACATGTTTGCTGATTTGTCCCTGGTAGCGTTTAGAACCGACCGAGCAGTGCCATAGGTCTGGCTTACCATCATGGGCCCCGGCTTCACTTTGGGTCAACTTGGCCTATGACACTGCCGTCTTTGTGGCGATCTCCGCCCGACTGGCCTCATATGCGACGTATCCACAAAAACATCGGATTATGTCCTTCATTTGGGGCGAGGGACTTCCTCGCACGATGCGCAGTTTCCTACGACATGGACTACTTTTCTACTTGTGCGTTAAAGCCTCCTTTTCCCAGTCAATATGCCGGCGCTGAGATTTCCCGCAGCAGCACAGTCGGCCTTTCACTACTTGCAACCATCGTGAGCTCTCTGCCGCTGTCCCCCACTTCCAAAGACATTTTTTGGCCATCTGTCTTGACCACCGAAATCATCATGGTTTGTAAGCTTTTTCGTGTTTCCGTGCCGGGGACCGTCAAGACGACTGAAACCGAGATGGCGGTACTGTATACAAACATCACGCCATCCTGCAACACTGTGATTGAACTCCAAACATGAACTTTGAACGTTTGAACAGAATGATCAACGCCGATAGACTATATATCACAATTCACCCGGCTCATTATTGTTGCTCAACCTGGTACGCCGTGATTCTATACTATAATTATTTTGTTTCATTACTAGTTCTAATCCCGTATTCCATCTGTCTCAACACTCCCATTATGTAGGTCTTCCGTGAAATCGAATTTCCTCCCAACAACTCCTCTCAACAACAGCTCTAGACTATTCCAGCAAACGTACAGACTGATCATTTTGACCTAGTGTTACGTTGGTCTAGTCTAAGTGATCTCATAAAGCTCTAGCAAATTCCATCCACAACCCACTACCCAGTCTTAATCGGCTTATCCCTCGCATACTCGCTCCTGCTCCGTATCCATGGCCCCGCTTTGTAGAACACGTACGGTAACGGGACAAGCAGCGCGCTCAAGCCTCCCAGTAACGTCAACGCCCAATGCACACCCAATCTCTCATACATCGGTATCGCCACCTCTACCATCCCGCCCGCGACGATGTACCGGATGAAGGTCAAGCTGGCCAAGGCGGACGCCGCCCACGCCTCGTATGAGTCGATGATGTACTGGTAACATGAGATGAAGATGCACAGAAGCGAAAATCCGAAGAGGACCGAGGCGGCTAGTGCAGAAAAGGGCGAGATGGAAGGGTACGCGGTCCAGCCCATCCAGAAGAGGCTGATGGGCAGCCCAGGCGCGCCGATCATCGCGAACCACAGGCGCTCCTCCGGCGGCAAAGGCCCAAAATTTCCAGCAGCTTCCTGAACGGCTTTGGCATCGGCGTACCAGCGATGGATGAGTGGGAGTATGAGCGTGGTGCCGGAGATCCCGATCCCGATTCCGAGGAAGCTCGTGCCCGTGAGGCCCTGCGAGAAGCCGTACGTTTCTGTGAAGATGAAGGTGTACCCGTTGAGGAATGTGAAGAGGACGATGTAGACGACGGTGAGGTACAGAGCGACGAGCATGATGATCGGCTCTTTTGCCGTTAACATGAAGGGACGCCATGACGCACGCGCCAGGCGTTGGGCGAGCGTGTCGCCCCGGATCTCGAGCGCGGATTTGTAGCGATCGTCCCCGGTTATGGTGCGCAGATGAATCGCTTTCCAGCTGAGGAGGAGTGGCGCGTAAGTCTCTCGCTGGGTGAGGACGACGAGCGCGAGGATGAGCCCAGAGAAGATGAGCGTGACCCACTCGGTCCAGCGCCAGGAGAGGACGTCACTGGATTGACCAATCCATGCGCCCACGACGGGGCCGAGCACGGGACCTGAAAAACCATGAGGGTAAGTGATTGGTCACTTCGCTGAACAGGAGGAGCCGTACCTAAAAATCCTGCGTTCGCGAAGATGGGGAACATGTACCCGCGTTCGGTAGGCGACCACATATCGGAAAGGCTGCCCCCCGCGCAAGTAAGTGGCGTGCTGCCAAAGAATCCCGCGAGGAAGCGAAATGCCACCTGCGCGCCAAAATTTGGTGCGAGGGCGGATGCCATAATGAAAATCATGTACAATGCCCTGCATCCAATGAGTACGCTAATTGCACTTCGCAACGGAGGAAACTCACATTGTGATGATATAAACAACATTCCTCCCCAGCGTTTCCGAGAACGGGCCTGCGAATAGAGCCCCAACACCGAATCCAATGAGGTACACGCCCGTCGCCAGACTCTCAGCGACTTCTCCCACATGCAACTCCTCCGCCGCCTGCTGCAGCGCCCCGGAGTCGATAGATGATGCCCATCCCACGACAAATGCAATCGACCCGATCAACACTGTTGCCCATACGCGGTACGCGTGTGACCAGTTGTGGGGGTTTAAGGTGTCGTCGGGTCCCTCAAAGCCTACGACGAAGATCTTGCCGCTTCCTGGTTCGTCGATGATCTCAATGCCGGTAAGCGTCGGGCCGAGCTCAGTCTCCTGGATCGTGCGCTCGCTGGCGGTGTCATCAACATGCGGGCCCTTTTCTACATCAGCGTCGATGTTATTGGGAGGCTGGGCTGCGGGCTGCGTGACGATAGCTGAGCTGGCATCGGAGTGCTCTCCTGGGTTGGGTTTATTTGAGTTTTGGCGCTCATATTGGCGCTGAACGCGTTCTCGGAAGGTGCGATACTGAAGAACGGACTGCATCAGCGCAGAATCTGGCTCTGAAGAATGCAGACTTTACCCAAAGTTGTGATGTGAACCCAGGGAGAAGTCACCGCCATGTTATATAGCTATGAATCGTACGATGTTCAACGTTGAGCCGGAAAACCAAGAGTGCTGACTGAGGTGTGAATAAAACACGTCGAGTCACTTCGCGGTTGGTCAGCACGTGGTCGGCCGACCGATTCGCTGCAGTGAAGCCTCTAGAGTTGAGCCGGAACCTCCGTACGCGAGTGGATCGGAAGTGGATCGGACAAGTGGCCACTTGGCGATGATCTGCTCTTAAACTCTTATTAGTATAAGCGGCGTGGACCCCCCAAACGCTGGCGCAGGAATTATTATTTTAATTATTTCCCTCACCGCACGTACACCCTTACAGAGACTTGTAATTGTAAAAACCAATTCTCTTCGACCGTACCACCGATTATAAACAATCCAGAAACAATTAATTTCAATGCCAGAGCCGAGTCCGCGCCCGAAATTTGAATAGCCCTCGATAGTCAGAGGATTATTATCAAGTCTTGTTCAAGACAATCCCAGTGCCGATCTGCTCGTTTTGCATTGCTCTTGATAAATATTGGCTGCAGTATCTGCACTACCTTGGCAATTTGCGATAATTTGCAAGAGGATCCGCAAGATAGCATCGAAATGAAGGTGGCAAGCAAAGACGATATCGATGTTTGTTTTGAAGCCAAATGCACCGGATATGCCCCTCCCTTGTTCGATCCACATTGTTGCCATTATCTCGAACACTCCTTCAGTCTCCATGACCAAGGTGCATAGCGGGGTCACGAGGCGGGTCTGAAAAGTATCATTATCGAGCATTTGGATAATCACATGGCCCCACTTTAGGGTGTGAGCATGAGATGTCCGGAGCCATATTCAGGTGTCGGGTTGAGGATATGGTGTCAGCCAGCTTGCGATCGGCCGATGTAAGAGCCATGTGCATCCCCGCCAGTAGAAGCTGAATGCAGTCCAAGAACATATCACTTGGCCCGAAACTGAAGTCATATGGAGGCCTATGTAGAGCAACGAAAGTCTTCCGCCCGCGAATATTAATGAGACGAGCAAACAAAGCAAGAGTTTGGGTGGAGTTGATATTTTCCTGTGCATTATCGAAGGTTGCTATCGTATTGTATGTGCTGCAGCCAGTTCTCGGAAGTATATGATCTATATAAGACACGAATGCTCGCATTATATGCCATCTCTCCACAAATCAATAAAGTATCTTCCACCCGGCTCGAAATCCAAGCCACTATACGGTCCATCGGCGGGAGCGCGCTGAGGCATGTACGGTTCCATGTAGGGTGCTCTAGCGGGAGCCAAAATGTGTTGCGACTGTTGACACAGCTGAGGATCGAGGGCTCCGCTGTTGAGCTGCTGCACGAACCAATCCAGCTGATCATCGGTCAATGGGTCGGGGAGGGGTACATCGTAGGGGTCGGTGGGGTAACCATGGGTATCGTAGACGGCGTTGAGCGGCGTATTCGCGCCCGAGAGGCCCTGCGGATGATTGTTATATTGATTGTGATGGTTGAACTGGAAGGAGGGGGGAAGAGAAGGTAGATATATGGGCCGGTCGTCGGTCGTGCTGGAGTAAACGGGGGCCCATTGGTGAGGCGGAGAGATAGGTCCAGGATCGCATGCGACAAAACTTGTTGGCCCAATCGGACAGAACGCTGGCGAGTAGCCTTCCTTCTCCACACGTTGTCCACTTCTCCCGGTACTCTTGATCGCCTTTCTCTTCGGCTTAAACTTGTAGTCAGAGTACTTTTCCGCGTGCTTGAGCTTCTCCAGTTCTGCCATCTGCGTAAACTTTGCCTTGACGTCGGCTGGTGCTGTACGCCAGAGAGCAGCAATCATCCGGGAGATATCTGCTTGTCGATGTTTCCCTGCGTCTGCGGCCTGAAATGCCGGAGTGTTCCGCATTTGTGCCAAAGTGGCCTTTCGGAAAAGTATCCACGAGTTGGGGGGCCTGGGGATATGCTCATCAGCGCGTGAGGGAGGTACTTCAGATGTCGATGATTGTGATGGAGCATTGGTCTGGTAGGGAAGATTGGCATGACGAAACCCAGGGTCCCTTGGAATGTGCTCGTTAGTGCTCGAGGGCGACGCTGCGAATGTCGACGGCCTTGTTGGAGCCATGTGCGAGTAGGAGGCGTTAGTGAGTAGCCAACCATCCTGGAGAGCTTTATATCCTTCGAGATAAACCACAACCGCTTTGTGAGTGGCGGGCGCTTGGATCTTCAATGACAAGAACAAAGCGAGCAGTGGTCCTGGGCCCTGGCCATGGCGAGGCCAAGCAGAACCACGCTGTTTTAACACCACTCGGAGATGACACCCCGAGAGAGACTGGACAGAAGTTGCATTTCAGCGAGGCAGCAGCATAATATGCTACAGGCGGAATCGAAGGGTAACGAGCAGAGACTCGGAGGATCGGAGGGAATGGCAGCGGAAGCAAACAACAGGTCCAAACAAACGCAGTGCGTCGGCATCGTGATGATGCATGGGCCACCAACCAGTAACGTGTTCAATGCGCTCTCATCTTATAGTACCTGGTAGTCTTCAACGATGTTCTTCTCGAGCTCTTTCCCATCCGGGCCTCGTCGGAAGGGAGCTGTTGGTCAAACGGCTAGATTCGTAACACGGATAATACAACAGCGCTTGCCCATTGCTTCCCACTTTTACCGAGAAACGTGACGATTATCACCACTCACGGGGAACCGGCGAGACAAAGGATAGGCCATTTCCTCCGTCGACGACAAAAGGGATCGGAGTATATGCATGTACTGAGTGTCCTGCGTTAACCTAGGCTCGTATCGGGGAGCATTCAGCCATCGCAGCGTTGCCAGCAGTTTACGCCTTTCCTTCGGTTCACAACTCGTATCGAGATCCAAATCTATCGTTTTGCGAACATGTAGTCGTCCAGGAGAGGTATATAACCAGAGCCTCCATGATTGGGCCTCGAGACTCCGTTATAGCACTGCGTGAGTCGGTCCAGGTCCACCAAATCGAAAGAATACTCACCACCTTCTCGGCGCGTTCCATGTAGCCTATGTGACACGATCCAGAGCGCTTTGCATTGTATCCAGGGATATGTGATGCGTCATGAGGCTGAATCCGCTACTCCGCTCTGAGGGCCTCGTCTCTGCATTCCCCATCTCCTTTACCTCGCCACACTTTTGGAATCAACAAGAATGCAACAGTCTTATTAGCTCCCCATGAATCAAATTGCAGCTGCGGTTGCGACACTTACATTCTGCTTCCCTGAAAGCTCGATACTGCAAAGAATATGGCTTGCCATTGGATGCCGCACATCTTCCAGTCGCTCTCTACTGGTATATATGCACCGTATGTTCAAGCTTCTGCTTCATATATCTCTTTCGAGGGCTGCACTAATCATCGTGGTCATCTAGATATCTCAGATCCACTATGCCCCCTCTCGTGGCCAGATGGCCATCTGAGATTTGGCACCGAAGCTCTCCGAAGGTGCTCCAGCCTCTCTCGTGTCGCGACTTAGCTGGCAATTAAAGCATGCAGCTTCAGCATGGTTATTATTTCCATTGAACGCCGAAGTTTGAACGCAGGTATCGGTTTGCTGAAAATTGGCGCGTGAACCTCGTAGGAAACTAGACTTGGGGCTCATTGCATGGTGCCATATGGTGAGAGGTAGGTTTTGAATATCTCGACTCGAAGGTTTCATGGCATGACACGTCTCTGTTGGTCCAGAAATTCCGGATCCGACAAGTGCTACTCCTTTGGGCAAATTTCAATTCTACGGTTCCACAATCAAAGGCTCTGGCCCGCCGATCAAAACATTATCCCTTAGTTGATGCACACTATAGCCGCATTCTCAAGTCGCCTGTTTGTTGAAGACCTTACCTGAGTCATCCCGACACCTCGTCCCCGTAGATCGAGTATGACTCATAGCAACCCCCCACAGGCCCATGTCTCCAACATCCGGCGTTGTATCGTACCGACGTTGCCATGCCAATTAAAAAAACCTAATGGACAGCCCACAATAAGTCGATACGGTACGCGAGACATCCGGAGGGTGACCGCGTGTTGAGGCTGTGCAATGCTGCAAAAGACACGATTTTAGCGCCGGCTGGTCTCTTTAACAAGGTCAAGCTCAACGGTACCCAGCCGAGTACAGCAGGTGTCCCGACCCTCCGGGAATTGCACAATGTCAGTTTGTCTCCAAGAAAGATTACCAAGCTGATCAACCTGTCCATTGCGAGTATGTCGATCCTCAACCCGCCAGCTCGCATAGTTACAAGCCCCTGCCTCCTCTCATCCGATGCAAGTCTCCGCCATACACTACGGCGCAAATCTCCGAGGCAGCCTCCCTCCATTTAATTTCCCTTTCTTGTCCGATCTTGTAACCGATCCCGAGCGCATCCCTCTGCACCACACTCGCCGAATCCGCCCCGAATAAGTTAGGGCTCAACCTGGACCCTCCATTAACTCAGTCTCATTTTGATGACATTTTCACGAAGTGCCACTTTAGATAGATCTAAGACACGATCGGAGATTCCGTTGCCTCGCTCACAAGTCACCGTCACAGCGCTGATTCCGCTTGGAACACTTTTGCTTGATCCACTATCCCCCTACGCTCATGTCGCCGAGTCTATGTCGCCGAGTCTCATATAAATACCCTTGTAGGCACCAGCAAATTATCAACAAATACCCATCATTTCATAAATACAATGTCCTCTCAGCCCACTGCTCCCGGCGACTATCCCTCACGTCGCCCATCTACTACTACACCGAAATCTGGGAGGAAACAGTACACAGCATGCGGTGGGTGTCGTTTGCGCCGGTAAGCCACCTATTTCGATGACTTTTGATGATGCTCAACTGCTTTCGCAGAGTCAAATGCGACCTCCGGGAGCTTCAAGAAGCTGCTCCAGAAGGACAAACTCCAACATGTTCCAATTGTCGCCAGCGTGGTGTCAACTGCATGTGCGTAAACTGCATTTTTTATCGCGCGTTCCACTGCTGATCATTTCGCGTTGTACCCAGTGACGAATATATCGAACTGAAGCAAGCTCGCAGGCGTGACACCGAAGACTCCCCGCACTCGTCAGCGTCCCCTGAAATGTCAAGTCTACCACTCCCTCAGCCCCAGTTCTTTTCTTCGCAATTTTTTCGTCAGTTCGCTCTCCAGAGTCAGTTCCATTCATTATTGGCTCTAGCATCAAGGCGACGCTGATTTCAACCATCACTCTCTACCCCCACAGATCCTATATTCGACCTGAGCGAATTTCAATTCATTTTGAATGGGCAAACGGCCGGAGTCAGTGCTGAAAGAAGGCTTCTTGCCAGCGCTCTGCTTGCATGGGCAACATCGTTCGGCCTCGGCAACCAAGGGACCGAGCTGTACCGCAGTGAACAACCCAGCAGGAACTCGGCTCCTGCAGACATCTCCGGAGATATTCAAGCTCGCACGAGCTCGTTGGTCTCCCACATACTGAGCCTCGTAGACTCCTATGGGACGATGAGAAATCCATCATGGGACGGAGTACGACTTCTACTTATCTTGTGGCCTCTTACGCTCGGTACACAGCGCCAGTTGGAACGCACGGTATGTCTTTCGGTCCATCTTTCCATGCGTCTCATCTCTTAAAATATCTGCAGACAATGTTAGAATCCATTCTGGCACAGGTTCGTGCTCTTGGACAAATCGGAAGGAGCCCGCACTCGGGCGATTCTTATCAAGAGGCTGTCATGCGCGCGCGCGTCTTCTGGTATGCCTTTGAGCGAGAAGGCGTTGTCACTGCTCTCAAGGGTGGCCGGCTCGTCATGCAGATTGATGACTTGGGCGGTTTTTACCAAACGCTACCTCCTTCCGCAGGACCCACTCCCTCCCTTTTCGCTGTTATCCACGCTCTGGCCAATCAGTCCCATTCTCGACCATTCTTGCTATATCAGCTCGCAGCTCGCCGTTGTGACATCACTCTGCAAGTCACGACGGTCTGCCATCGCATCCATGCATTGCTGCTGAGCTCGAGGGCCCGGCAGATGGGCCAAGAAAGCGCCTATATCAGATTCGAGGATATGAAAGCTATATGGGATGGACTGGATCTTGCTCTGGGCACTTTCGAGAGTCTACGCGAAAGTGGGCTATGGAATGGAAGCTTGGACCAGACATGCCCCATAGACGATGTGGATGCCTTCGTCAGTGGATGGCAGGTTTTCATCTTCGAGATTCGTAAGTCATCTACACACTTTTCGTCTGCAGACTCTAACTGCTGCTATTTGCAGACAATGTCGTTCGCGAATCACTTAGGCATCGAGTCGCAGCGCAATCATCCGCTCCAGCACCTGCCTCGCGTCCATCCTCTTCATTCACCTCTGTCTTCGATCTCCATTCACTCGCAAACCAAAAT
Source organism: Athelia psychrophila (assembly GCA_001630335.1). Lineage (NCBI taxonomy): Eukaryota > Fungi > Basidiomycota > Agaricomycetes > Atheliales > Atheliaceae > Athelia > Athelia psychrophila. The sequence continues at coordinate 78,999 of KV417603.1, forward strand.
TGCCGGTTCATGCTTCCCACCGTGATGGCAGTCTTGAAGAGGCATTTACAATCAACCACTAGCCCCTTATTTCGCTTTGACGCCCGCCTCGTTCGCGACGGATGTGTATTCGCTGCCCTGATGCTGGCACAAAGCGATCTGGAGAGCGACTCAAGCACCGACCCTGCTTACTCGCTAGCCAATTTAGAGGAAGGCGTTAGTATCTGTTTCCGCGTCCTTGGGGAGATGCGCTGGATCTTTTCGGGCAGTGCGAAGGCGAGGGAAATCATTATGGCGGCCTGGGACGCGAGGCAGATTAGGGATCGAGAGCGCCTGGTTGCCCAGGGACACATCGCCACACATATACCTCCTTCGCAGGGGCTTCATTCTGGACATTGGTCCCCTTCGTATGGCAGTCATGTCTATCCACAGCCTGGTAATATGCTCTCGATGCATGGACAGACAGCCAATCCTGGGCAAGACTACCCGTCTTCTTCTATTCCCGTCAATCCGGCCGACTCTTATTACACGTATCAGCCTGAAGATTGGCTTAAATACGAGGACGACAACTAAAGGTATCCTTAGGCTCGTCTTTCGCATTCTCGTATTCCTTTTCTACTCCAGATACCAATTTGATTGTCCTGTGTCGACTGTCTTTTTCTGACTCGCTTTTGATAGAATCTGGCCATCACTAGTATACATCATTACTTTACAACTTTCTATGCATAGTCTGGCTCCTTTTTCTTGATATACCCTCATGTGTTTTCTTGATTACCCGCTTAATATTTTGCCACGTCCACAATAATATACTATATAATGTTAGAACGTTGATAAATTGAGGAGCTCAAGCCAAACTCGGAGTGTCATTCGACGATTCGACAATGAAATATCTCAGCAAGCACATTCTACGGTGGCCGACCGATGACCGACGATCATTTTATTTACGAAACACTGAATGCGGGATCGGCACCGCCATCATTGCATTCTCCCGTTGACAGTGAAAGAATGATATGGTTGTGAGCATAAACAGATTGACGGCAGTGACTGTTCCTACATTATTGTTTCATGATCATTCGCAGTCGATCAACTTCAGCGTAAACTTGTGGCGAGCATCGATGAGTCCGGTCTTTCTATTTCACCGCCTGCCATATTTGGCAAGTGCCCGCCTAAATATGGGAGTCACGCTCTGTCCTCTTGAGATCACTGCCGGCTGGCTGCAGCAGTCTGATCGGGGTTGTAAACTATCTGTACATGTGCAGCTGCGCGGGCCGAATGATGTGTGAGGTGATATGAGGTGATGCATCCTTTTCCGAATTTTACGTACTTATTCTTCGTGGACGGCTCTGGGTGAATGGAACATCGGTAAAGCACTAGAAACAGGCCATGAACCTACTATCCTTCCTCGTTATGAGGGAAGCTAAGTAATACTAGGTTTCCAGCATAGCTAATTTTAAATCTAGTCATGCTTGGTGACTGCGGAGCTCGATCATGAATAATACCTAGCCGCCGTGCTGAGGGCTTAGGAATGCTGAGGGTGAAATCACCACGAGCGGTGGCGCTGTCTAGAAATTTCGCCCGTGCTTGTTGATCGAGAATAATGGAATCCATTTTCGATATTTAGTCGGTGTCATGCGTGGATGATGCATATGGTGGAACATAATAATATTGTGTCTATCGTTGCATAGATTTATGTAGAATACAGCTTTCTACAGCTAAGTATGCAGCAGACTGATATGGCACTGGCCAAGTCCAAGTTGCCACAGCCTCGGCACTCGGACGGGCGTGCGTCATTTCTGGTCTCGTTGATCGTTAGGGCGCCTGCATATTTCCCATCCAGGAGGACATCCCGTACGCTGATGGATATATAAGTAAATGATATTCTTATCGGAAAGCAACTGACTGGTTGTCCTTCTAAATCCTATCGGAAGGATTTGGGAAGGATGGGAAATAAATTCTATGATATTTCCTAATACCTATCTCAAGTCCATTGGGAATTCTTCTTATCGGAAGGAAACAGGATGCATGTCCTTTTTTTCCCTATCGCAAGGATTCTGCTAAATCATTCCTATCGAACTTTTTTGACGAAAACTTCCTGTCTTCATTTACTTGCGATCGGATAGGAATTCTGAACCGAGTGTACACGCGCCGTCTGTACATGCGCGAGAGTGGAGTTGCGAGAACTTGTGACTAGATCCGATATGCCATTCTGCCCCTCGGGCCGGAAGTTCCTCCGAACCCGGCCCGGGTTTTGGCCCCCCAACAATCCAGCTCAGTGAGTCCAAGGAGTCAGGACCTTCAAATTCTCGAAAGTCAATAGGATTTTAGTTGAACTCAGGTTGAACTTGCAATTTCCCGAATTTCCTTTGATACCGAAGGCACGATGGTTCTCGACATTGAGCATGTTCGTTCCCAGTTTCCTTCCCTGGCTTCAGGATACATCTTCGGCGATAACGCAGGCGGGTCCCAGGTCACATCAGATGTAATCGCTCGAATCACGGACTATCTCATCAACAGCAACGTCCAACTTGGCGCGGACTACTCTGTGGGCCAGCTCAGTAACCAGCGTGTCGCGGAGGGGCCGATCGCGGCGAAGGAGTTGTTCAATGCTGCTGATCACAACGAGATCGCGTTTGGCGCGAGCTCAACTTTGCTATTGGAGAATCTGACACGGTCGATGGATGAAAGGATACAAAAGGGAGATGAGTTTATTATAACTGAGGAGCACGAAGGTCAGTCGCAGTTCATGCGACCGCTGCGCCTTTGATAGACGTCCTGGCCCTGATGATTTGTTCAAGCCAACGGTGGAGCATGGAAGAAACTCGCAGATCGAAGAGGTGCTGTGATCAAGTATTGGCGACCGAAACCCACATCCGCATCTAACCCTTACTCGGTCGCGTATTCCATACCGGATCTTCTCCCCTTGATATCTTCCCGCACACGCATCGTTGCCTTCAGCGCCTGCTCGAACATCCTCGGATCCATCTTTCCCGTCGAAGAGATTGTCAAATCTGTCCGCAGCCGCGCCCTGACAGAGGGCGCGGCGAACGTGGAGGTCAGCGTGGACAGTGTTGCCTACGCACCGCACAGGCAAATAGACGTGCGGAAGTGGGATGTCGACTACTGTATCTTCTCCTTCTACAAGGTCCTTTCGCTTTTCTTGAGATATGTTCTGGAAAAGGCGCTGACACGTCAACGTCAACAGGTCTACGGCCCTCATGCATCAGCGCTCTACATGCGTACGGCCTCACTTCACGCACTGAGCTCACTGCTCGTGCATCACTTCCTCAAAGTCGACAAGTCAGCCTATAAACTGCAACCTGGGGGACCGGGGTACGAGATCGTCTATGCAACTACCGCGGTCCTGCCCTACCTCCTCTCTCTCTCTACCGGCCCATCCGGCCCGGGATCGCTGCAGGCCTCGTTCGCGCTCATCGCCGAACACGAACAAACTCTGATCGAACCGCTTCTGGCGTTCCTCACTGCACCCGAGCAGACGGAGCGGGGTGTGCGCGTCGTGGGCGATACGAAAGTCGGTCTCGATCGGGTGCCAACGATATCGTTCGTAGTCACCGGCCAGAGACCGCTGAAGAGCAAAGATGTGGTTGGCGCTTTCGATGCCAAGGGTGGAGTGCGTGGTTTCTTTTCGACCCCTTCAATTTATGCGGGTGTTGACCAGAATGTGCAGATCGGTATTCGATACGGTCACTTCTACGCGTATACCCTCGTCGACAACCTATCCCCGAAGCTGGACGTCGATGACGGCGTGGTGCGGATCTCGCTGGTGCATTACAACACCGTCGACGAGGTCCGGCGAATCATAGACATTTTGAAGGAGGTTCTGCAGTAATGGCCGCTGTTTTGTGAACCGCTGTACACCGCTAGAACACTTACGTGGCTATTGAGAGTTGGGCGAGGTTATCACAACATATGAGAAGTTGGAACTGCAGTTACGAGAGTCTGATGCAGCCGCTGAAATTCAGTACACTGCGAAGAGTCAGGAGTATCGCCAAATGATAGTGAACATGATTTTTGAGAGAGGGAGGGACAAAAGCCTTATTGCGTTCTATGTTTTGAAGCCATCTGGCATCAAAGTTCAGGCAACCTTCGAACAGTGCTTTTAGCGTGGATCGAGACGGTGAGTACGTAACCGCGATTGTTTGCTCATGTTGTTCAAGTCCATGGCTTTCCTTTCCGGCAACTAGTTAACTGTTACTCCTTGCTCACCCTCCAAATTTAACTCCTGATTTGCGGAAATATGAATTCGCTGCAGGTAAGCGCGTTGAGGTCTTTTACTGCAGGCTCCACGGTTATAGCAGAATCCTAACACTGCAACATAACTTTCCACTTGCAGATATCCAGCGCGACCAAGTAGCTTTTGTGGCAGCGATGTTTCACCATACCAAGCAGACCTCACGAGCTTCAGTTCAGCGTGAAACTCCCGCTTTCTTTTCCCGTATAGTTTATGGGTGGACGACATTCATATCACCGCATACACCACCATATGGCTTCGGCTGCTCGCCGTGCAATAAAATAATCTTGGACTATGTTCATATTCTACTATTGGGAATGACCATGGTTCTTGAAACCTGCGATGGCAAGGATATACCAGTGATGGCATCGCAAACCGTTCCCATGTGGCCCTGCATCTGGACATGGCTCCGAACATTCCACGACCGCGGCCAGCCATCGCGATCACTTCATCACGGCGAGGACGATCATACAGGCGTTCATTTGAGAAACCACGCTCTGATCGTAAAGCTGCTCTTTGTTATCATCTTTTCGACTTCGCCCACCCCACTATGCACCTTGGTTAAGAAAACTGAAGGAGTAACAAATATGATGGCCACTGCGTGGATCGATGCAGGGAAGGACATATCGGCTACAAAAGGCTTCAAGGCGTCAGCATTTCTGACAATAACTTCCTCGAATTCATCCCTATATGTTCTTCCCAACATTGTGGCTAGATGCGGAGGTAGCCCGGATGCTGCATTTGGAATCTTGATATCCCGCATCATGAATAACGCGAAGCAGGTTGCTCCGGACTGGCAGAGCCTCAGCTACGACACGACATTCATGATGCGTCAAATGGACCGCCAAGAAAGGCCAGAAAACACGATTCTGAGGCAGGCATTGCTATCACACCCTAGATTCGTTACCATCATGATCGACCTATTGTCGCCGCTTCTCGAAGTCAAAACCTCGCAGCTAAATGATGTTCAGCCCAAGGTCACTCTTGTAGATCTTCTGCGCGTCCCATTTCTTTCCCTCGGCAGGCACTTTGAGATCATAGGTTATGATTGCTCTGTTCAGCTAGCTGAAACCACAATCATAAAACTCATCACTCGGCTTGCACCTACCTATTCTTCGGATCCAACTATTTTGACTCCCATCGAAACACTGCTCCTCATAGCTCTTGGCGGATTCATCATGCATCGACCAATTCTATCTGATGTTGTGTGGGAGCTTGTGGCGGCAGGTGTGGATCGTTTCACGAAGAGGCAGAGTCATCTTCGTGTCGGCCAATCTTTTCTTGCGCTATCTTCGAGCGAGGCCGGAGGCCGAGCTCATTGGAAGAAGGCCGACAGGCCGAGCCCGCGGCGAAGCCGATCGTCATATGTCCCCGATCGTCGACGCCCCGCCGTCGTAGTTAGGGGTTCTGGCTCCCACCTCCAAATCGGCGAAGGCGATCGTCAAGACATCGGATGAGGTAGCGGTGTAAGTTTCCCAAGCCTGCTGGGCTACCTTTTAACAAAATTTCACGGCGTGTCACACACGGCTGCCTTGTAGAATTCAAACTTCGACATGGCGAGACCGCCAAGATGTACGAAACGGAATCAACAACAGTCATCCACCCCTGAGTGATACACCCAAAAATTAAATTCCCGTCCCACATCGCTTCCACTCAGTTTGATATGTTTCTAAAGAGACAAATCCTTTTAAATACATCTCAATATACTGATATGAATCTTTGAGATTAGAAGAGAATTGCCGCAGCAAAGGCAAAAATGGTGTGTCACTGAATAGTTTCGCCAAAATGTCGATTGAAAAATCCACCCACACTGAATTTACCCTACAAGATCTTAAATTCACCAAAAATACATGTCAAGCTCCACATGATTGTGTCCTTAATTTGAGATCATAGGAGGGATTGTTAAAATGTGGCCCTGTAAAAAAGTGACTGGTGGTGTATACTAACCGGTGGAGCCTCAAACCGCGCGCGACGTCGACCTTGACGCGTGTCAGTCGGAGATTGAAAATTCGCCACATTGTCACTTGCCAAGGCCCCACCTCCCTTTGTCTGTGTTCCGCATGGCTTTGATCCTCTCCGGCTTAAGTTGTATGCTGGTATGTGTCTTTTAGATTAGGCTCAAATATTTATCGCACCAACGGCTTCAAATTGTGTGTCACTGAATGAGATTCACCAAAATTTCGATTTAACAGTCTACCCACACTTTATGTATTCTACAAGATGGATCTAAATTCGCCAAAAATTCAATCTCAAGCTCTTCACATACGTAGATTTCTGTCCTTAATTTGAGCTCACAGGAGCGGATTGTTAAAATGTAGTCCTCTGTTAAAAAGTGGACCGGTGGTAGTATGCTATGCCGTGGGGCCTCAGACGACGCCAGCCTGTAGCATCTGCCGCGCCGGGACCCTGAGTGCTGAAGTAAGTGCCGCGCTTTCCTGGGCAATGACTTTCTCCCCTTGAGGTATCGTGCTTACAATGGCATCGTGCTTACAAAGGTATCGTTGACAAAGCCGATACATACCTCTCCACAAACACTATAATAGATTCAGAAACTGCCTTTTGGTTTCATCACATCCCACTGCAGCTGTCTTCCTCCCTTAAACACCGAAACAAAGATGTCCACCGAATCCCACATCCACACACACGCCGTACCCTCCGTCGCGGCGGCCGATAAATCCAAACCATGCTTCCCTCTCTTTATCGCCAACGACGGCTATTCCAAGGCGGACGGGGACGGTGAAGCCACCGCCACCTGTTTCTGTGGAGCTGTACAGTTGGCTTTTGTGAGTCTCTAGTTTGGTTCTTTGGGTGGGAGCTGTTCGCGGGGCTCGCCCCGCACCTCTCGTCCATCCACCCCCGCAACTTCGTCTCCCAGCTTTTTCAAGAATAAAAACTCACACCACCTTGAAACACAGCCAACCCAAGGACCTGGCTACCTTGGCGCCTTTGTCTGCCACTGTACCGACTGTCGCAAAATAACTGCCTCCATGTTCGCGACCAATTTCACCGTCGCCGACAGCCATTTGAAGCACCTCCGGGGCCAGGAAACCCTGAAGACCTTCGGCCAATCGCACACGATCGCATCGCCGCGAAATGGAAACGTGATGACGAACCATTTCTGTTCCAACTGTGGGACGTTGATGTATCGCGTCGGGAGTGGGTTCCCCGGGTCAGTGTTTATGAGGGTGGGGACGGTCGACGATTTCAGTTTGCATGAGACGAGGTTGAAGCCGAGCGTCGAGAGCTTTGTGAAAGATCGGGTGGAATGGTTGAAGCCTGTCGAGGGGATGAAGCAGAATGAGGGCTTTTTGGCCTAGTGCGTTCACAATAAACGTAGCGAGTCTCGATTTTGTCGAGTGGTTGCTCCTTCAGAAATAGACACCTTTGAAACATTTTACCGACGGCAGTCCATAGATATTCAAACGCCTCCAACCAACCAAATATCCTTGTATTACAAGATTACGCACACCGCTTTTTGAACACCTTGGTGGAATACGAGAAGTTTGATGGACGCACGAGGAAGGCGGTGTCAGGAGAGCTTTTGATTTATTTTTGGTTCGTTCGGTTTTTGTGGTCGCTTTCGGGTTCATGACTACTTGTGTATTTTAGTTTAGCTTTCCCCGTGCGTATCCACACCGAACTAAGGCAGCAACAATAATGTACGCCATCGACCGTAGGCTCAGTCACGCATCACATCCACCCAAGTTTTACCTCGTTTTAAATCGCTTTAACTCGAAAGAAAATTTATTGGCTTCCCCAAACGAGAAATTCTCAGATTTTGTGAACCTACGATCGATGGTGTATACTGAACAGTATGGACAATTTTGAAAGGCTGATTGATAGCCCGCATAAGGAGTCTCCATGCCGGATTATATCACATATGGCGTGACTATTAGATTGGTAGATTGGTTATAGGGAGTAGCCAGGAGGAGATCAGTCAGACTTAAAGCAAAGCGGAGGTGATTTCTGCGAGCAGATCGTGTACGTAAGCATTTCATCGCTTGTCGGATTCTCCCGAGCCTTCGGTAACTACTGCTGCTCTGCTAGAATCTGATGTCAACAAGCGCTTCACCGGACTTGAAAGCTGCTCGATACTATAACCAAAAAACATTAGCAGCTGCAGGTCCAACCTACATAATACCATGGACGAGGTGCCTAAACCCACATAACTCAGGCTGCTACACCCAACGACATGTCCAGAAATCCCAAGGGAGAGTAGAGTATGTTTCCTTTACGATGTCTCTAGCATATGAGCTAACCCAGTCTTAGGGCTCAGGCACACCCTTTAAACGACAAAATTAGCATTCGAGCTCGCCAAATCACTTCAACTTGTCCATCCGGAACTCAAGGCATGGTCTATTTTGAACCTATTCATCGACTGCTTTTTGAAGTTTGCAAATACAAATAGCCACCACCCACACATGGTCCCTAACGGCACCGACTATGTCATCAGGACGGAAATTCAAAGCGAAAGGAATTCGCTTTCTCTCCCTTTAACCCCTCCCCCTCTACGCTCAGCCATCTGCCCCTACTATGTGCCGGTGGTTTACCTACCTCGGGCTCGAGGATCAGCTCCTTGAGGATGTTCTCCTCCGACCCAGCCACTCTATCGTCAAGCAAAGTGAGCCCTTCCTCCTCTACCTGATCTTCCGTGCTGACGATCGGCAGTCGACTCGCACTTCCTTCCCGCCGAGCACGCATCTTTTGATCCCTCCAAACATCAACCTTCAACCATCTCCCCGCCTTCAGTGATACTCTCTTCCAAAGTCAAAGCACGTCCCATCCACCCCGCATCTGCCAATGACACGGGATCGCCGAACCCCCTGACCAACATGGATGGCTTCGGACTAGGATGGTGGACTGGCGCTTATGAGGAGTTCGACTCGGGCGCCCAAGGCAATCAGGCATCAAGACCTGTGGTGTACAAGAGCACCAGACCACCGCTGAATGATTTGGTTCTGAAGAGTCTCGCAAGGGGCGTGAAGACCCGCTCAGTCGTCGCGCACGTCCGAGCTGGGACCGGCCTCACCCCGGTCGTCGAGACAAACTGCCATCCCTTCACCTATGGACGCCACCTATTCTGCCACAATGGCGTCCTTGGCTCTTTCCATCTCTTCCGCCCTCTGCTGCTTTCGAACCTACCTCTGCGGTACCAGATGTCGCTCCTTGGCACGACCGATTCGGAGTACTGCGCTGCCTTGTACTTTTACCACCTCTGCGGCGAAGGTGGGGACTGGGAAAAGCTCTACCCCGTGGCGGAGATGGGCGCGGCGATGCGCAAAACCGTACAGGTACTGGAGAAGATGAAATCCGCCGCCGAAGCTAAGGCTGGCCGGGGTAGCGCGAAGGAGAAGGAGGCGGACCACAGCTCGTTAAACTTCCTCGTATCTTCCGGGGCTTCACTCGTTGCTATTCGCTTCTCAAGTCCGAAGGAGCATGAGCCTCCGTCGCTGTACTACTCCAGCACTGCGGGGGCGACTCTGAACCGGAAGTTCCGGGGCCATCCGGACGAAGGGAAGCCTGGGGTACTATGGGATGAAGGGGAGATAGAGCAGGGGGAGCATGGGAAGCATGTCATTGTGGGGAGCGAGCCGAATACGTTTAATGCGAAAGAGTGGAAGTTGATCGCACCGGGCGAGATGATCTTGGTCGACGAGGAGATGGAGATTACGGCGGAGGCGCTTGATATTTAAAGCTAGATGCATGTAATGAGCTTCGCACATGGTAGGGTTGTCTGTGTACGTTGTCTGGGCTTGAGTCTTTGCGAACATTGGGTGCAATAGGAGTGCCTGTCGTAATATCGCGGACCCTGGAGTGATATGGCCCTCAAGTGGCAGCTGGATTTCAAGATGTTTCAAGTCTTGTTCGAGGCAGACCCAGTCCGGTTCTGCCTGATTTGCATTGTTCTTGATGCGGCAGAGCAAAATAAAGCTTGCAACATCTGAAGTACCTTCGCAATTTGTCAGAATCTGCGAGAGAATCCCTGGCGAGGTTGTGCTGGAATGGGGGAATACAATCAAGCACGATGCTTTGAGGCCCAGTTTTCCTGATACGTCCATTCCCTCCTCAATCCACATGGCTGCCATCGTCTCAAACACTCCTTCTGTCTCCGTCACCAACGTGTATAGTGTGGTTGGTGGGTCAGTACAAAGATAGTGACAGAGAGTATTTTGATAGCCATCCGGTAGCCCCTCAATCGCTCGGTCATCCCATCAAGCCCGCACAACTGCAGGGTGTTGGCGTGAAACGTCCGGAGTCGTCCAGATGGGCCACAAAGGAGCTATCTGGGAGGATATGGTTGCAGCTAGTTTGGGATCGGCCATTCCATTGTAAGACCCATGTAAATCCTCGTCAGTAAAATCTGAATGTAGCCCAAGAAAAGATTACTTGGCGGGCAGCTAAAGCCATATGGACGTGTGGGGCAACAAGAGTCTTCCACGCGCGAATGATGCGGGAAACAAAAGCAGGAGTTAGATTCGGAGAAGACCTTTGTGACTTCCCATAAACTGTCGTAATCGCGCTTTATCTCTTCATAAGGGACAGTCTTCTGTAATGCCGCAGCGATGTCAAGATGTTGCGCCGTGCATGTTGTGTGAAGAGCTCGTGCTCACCTTGAGCGACTTGGCAGCGAAGTCCGAGGATAACGCCATGAGTTCAGGTCTATCCGAGACTCGAGAATTTGGCGATTTCTATGCCACTGCTGTTCGGAAAAGTCAGATTTCAAAGCAAGCACTTGAGAGCAAATAGTTGCCAGCAACCCCTTGACGATCCGGCTGGCGGAGTTTGAAACTTGTGTGATTTGTCCTTTGTGTTCAACTTCAATGTGGGTTTATCATAATTGGTTATCCCTGAGCATTGGCTTTAATCTACGGGGCTATCCCCTTTCCATTGAACCGAAATCCCCTCCAATATGAGTAGCACTAGGCCAATCCTGGCGAACTGGCCCAGATAGGCACAAGATATGCTGGATGCCCCACTGGATCAGATTCGATGAAGCCACCTGATATGCGGGTCGCCCATAGTTCTGTATGCATGGCTGGGCCCAGAGCCGTGAAGGATACAGACTGCAGTCATCACTTGAGGCTCCGAATCCCATGCCCAAGGTAAAAGCACGAGCAGAGGAATAATATGTTGTAACGTTGCGGGCGGGCTCAAGGCTGTGACTGCCGGTGCCCATGTCTCGCGCCATGTTTCTGATGTCTTTAGGCCAGGTGCGTTTTTAAGGAGGTCGGAGATTGCGGATGGGTCTTCAAGATCCAAGACTTCCACATTAATTCGCTCTGGTAGAGCTTTGTCGTAGTTAAGCAGGAGCGCGTATCTGCGACTGGCACGTTCGTGTCGTTCGATAAGGTCGGCCTGCCGCTCGGTTTCATCCTTGACGAGAAGATCGTGCATGTCGCGTCCAATTTTATCTATGAGGCGTTCGTCTTTATCGCTGAGGCTTTCATTTTGTCGTTGCTTCTGCTCTGGGGAGTCGTTTTTACGTCGCAAATCGTTTACCGCACGTCTCGTCGAGGGGCGCCTTTCGAAGGGTTTCCTTTCTTCAGGAGACAAATTCAAACAGTCATGCGCAATGACTTTAGTGAGAAACCGAAGGCTGGGGCCCGACAAATTTATAGGCTCTGGATGTGCATCGCACTATGAGTCATGTAAAATACTTGGAGCCGAGAGAAGAGAACGCTGACCTCGACTGGAAGAGCGCATTTCTGAGCAAAGGACCTTATGTTGCTCGCGCCAGTGTTTTTTCTGACAGCCCTTGCAACAGTATAGTACGAACTTGCAGCCTGAACATCTGCGAAAGATGCATTCGCTGTTGGTCGCTGAGCACTTTAGCAGATATGAGAACAACGTCGGCAGATCACAATGGACCAATCGCACCTGTGGAAAACCGCAGCAAAATGAATGCTGCGTTTGCGTCCTCGAAATATCCATGTATTCATCAACCCGAGAATATAGCGCGAGAATATTGTGACCGATACGGCCCCTACCCTTTATCGTGATAATGTCCACAACCGACGGAAGATTCTCCATAGTGGCAAAAAACACTGCATGATATATGGTGAATCTGCCAATGATAGTTTGAAGCAAGTCGCAGGAAGTCTGCACGACATCTTCATCCGAGCCGTAGGTATGAGCAAGTCCCGCAATGATGCTGATGACGTTGGTTCCGTTCAGCTGGGCGACGCAATCGTAACCCTTGATTCGAAAATGCCTCAATATAACCACGAGTGGGAGAGGTAGAGCTTCTGCAAGCTTTGACTGCGAGTTCTTGACTGCAAGAAGGGCTGAAAGAATATCAACCATGACATTTGCGAATGTTGGGTGTGATAGGAGTGCCTGCCGCAAAATTGCGGACCCTGGAGTGTCAGGGCGCTCAAGTGGTAGCTGGATCAGGAGATGTTCAAAGTCTTGTCCGAGGCAGACCCAGTCCGGTTCCACCTGTTTTGCATTATTCCTGATGCGGCAGAGCAAAATAGCGCATACAGCATCTGCACTACCGTCGCATTTTGCCAGAATTTGCGAGAGGACCCCCGGCAGTGTTGTGCGGTAATGGGGGAGTACAAGCAGGCCCGATGCTTTGAAGCCAAGTTTTCCTGATACCTCCCTCCCCTCCTCAATCCACATAGCTGCCATCATCTCAAACACTCCTTCAGTCTCCGTCACCACGGTGCATAGCGGAGTGGGTGGGTCGAAAAGATCGATGCAAAAAAGCATCCTTGAAACCAGCACGAAGCCCCTAGTTCGGTTGAACGCGCCGCCCAAATTATGAGCATGGGCATGAAACGTCCGAAGCCATATCCAGATGTCGGGCCACAAAGGAGCCATATGCGAGGATACGGTTACAGCCTGTTTGCGATCGGCCCTTCCCAGAACCGTCGACATGCCCACCAGTAAAAGGTGGATGTAGTCTGAGAGAGGATCATACGGCGGACAGTTGAAGCCATATGGAGGTGTGTTTGGAGAAACAAAAGTCTTCCACCTGCGAATGACATGGGCGACAAAAGCAGGAGTTGCAGGTTTACCTGAATCACAGAAGCGCCCGGTGTCTTTCCGCAAAATGTTAAAATCACGCCTTATCTCAGCATAAGGGACGTTCTGTTTCAATGCCGCAGTGATATCAATATGTTGCACCAAACAAGAGGCTTGAAGAAACACTGAATTTGCTGACCTTGAGCGACTCGACAGCGATGTTTGAGGATGAAGGCATATTTCCCGATCTATAGGTTGTCTATAGGCAAGCTTTTCTGCGCAGTTCAACTTGCACTGACACGATTGTGTTCAAGACTTTGATGGAGAATGCAGTGATTCCTATGTCGCCGCTATTCGGAAACGTAGAGCTGAGCAACAATTGAGAACACTGAGAAGGCGTTGGAGATGGATCCGGATCGGAAGAAACACCTTGGCGATGCGGCGAGGCGGAGTCTGAAACATAGCACAGACCTTGAAAGTGGACTCTGAGGACAATTCAAACTTCAAATCTCAGACAGCACAAGTACTCAATTTCTACCGCGCCCTATGCAAGTGCTCACAATTTGTTAAATTTACACGCACATCTTTGCACAATCAAAACGCCTGAAGCTTGCATTTTCGTATTACCTTGTTGTACATTTTGATTGTCCGCACAAAATGCATCACCCGCACGCATTGCACATCGGAGGATTATGGCCACTATAAGCAGCCAAGGAGGAGCGAGAGGACATGATTGGCAAATATGTCAGTGCGGTACAAGCATGTGCACCACAAGGTCACACCACACGGTAAATTCCATTATAAGCCACATTAATTTTCACGGTGAATTCACAGTACATATTCACAAGTTGTTGCTGAGTGTAAGCACCACCGGTTGCCAATATGTACAGAATTCGAAGTCAGAATATAATTTGCATTCAGCATTCGGAGGGTGAGGGCGTTTCGACCCTCGAGGTGTTTCAAACTCGGTCAAGAGGAAGGAGGAAGCTAGTACTTGGACCACGAGAATATTTAGATATATGCAGTAAACATCCGGGGTGTATGCGGCAGGTGATAACTAGCGATGGGATATCGAGAGTCGAAAGTCGAGATAGGCGCAGAGACCGAGTTCACGAGAACAGTCAAGGTGCTGATATCGCCCGCAGGTCCCAATATATGTAGCCGATTGCCTGACAGTGATAGTTGAAGAGTGGGCGCCAAGCGAGGGCTTACCCAGTTGATTGCCTGTTCACGAATCCGGTTCCCAAATTCCTGATAGTACCACGTCCTGCAGGTTTACAACTTCTCATGCGACTGCCCTGTCCGATGCCTTTCATCTATTAGTATAGGAGCCCTGCACACAAGTGCGCGTATTTCGACTTTCGAATCCAATCACCTCGTGCATTAGCGTCTGTGCAGAGACCGAGGTGAGCTCCATATATTTCTTCGAATTCGAATAAACGACTGACAGGGTAACCTGCCGGCCCCAAATTCCAGAGCTCGCACTGTGTTTTATGCGAGCGCGGCACGCACCGCCGAACCTGAGTCAGACACCCGCAGCGCTAGCGATAGAGGTGGTCACCGTACCGTAAGTACACGGTTACGGCCGTACGATGTTCGGCAACTTGTGGCCTATTGCCGTATCGTAGCTGACCGTATTGGCCCAAATCGAGGGGCCGACAGAGCGGTTATGGCCTATTACGGGTAAACGACCGTATGTCGGTTATACGGTAGGTCGGGTACAATACAATTTGGACACTCACGTATCCGGCCAGATTTATCAGAGGTCAGCCATTTTTGCGCTGCAAGTGTGGTGAAAGTGACTTGTGTCGCCCTCGTGAGTGAATTTCAGTGACAAGGCTGCAGAATGGGGTGCAGTCGCGCAACTGGATACGCTACGGCCCGTAACCGTATACCGAAGTTCTCGCTCGAAAGCTTGACGGAACGGTGACCGTGACCGTATGGTCCGTATATCGTAGGTTATGTACGGCTATGGTGACCACCCGCCAGCGAGCGGCCCGACAGCGTGCCGCGGCCAGACCCAAAAGTGTTCGAAACATCATGCAGGAACGAGGTCGGAGGTATGACCACCGCCACAGCTTACAGACGCAGCCACACACAAGCCACACGGGAGCGCACAGGTGCCCAGCGAATAGCCGTCGAAGCTCGAACCCCATTCCGGATCCACACCCAGCTTCTAGAGTCACCCTAATTCTAGTTTCCTTTGGGCGCGGTGCTAGCAAGCCGGACTTAACAGCCGTGACTCAGCGAGGAGCGTGTGAGGCTTTTCCGTTAAAGCCCACATCTGAGTCATTTTCGTGAGCCTGTACAATGGGCATGGTAGTGTACTTACCATTGAGTGCTCGGCGCCAGGAAGAATGGGAAAGCGGAGAATTGAGCCCGTACGTAAAATATTATGTAATAACGAATATTATTTTAAGTACAATAGCGGCCTCGGCGGCTTCGGCAATGCACGTGGTATGCCGTTAGGCTAGGAGACATCGACCGATTCTGGGACTCAATTTACTCTTCGCTGCTTGCATAAAGACCACCACCCCACCGTCTGGCCTTCTTCTTCATCCTCCCTCGGTCAACTCTTCCGCCTCATTCCTCCGCCCTCCACCCGTTTCTAGGATATCCTGAACAACGCTTACGGACCGGCACGGACGGCAGATTCCCTTTTCTGATCTCCAGGAATAGATAGACCCGCTTTGATATCTTATTTTGGGAAGCCCACGCTGAACCCTTTTCCCGCCCCTCAACCTGTTATAACGGCCATCTCCAGGTACATTTCTCATCATTCCCTCCCACCTTCACGTCCTCTCCCCCCTCCCGCTTTTTGCGCCGCTTCTCCCTTCTCAGCCTTGCGCTGCCATCTGCTTGTTGCACTCATCTTTGACTTACCACAATCTTTAACAGACGATTATGCGTTTGTCTTCATTCATTACCTCTGCCAGCTCGGCAGCGACCTTCGCTGGGCTGCTGGCCACCTCTGCCCGGGCCCAAAGCTCCTTGACTGAGGCTAGTCAAGCTGCTATCACTGGTGAGTTTTTTCCCGTTCGTTGGGCGGTCAATCGATTCGTGGGCGGGTCTGTTGTGTTGCTTGACAACGGCACACTATTGTACAATGCACAATAAGGGGCGCGCTGGGGGGCTAGCAGCCTCTTTTGTGACGCATCACATGTTTTTCTTGGCTCCATCTTATCTTTGCCAAGCCGAACGCTAACACGCACACGACAGACCCAGCGGCCGAATGTGCCTACTACACCTACGCGCCTGTAGCCAACGAAGCCGCCAACTTCCCCCCCAACTGGGTCCAGCCCGCGACCATCGTCGCCACCGACGCCGCGGCCAACGCCAAGTGGAACTCGATCAAGGGCAGCGTCCCGACCAACATCCCGACCAAGGGCACCATCGCGGGCGACTTCTCCAACTTCACGCCCACGTACAGCCCGAGCGACCCCGACTGCTGGTGGACATACGACAAGTGCGTCACGCCCAAGCTTGCGGGCCTGAAGCCCGACACCTCGTTCGTCCCCGAGCCCCTGACCCTCGGCTACGGCTTTGACGACGGCCCAAATTGCTCGCACAACGCGTTCTACGACTTCCTGTCTGAGCAAAAGCAGAAAGCCAGTAAGCACCTCTCCAACATCCTGCAGTGCTTCCCATGCTAACTCGCCGTGAAACAGCCATGTTCTATATCGGCTCCAACGTCCAGAACCACGCCCTCGAAGCCCAGCGCGCGCTCGCCGACGGCCACGAAATCTGTGTGCACACCTGGTCGCACCCGTACATGACCGCCGTCCCCTCAGAGGGCGTGTTCGCCGAGCTGTACTACACCATGCAGATGATCAAGCTCGCCACCGGCGTCACCCCCACCTGCTGGCGCCCGCCTTACGGCGACATCGACGACCGCGTGCGGTCCATCGCGAATGCGCTCGGGCTGCGGTCCATCCTCTGGCAGTACGACTCCAACGACTGGCAGGTCGGCTCCACGGCCACCACCCCCGCGCAGGTCGACGCGAACTACCAGGCCCTGATCACGTCCGCCGGCAACGGCACCTTCAACACGCAGGGCACGATCATCCTCACGCACGAGCTGAACAACTACACGATGCAGGAGGCGATCAACTTCTACCCGAAACTCAAGGCCGCGTTCAAGGCGCTCGTCCCCGTCGGTGTCGCGATGAACATCTCGCAGCCGTATGTGGAGACCAACTACACGCTGCCGTCGTTTTCCCAATGTGCGTTTTCTCCGTTGTGATTTGCGGCCAGCGACTGAACTGACGCGTACATGCAGACACGAGCGGCACGACCACCGCGAATGCCACTGGGTCGGCGTCCGGCTCTGCTAAGCCCTCGTCGACGGGCGCGAGCGGTGCCAGCCAGAGCGGCGGCGCCCTCGCCGTCGGCGCGTTCTCCGCATCCACGGTCGTCGCGATGGCGCTGGGCTTCGTCGGCGGTGCGATGGCCATCTTCGCATAGAGTGCATGTCCCTTGTTACCGGATGGAGGACTGGAAGACTGGCACTTGACTTCTGCACTTCTGCACGCATCTTTACTCGTACTACTCATTTTCGGACCCACCTTATTTCTCAAATATTATCCTTTGCCCTTCTCCGAACCTTATAAATACTGGGAACGCGTCTCTTTCTGCTGCTAAATTAGAGGCTCGTCTTTCGCTCTGTTGTTGCATTCTTTGTCTGTGACGGGATACATACATACTAAAATACATGTTGGATAATCTCAGCTCGGCAGAGTATTCCAATAATAAGTGGCACTGGCTATAGGTGGCATGGCGGCGATTAGCGTCGGTTAGTGTAGAAGTGGTGGTGGCACGAGGTGGCATGACAACGTCAATTGCAACCAACTATGGCTGCTGGCGATGAAGGCAGCGGATAGCATAATCATATGAGCGCTGAGCTGTGCGCTTCAACCATCATGATCTCCTCTGTCTTTGCGCGTGCAACACTGGCCATGGGTCTGCCCAGCCAATTGCTAGCTTCAAGTTGCTCTCGGACCGCGCTGGTTGAAACTTGCCTGAAACTCACTGGGCACACAGCCTAAAGGACCTCGGGTCCGTCCCCGAAACGGCGACGCTGTCCCTTCAAATTGACACTGCCAATCATCAGCCTGCTTATTTATACTTTCATACACTACGCACAGGCTCGAGGCACCAGGGCCACATCTACTGGGCGGCTGGCAGAACGCTTCCGAGTCGCCCTATGAGCGGTTTCAGCTTGGCCTTGCAGGACATGTCAAAAACTGCGAAACTGGGCTCTGACAGGCTCTGACTCAAAATTGCAAGGGAATAACTTAGAGCGATGTGAGTGTCAGTCAAGCAAGGTTTGCTGTCTGTTGCGGACAATTCGAAGCAGATTTCTGTCTGTTTTTCGCGTGCTGCCGATCGAATTTGTCATGGTTCCCAGCGTACACATACCGGGAAATGCCTCAATTGGCTGTACCCGCTTCTCGGCCACGATCACCGGGCGCGTGAGGTCATTTGCAGGTCATTTCGGCGTGGTTTCGAGCAACTTGCTGCCCAGATCCAGAGGCCGTGTCAGCCTTGTACCGAATTCAAAATACGTGCCAGCCTCGCACATATATAACTTCAGCCATCCTCCCTTTTCCTCTCTGCCTCGCTTTTCTTCCTTCGCCAATTGGACATATCCAGGGACGAGATCTTCGCATAAATCAGCTGCCGGAATATAGAACTAAGTGCCGCACGCGCACACGGCCATCCACCCCGTCCTGGTACTTACTTATAAGGGCCTCCTCTAGCCAACATCTGGTCTCTACTTTTCTTCCTCTGTTCTCTTTGACGCCGATACCAGCCTCCGTGCTGCCCACCCCCCAACCCCACGATCTTTAACCACCTTAGGCCAGCGTCAGAAATGCGTTTCGCCTCCTTCCTTGCCTCGACCCCCGTGGCCGCTGTGGTTGTTCTGTTGGCCGGCTCTGTTCGGGCACAAGACAGGACTACTGAAGCGGGAGAGGCTGCCATCACCAGTGAGCATCTATCCTTTCCCTTCCCTAGTTCTTTTTCGACTTTCGCCATTGGCTCTATAAAACAAATACTGATTCGCCACCGCAGATCCCAACATAGAATGCTCCGACTACACATACACCCCCGTCGACTCCCAAGCCGCCAAGTTCCCCAACAACTGGGAGACCGCCACCATCGTCGCCAGCGACGCCGCCGGCCTCGCCAAGTGGAACGCCATCAAGGGCAGCATCCCCACCAACATCACCGCGCGCGGCACCACCGCCGGCGACTTCTCCGGCGTCAACTACCCGAGCTCGGACCCGGACTGCTGGTGGACGTACAACAAGTGCACGACGCCGAAGCTCGCCGGGCTACACCCGGACACGGTCAACATGCCCGAGCCGCTCACCCTCGGCTACGGCTTCGACGACGGCCCAAACTGCTCGCACAACGCGTTCTACGAGTTCCTGTCTGAGCAGAAGCAGAAAGCCAGTGAGCACCCCCCTCCTCATTCTCCATCTCACGAGGTGTTACATTATGCTAACGCGCACACAGCCATGTTCTACATCGGCTCGAACGTGCAGAACCACCCCCTGGAGGCGCAGCGCGCGGTCGCGGACGGCCACGAGATCTGCGTGCACACCTGGTCGCACCCGTACATGACCTCCGTCTCCTCCGAGGGCGTCTTCGCCGAGCTCTACTACACGCTGGAGATGATCAAGCTCGCGACGGGCGTGACCCCCACCTGCTGGCGCCCGCCCTACGGCGACATCGACGACCGCGTGCGCGCGGTCGGCGCGGCGCTCGGGCTGCGCGCGATCCTGTGGGAGTACGACTCGAACGACTGGATGGTCGGCGACACGAGCACGACGCCCGCGCAGGTCGACGCGAACTACGAGCACCTCATCACGCTCGCGGGGAACGGCACGTTCGCCACGCAGGGCACGATCATCCTCACGCACGAGATCAACAACTACACCATGCAGGAGGCGATCAACTTCTACCCGAAGCTCAAGGCCGTGTTCACGCTCGTGCCCGTCGGCGTGGGCTACAACATCACGCAGCCGTACATCGAGACCAACTACACGCAGCCGACGTTTGCCCAATGTGCGTTTCTTCTCTGTTGTGATTTGTGACTTGTGCGTATTGGCTTGAGCTGACGAATGCGTGCAGATACGGGCGGCACGACCACCACGAACGCGTCCGCGTCGGCCACCGCGAGCGGCTCGCTCTCCGCGTCCTCGAAGCCCGCCCCCACGACCACCCCGGGCGCCGACTCCACGCAGGGCTCGGGCGCCGCGTCCCTGTCCGCAGCCGGGTGTGTCGCAGCGGCGTCTGCGCTCCTCGGCGGACTGGCTTTGCTCTTATAGACGATTCGGGATTGACGATTCGGCTCTAGACTCTAGACTCTGGACTCGCACGTGTACTTGTGGACATTTCTCTGTTTTGGGCCTCTTGGGATACATGATGCATGATACAATACACTGTTAGTATGTAATACTTGTTCTGTCGTTACTCGCGCCTTCTACCAGGCGAATATATATCTATATATATTGCACAGCTCATCACTTCTGCGCGGTGCCGTTTGGCTGTTCGAATTCGTCCTTGCGGACGCGGACGAAAAGTGTCAAGGTGTCAAGCTTGTCAAGGGTGCACGTACTGTTTGCCGTCCAGACTGCAGCGTAACTTGAGCTACTATACAAATACCGCCTTAGGGTAGTAGTAACTTAGGCTCAGGCCAGTTTCGTGTCACCGAGGTCACTGACATGTTCAGAGGTTCAAATGGAGCGGTGGCCTGGGACGAACTTCGAACACTGCGGGCATTGGCCCCTGTTTCCACAGAAAACATTGTGAAAAACATTGTGAAGAGAGGGACAATGTTCTTGATCCGATGTTTCTGTGCGAAAACATGGAAAATTTGGGCCAATTTTGGCAATGTCTCGGGCGAAATCATTGTGAGATAACATTGTCCCTCCGGAAACAGTAATCAATGCCCGCAGTGGAACATGGTCAAAAGCGGGCCCCAAATAGCAGTACAAACGGCTTTATGGAGGCTCGGGCGAGGATGGGTCAAGAAAAATAGACTCAGTTCAAGGGTCTTGGGACAGATGACGAACCCAAGGGCGTAAGTATATATGGTACAGTAGGTGCAGCCAAGGTGCAACGGGCCCAGCACTGTAAATCGGTATTAAACAGGATCAGCGGGTATAGACCGAAACACCCGGACACGGGTATAGACAGGGTATAGATGACGGGCGCAATGATGCCGACATCAGAATTCGCACATTCTATTTCAACGCCCACCAGCCCCTCCCAATCCTCAGAGCCATGACTCGTGAGTTCGAGATATGCACAGATAGTTTACCTTAATGACCTGTATTAATGTCTATACCCGCTCTACAACAGGGCCAATACCACTCGACGGCGACCGACAGCGCTCCGAACGCGCCTGTGCCGCATGTCGCGCCGCAAAATGCAAATGCATCTCACTGACGCCGACAGCCCTTCGGTGCACGCGCTGTGAAAGGCTCGAAAGGGAATGTAATTTCCTGCCTTCAAACCGCCACGGAAGGCCAAGGAGACTCCCAAAGAGTTTCCCTGCTTCGAAAGGCTCAGATTCCACACAAGACTCCCCAGCTCCCTCTTCCGATTCTGCCAATACTTCTGCCAATGCCGGGGACCATCACAGTATCTTCGAACCGGATATTGAGGGGTGTCCTGCCGATTTCCTGGAAACCGTCGCGTTATGTGATTTTAACGCCCTTCACGAGGGCCCCAGTCAACAATTTGCAGACTTGGCGACGCTGGCAACGCTGGCAACCCAGTATCAGCAGCATGTGCATCCATTCGTGTCAATACTCCCCACGAATTATGTCGCGCTGCTTGCACTGCTGAAATCTGCGCCTGATACACTCGTAGCTGCAGTCAGATGCATCACATTTCCTGATCCCACCCGCTTGCCCAATCCTATACTGCGGCCAACCCTCTCCGACATACAGGCCGGCGTCCTTCTCGTGCACGTACACTACGGCCATGGCGACCCGGACACCGCACGCCTCTTACTCCAGACTATTTCTCGACATCTGCTGGATCTCGAGTGGCATCAGATTGATGCCGCTTGTGCGACGCCGGCTCTGGCCGAAGATGAATTAGAATCCATCAGGAGGGTGTGGTGGGAGTGCTGGGCGTTGGAGGCTAAATTGTCTATTACGACTGGAACTCGGGACCTGATTCTCGGTGTCCCATTCTCTGTCAACTGCCCGAAAGCGCTGGGCTACGATGATGATGTACGCACTCACGCTCATTCCCGTCCTTGTTGAGAGACTTATGCGCCATCTCACCACAGGTCTCGTCCCAGACACTCAAAATTCGCGCGCTTTCCGTGGCACGAGATTGCATTACCCCTTCAGAGCTCAAGCTGGGTGCTCGGGTATCAGCGCTCGCCACAATCGCCACCAACATATACACGACCGCCCGCCTTGCGTGGACTCGCGCTACGCAGTCGGCATCGTGCGACAGCCCCGAGAGGGCGGTGCGCCGCGAAGAGGCATTCGACGCTGTGATGGCAGCATGCGCCTCACTCGTTTACTTGCACATGACCTCCTACGCCTCCTGTATTTTCATATGTGGCGTCGACACAACAAGAACGATCCCGCCAACAGCCGTTCTCGACGTCCGCCAGGCCAGTCGCAGCGTATTCGCTCTGCTTCGCGAATCCCTTGCGCACCCCGGCGCGGTCCACTCCGCGTTCACCAGTTGCTGTCTGCTCACTGTAGCCCATGGGAGCATCCTCACAATCGCACTAGGCGGAGAAAGCGAACAGTGGAATAGGGCATCGGTGGCGAGTGATTTGCAGCTCGGTGAGATGATCATGAAGGAGCAAGCGCCGCGATGGCCTGTGGCTGTCCGGGCTGTCGAGGAGCTCAGGCGGCTGTCCTTCGAAATGTGTTCTGGTATCGAAGGGAGGGACATTCGAATGATGTTGGGCATTCATTGAAGGAACAGGCAGGAAGAGTTGTATATTAATAGCCGTAAGGCCAAACACCTGGATGGGGACATGATGGACAGCACATAATACTTTGTAATTTACCAGTCTGAGTAAAATTCCACCTCTCCGCCAAAAACGTGCCAGCAAGGAAGATAAAACGAACTAGGCTTTATTGGGATGCCAGTCATCAATGAAAATTGAGCTAATGATACATACTGAAACACATGCGCGATGATCTCGCACCGCATCCTTCAAGTACGACAGCGACTTTCACCCTCACAACAACATAAACCCAACCATCGCCATAATTCCTCCAAGCAGGCCAGTAGCCGGCGCGCCATTCAAAGACGCTGCGCCACTAGAAGACGCAGGAGCCGTTCCGGTCGAGCTACTACTCGCAGTGGTGCCCGAAGCCGCAGAGGGCGACGGCATGGATATGGGCACTGTTCCGCCACTGCTCAAGCTGGTCCCTGATGTGGCCGGGCTTACAGTAGAGAGTGTTGACTGGACCGAAAGTGGTATGCTGGGGTTGCCCAGAGGTATGGTGGACGTCACGGTGAGGGTGCGCGAAGGACTCTGGAAAGTCTGGGTCACGACAGTCGTGTACCCATTGGGGACGGAGGTCGCAATGGACGAAGCAGTTCCAGTAAATGTTCCTATCAAGAAGTTTCAGTGTATTTGAGCGATGCGCAGCCTAGTGTAACGCACCTTCAGTGCTCAGCTGCGATGGCTTGGGCACCGTGCTGTAGCTTGTGGTAGCAGCTATAGATAGCTGACTGTGAGCAATTAGATCGATATTGGACATGCTCGATTACACACCTCCGGGAGCTCCGCTCACAGCAACAGCCATCGTGAGGAGAATCGCTGCGCTGGCAAATGATTTCGTCGTTCCAAACATCGTGAAGGTCGTGGGGCTAGGTGACGGTGACGGAAGTCGAGCGTGCAAGAACAATGTTTCTTGAGGTGCCACTTAAGTAGGTGATGGGTCCTGACAAGAAGCCTTGCGGCGAGTAAATTGAAGGATCATCAGATTCATTGCGCATGTGGGGGGTGGACGGCATTCAGAAAGATTGCTAGCCCTTATTTGGATATACGTCCATGCGGAGCCTGTACCTATGGGAATCGCCACTTGCACAAAACCTAGGCATGCAACTTCATATGATTCGCTGGCAACCCAATCTTATCGCTTTGTAACGCACTTTTCTTCCTTGGATTACCGAGAAATTTGAAATTACCTCCAAAGATGCCTTCCGGGACTATCAATGTCCATCACCACTTAGTATTTCGCGTCATGACAACTTGAATCACACCACGAGGTGACCGTACCGCCTCGGAGAGGACATCTGTTCTTGTGACTTGACAGAACCGCAGCACCGTCTTCTGTCATTTGGAGAATGCCAAGTACTGGTAAACGCATTCAGTTCATTCAGGAAATCCTGTGTGGCACCTAATATAACCACGCAGACCAACACGCTAGAGAGCAACATCCTTCATTGGCAGGCACATTCCTACTGTTCGATATGCTAGCTGTTGCTTTACTGGAAGGGAGTCAGACGCCGCAAAAAAAAAAAACAGGACCAGGGCTGTGGACAGAATCTACGGGGGTAACGGTTTCCGACCCCTTGACCCATGTGGTTCGTACGGACAATTCACTGGGCCCATGCCCACTGTTATGGCAGGCATCACTTGCAGCGCACACTCTGCGCCGTTTGAGCGCCGGGAATAGGTTCTAATTTCCCAAACCTCAGATCTTGCATAGCATTTTGTCGGGTCACGACACCACGTAGGTGCGGATAGGCCGCGCCGTGTAATCAAGTAATTCAAGTCGGCTCACTCTTGGTTTGCTCTTGGTACACCTTATATGCAGACAATTACTACTACCTCGTGCGCACAAAAATATCCCCCAAAATCTTCCATGGCACTGCGATTCGATGTCGCAAATGCTCCCCTCAGGCGCTGAAAACGACGTTTTCGCAATGTTGACATCGCACTTGTGTCTTGGTTTTCACTGCTGATTTGTTTGCCTAGATATCAAACCGGGGTACGTTCGCTGTTTTATAAATCGCAGAAATTTTGACTAGGATCTAGTAGATGGGCTTTTCTGATTTGGAAATCCTCACCTGGGATCATATGCTACGGGCTATGCTACACTATGATCTGCTTTATTATGCGTACTAGGTGGATGGCTTCCGCACCTGTTGTCATTCTATGGTCTGCGATGTTACAGCCCGGTGTCACATATATGCCGTGACTTTAACTCAGACGCTGATGATAGAGTCCTGGCACCTCTTGGGGTGTAAAACACGACTAGTCACTTCCCAGTGCGTGCATTCTATTTTGACCTATCTTCTAAATGCTGACAAAACTGCCATAGGCCCGAATTTCCGTGGGTAATACAAAAATTATTCGAAGCTACGTAGACTCAGTTTTATTCTCGTCACCAATTCGTCACACTGTTTCCCATCCAGTATTACCGTAAGCCTTGCCCATCTGTTCCCATGATCGAAGCCATTGAATGCTTCAACTTCAAGATCATGTACGATAATGCTGCGCGTCACCCCTAGTACCAAAAGCCGAGCGCACTATAGTCTTTCTTTCTTAGGGACCTGCCAAGCGAACAAAACACCACTTTCATTGGCATCTAGAGATGCGTAGCCTTCGTTTTAAACCACTGCAATAGAGGGTGGATCCACACTATCCCCACTGCGATGAAGTTCAGTTCATTTCAAGCCTTCTCAATGTACGAATTCTTCAATGATGGTCCCTCCTCGCGTTTTTACCTTGGGCATAGGATTCGGAGCCCCAAGTGATGACTACGCTCTGCATTCTTCACAGGTCTGGGTCCAGCGGGGGTGGAACTATGAGCGACCTTCATATCAGGTGGCTTCATCGAATCTGATCTAGGGCATTGTGCGTATCTAGATTGGCTTGCTGGGATAAGCTAATTGGCATGATATGCCCTATGAGTTTCACGAGCTACACACTACCTTTATCATAAATTTTCAAGAGTAGATCTCCTCAACGGCATTGTATCACTGTACTCACGTTTAGTGTATGTATCCAAGCGCCCGAACTTGTTCGTTATATACTTCGCGTCACTAAGCTCATGAGCCTGGTGAAGTCCTGGATGGGTATGTTGAACACCGGGCTTTCAACAAAGAGCCAGCACCGAATTGCAAGGGTATAGACCCGTAGCATAACGTATAGCGTAAGGTACATGGTAGAATGATTGTGATAACCCTTCGACCTAGAGATATTATAAGTATAGACTGGTCAATACTGTCCGAAATTATAACCAGTTAATACATATCATATCGAATATACTGCACACATCTACAAGCCAAGTCCAGAAATCTCAAACCTCAAACCTCAAGAGTGGATGGTCGATGGAGGCGCACTCCATTTCTCCCCAAAGACGCGTTCCTTCAGAAATGTTTCCATCGCCCAGACGCGCGTGAGTCTGCACGGGCCGAGGCCCTCCTTTTGGAACTCCTTGGGATTGCGCTGAGAAGTAAGAATAAAATAAAACAGGAACATGAAAAATGAGAAGTGCAGGAGTTGGCTGATAGAACGTACCGTCCACCAGTAAGATTTCCATGGCCGGAACTTGTGCCACAGCGAAGTCCAGTCGTTGTTCCACTGGTGGGACATAACCTCCCGCTCTGTCTCCGACGCCAGGAAGAACTGATAATAGTACCACGAGACACCGCACAGGCCGAGAGACGACGGATCCGCGCGTTTGGCGAGACCGTGCGAATTCCCACTTTCAATCGACCGTGTTTCCAATTCCGAATCATCTGATGAGTGTCGCGCCCAGTCGAGGAACCATACGGTGATGATGCGCTCGGGGTTGAGCATCAGGAGCGCGTTCATGAGCGTCTGGTCTTTCCCGATGAATATGCCTCGCGCCAGGTAGGCATTGTGGTACGCGTAGTACTCATCGCGCCACCAGCGAATGGTGGTGGCGGAACCACCGAAAAAGGACCCTAGAAAGTCGTCAGCGCCTTTTTAGGCGGGTGTCGCAAGAGTGTCACGTACCCTCACTGAAATTGTTGTCCACGGGACCCATCTCTTCATTCCAGTGCACCATGCTCCCATCCGGTGTGCTCCATATCGGCACGAAAAACAGATCCTCGGCCCACATGCCCGACTGCCTGCTCCCCTCCATCCACACCTCCTTCACGCGCTTTGCATCTGGCCACGCCGTATACTGGTGCGGCTTGCGGAACGAGCCCGCGTCCGTCCAGAATGCATACTCGAATCTGCCTTCAGTGTTTGAATTTTTCATCCCCTCGTCGAGAAAGAACGGCTTGGCCGCCCAAATGCTGTAAAGCTCCGGGCTGTGTCGACTCTGCTCTCGATCCAGCTTCCATATCTCCTTGTATTTGTCGCGCATGCCTTCGAGCGGCGGCGTGTCAAAGGCAGACAGGTATGTGGTGTTTATCGTTATGGGTAGTTTACCGCGCAGCTGGCGTATTATGGGCTCCATCTCTGGCGTTGTGAAGAAGTAGATGGGGGTGGTAATTTGCGTGAGGAAATGAGAGAGCCATTTGGAATAATCTCCCATGCTGTGCTTGGATTTTGAAAGCGGATAGAACGCGGACACCAGGAGGATAGAGCCATCGTCGCCCGGGACTTTGTTGCCAATGTGCCCTGCAGTAACTGTGGGCGTCTGAGAGTAGAAGCCTGAGGTTGCGCTCGAGAAACCTAGGTGTATATAGGACTCAAAGGACCAGTATGATAGTGCACTGATAGATATGAGGATTGCCAGTAAGAAAGCCTTCCCCCGGGGCATGGTCGCGACAATCATGGTTGCGAGAAGGATGTATTCTATGCTGCGCAGCAATGACCGCTGGGGCAAGCAGAATGGAGGCCGTGCTGCGCAGATTAGCTAACTCGCTCAGAATAAGATGGCGGGCGGCCGACACGTAAGTCCGTTGAAAGCGAAGGATCTGGATAGGACTCCTATCCAAAGCTCGAGGGGCATCAATGGTTTGCATTGCGCCCACGCTGGTGGCCACACGAATGAAATAGTTCAGAAATTCAGTCGTAGACGAGTATGTAAGGGAAGTACATACACTGTTGAAACTTGGTTGAAACTGCAACATGGACTGAGTGTTGTCGTGGGAATTGGAAGCTTGCCAAGACATACGAGTCCGGGCTTAGTTGCCAGGCCACTACTTAGCGATGACGAGTTACATGAGCAATCGGAACAGGAGATGACCGAATACTTACTGGCGTTGAATCCACGAGAAAAATACCTCGGGCTTCCCTTCGTCCGGATGGCCCCGGAACTTCCGGTTCAGAGTCGCTCCCGCGGTGCTGGAGTAGTACAGCGACGGAGGCTCGTGCTCCTTCCGACTTGAGAAGCGAATAACAACAAGTGAAGCCCCGGAAGAGACCAGGAAATTCAACGAGCTGTGATCTGCCTCCACCCTGGCTGGCCTTAGCTTCGGCGGCGGATTTCAGCTTCTCCAGTACCTGTACGGTTTTGCCCATCGCCGCGCCCGTCTCCGCCGCGGGGTACAGCTTCTCCCGGTCCCCGTCTTCGCCGCAGAGGTGGTCAAAGTACAAGGCGGC
Organism: Athelia psychrophila; assembly: GCA_001630335.1. Classification (NCBI taxonomy): domain Eukaryota; kingdom Fungi; phylum Basidiomycota; class Agaricomycetes; order Atheliales; family Atheliaceae; genus Athelia; species Athelia psychrophila. Next base: position 107,729 of record KV417603.1, read on the forward strand.
GCAGTGCCCCGAATCGGTCGGGCCAAGGAGCGACATCTGGTACCGCAGAGGTAGGTTCGAAAGCAGCAGAGGGCAGAAGAGAATCTGGAAAGAGCCAAGAACACCGTTGTGGGGCTGGCAGTTTGTCTCGACCACAGGGATGAGGCCGGTCCCAGCTCGGACGTGCGCGACGACTGAGCAAGTCACGCCCCTTGCGAGACTCTTCGGCATGCTCGGGTTTCAATTCGCGCTGCACTGAACGAGCGATGCGCATTGAGCCACCGTGCTACCGCCTTTGGCATATTAATATTGTTGGAAGTGTTCTAGCGAATAGTCAGCTCTTGATTTTTGAGGGCGAGAGAAGGACGACACCTCGGTATTGATGAGAGACCTCGTCCATGGTATAATGTAGGTTGGACCTGCAGCTTGCCAGCAGCTGGTAAAGTTTTTTTCCTTTATCGAGCAGCTTTCAAGTCCGGTGAAGCACTTGTTGACATCAGATCGAGGGCAGCAGTGCCGAGGAGCGGAGACAAGCGATGAAACGCTTACGTACACGATCACCTTTCTTGTTCGCAGAATTCATCTCGACTCAGCTTTGCTTCAAGTTCGACTGATCTCCTCCTGGCTACTCCCTATAACTTATCTTATAGTCACGCCATAGCTGCCATGATGCACCGAGGAGGCTTTTTATGCGGGCTATCAGTCAGCCTTTCAAAATTGTCCACATTGTTGCTGCCGTAGTTCGGTGCTACAGGGGAAAGCTAAATAAAAATACAAAAGTAGACACGAAGCCGAAAGCGACCACCAAAACGAATGAACTAAATAAATAAATCAAAAGCTCTATCGCACTTCTCGTATTCCACCAAGGTGTTCAAAGGCGGTGCGTATAATATTGTAATACAATGTTTGGTTGGTTGGACGCGTTTGAATATTTATGGACTGCCGTCGGTAAAATATTTCAAAGGTGTCTATTTCTGAAGGAGCAACCACCCGACAAAATGGAAATTCACTGCGTTTGTTGCGAACACGCTAGGTCAAAAAGCCCTCAGTCTGCCTCATCCCCTCGACAGGCTTCAACCACCCCACCCGATCTTTCGCAAAGTTCTCGACGCTCGGCTTCAACCTCGTCTCATGCAAACTGAAATCGTCGACCGTCCCCACCCTCATAAACACTGACCCCGGGAACCCACTCCCGACGCGATACATCAGCGTCCCACAGTTGGAACAGAAATGGTTCGTCATCACGTTTCCATTTCGCGGCGATGCGATCGTGTGCGATTGGCCGAAGGTCTTCAGGGTTTCCTGGCCCCGGAGGTGCTTCAAATGGCTGTCGGCGACGGTGAAATTGGTCGCGAACATGGAGGCAGTTATTTTGCGACAGTCGGTACAGTGGCAGACAAAGGCGCCAAGGTAGCCAGGTCCTTGGGTTGGCTGTGTTTTAAGGTGGTGTGAGTTTTTATTCTTGAAAAAGCTGGGAGACGAAGTTGCGGGGGTGGATGGACGAGAGGTGCGGGGCGAGCCCCGCGAACAGCTCCCACCCAAAGAACCAAACTAGAGACTCACAAAAGCCAACTGTACAGCTCCACAGAAACAGGTGGCGGTGGCTTCACCGTCCCCGTCCGCCTTGGAATAGCCGTCGTTGGCGATAAAGAGAGGGAAGCATGGTTTGGATTTATCGGCCGCCGCGACGGAGGGTACGGCGTGTGTGTGGATGTGGGATTCGGTGGACATCTTTGTTTCGGTGTTTAAGGGAGGAAGACAGCTGCAGTGGGATGTGATGAAACCAAAAGGCAGTTTCTGAATCTATTATAGTGTTTGTGGAGAGGTATGTATCGGCTTTGTCAACATGATACCTTTGTAAGCACGATGCCATTGTAAGCACGATAACTTTGTAAGCACGAGGGTAGAAAGTCATTGCCCAGGAAAGTGCGGCACTTACTTCGGCACTCAGGGTACGGCAGATACTACAGCAGGCCGGCGTCGTCTGGCCCCCGCGGCATAGCATACTACCACCGGTCCACTTTTAAACTGAGGACCACCAATCCGCTCCTGTGAGCTCAAATTAAGGCTTAATGAGGTCAAATAATTTATCCAGAAATCTGAGTATGTGAAGAGCTTGAGATTGATATTTGTTTGCGAATTTAGATCCATCTTGTAGAGTACATAGGTGGGTAGACTGTTAAATGACGAAATGTGGTGAATCTCATTCGGAGACACACAATTTGAAGCCGTTGGTGCGACAAATATTTGAGCCTAATCTAAAAGACATATACTAAGATACAACCTAAGCCGGAGATGATCAATGGCATGCGGAATACCGACGAAGGGATGTGTTGGAAAGCGTGGCGGATTTTCAATCTCCGACTGACGGTCGCGCCGTTTGTTGATTCCGTTTCGTACATCTTGACGGTCTCGCCAGCATTGCGGAATTTGAATTCTGCAAGGTAGTGTGACACGCTGTGAGATTTTGTTAAAAGGTGGCCGAGCTTGGGCTCAGCAGACTCGGGAAACTTACACCGCGAAGAATTAAATACAAAAAATTTCTACCTATATGCATTCAGCGTTTTCCCTTCTATCTACGGAGCTCCGGGTGCGAAAGACCAGACGAGGACAGTATTTCCAAGGGACAAATTTGCAAATATATTTTCAAGCGTAGATTCCCATAAATAAATGACCATTTGCAGCCCAATCACAAATAAGCAGCATCAACCCAGCTCGCGTACCCGCTGCCCAAGATATTCGCAATCGAGTAAGTGCCGACGTTGGTGGAAGTCAGCTGCTCGGAGAAGCTCGCGCGACCGCTGGTGGTAGCGCCGCTGCCCGTGTTGTCATACTCGGCGAACACGACGTCGGCGCTAAAACAAATAAAATGGAGCCAATTAGCGATGAGAGAGGCGATATATGAAGGAGACGTACGTGTTGGGAGTAGATGTTGACCATTCCTCCCATCCTAAAGCATAAATTAGCGCAACACAGGAGAGTGGGAAAGTGATAAAGCTCACCAGCGGAGTTGATGATACTTGACAAAGAGCAGGACTTGAAGACCGCGCGGGCGTACTCAGTCCACGGTCTGCCGAGGAAGACTGTGCCCGCCAGAGAGGATGTTGCACTTGCCGCAGCTTCGATGGTGCACGAGTCGAAGACGTCTGTATTAGGGGTTGATTGGGTGAGTTGAGCAACATAATATTTACAAGGAGAAATTGAGAGAGTAAAGGGTAAATAAACGCACAAATTCCCTCTGTCGATGACGACGGGCCGGAGGCGGTGATGGTACCTCCCGTGGTCTTGGGAGCAATCACACTAGCATAGAAATATGTGCTCGCAGTTTGGCCAAAGATGAAGTCTGTGCGGGAGTTGGGATCTTGAGTATGGCGTATACACAGAAATGGGGGTTTTGTAAATACCGACGGATCCCTCGACGTATGAGTTACCAAAGAATTGCGTGCCTGAATCAGTAAGCACTGTATCTTGCCATCCAACGAAAGAGCATCCATAGAATCCCTGGTAGCAATAGTACCATGAGCACTTATTAGCGTATAGAGTCATTGAAAGCTTACTTGCTCCGTGCCATACGCAGACAGCGCGAGGGCTTGCGACCCTACGCCATAGGAGTTGACCACATTGACATTATACATTTTGAACGAGCTAGCGTGCACGCGGAAAGTGCCCGACGCGTCGTCGTTGCCGTCAGTAGCCAAGGACCCTTTGGCGGTAATGGTTACAGTGTTGGAGGTGTATGAGGACGCGCTAGATGACATGACAATCAGTGGAAGTACAAGTCAGAAAACTCAGTAACTCACTCGGTGGTTTCGCCATAGATGGTGATCCCACTAGTCGTAAAATAAATAGACTCGCTGTACGTTCCTGAGTAGATGAATATGGTGGCTCCTGATGAGGCAGCAGCTAGCGCCGCCGAAACGGTCTTATATGTGCCAGATGAGCCGACCGTCAGCGAGCCCGAAGGCGGCGTCGATGCTGCGAAGACGAGACGGAAAAGAGAAAAGCAAAAAAGAAGGATTGGGAAATGCATCGTTGGCTGATGTTCTGATGGACTTGGGGATCGACTCGACCGGTATATATGGTATTTGAAAGCAAGATGCTGCTGGCGGGGAAGACTTTTCCGAGCGGACCGTGTCACTGCAACTGTCGGTTGAGAGGACAACGGGTGATCAGGGAATATCCGCGGAGAATGAGACTCCATGGGCGGCCCGGGTGGAAAACTAAAAGCCTTGCGCAGTCCAGTCACTTGCCGGCGACCATGGGGCCCTAAAGGAGAAGAGATCTCGAAGAGCAGCTACACTTGAGCAACCCGGGCAGCTGATGCCCAGACGATGGTCGAGAAGCGAACTTTATCCTGAAAATAGGCAAGGTGCGCCTGAACGGCGGTGTAAATTTGAATGTCACCAAAGACGAAATACGGGCAAGCAATTGTTTTGCGCGACATGTCAATGGTACTATTTTTATCGCGCATGGCAGGCGACGCTGCGAAGGAGATACCAGCGCCGAAGCTTTGACGGCTATATAGAGTGGATTGAGTGAGAGCAAGCACTAGTAGACTAAGGAGTAACTGATGCTACCGTGTATCTTATGAAGCAATTTGAATAAGTTCGCTTTCAACTTTATTCGGTCTGCCACGTGGCTATTTTTTTCTTCCCGACTTCTTGTTCTCGTGACTTACATTGACTTTGGACTCTCAAGGAGTTATCCCTTTTCTAGGGGGCTCGTATCGCTCTCTGACTTTCGGGGATTAGGTGGTAAAAGTACAAGGCGGCGAAGTGCTCCTAATCGTTCGTGCCAAGGAGCGACATCTGGTGCCAAGGAACGACATCTGGTACCGCAGAGGTAGATTCGAAAGGAGGATAGGGCGGAAGAGATGGAAAGAGCCAAGGACGCCGTTGTAGCAGAACAGGTGGCGGCTATAGGTGAAGGGATGGCAGTTTGTCTCGACCACCGGGGTGAGGCCGGTTCCAGCTCGGACGTGTGCGACGGCTGAGCGGGTCTTCACGCCCCTTGCGAGACTCTTCAGAACCAAATCGTTCAGCGGCGGTCTGGTGCTCTTGTACACCGCAGGTTGGTTCTCCGAGAGTCGCCCACAACCTCCGACGCGCACCTCCTTGCTCGCCCTGTAATGCCTCTTGACGCCTGATTGCCTTGCGCGTCCGAGTCGAATTCCTCATAAGCGCCAGTCCACCATCCTAGTCCGAAGCAATCCATGTTGGTCAGGGGGTTCGGCGATCCCGTGTCATTGGCAGATGCGGGGTGGCAGAGACGCGCTTTGGTTTTGGAAGAGAGGATCAATGAAGGCGGGGAGATGGCTGAGGGCTGATGTTTGGAGGGATCGAAAAATGCGTGCTCGGCGGGAAGGAAGTGCGAGTCGACTGCAGATCGTTAGCACGGAAGATCAGGTAGAGGAGGAAGGGCTCACTTTGCTTGACAATAGAGTGGCTGGGTCGGAGGAGAACGTCCTCAAGGAGCTGATCCTCGAGCCCGAGGTAGGTAAACCACTCACACATCGTAGGAGAAGAAGGCCGGGCTTGAGTGTACAGGGGGAATGGTTAAAGGGTTGGGTTCAGAATAGAGGATGCTTTGAGTTCCGGAAGTGCAAGTTCAAGTGATTTGGCGAGCTCGAATGCTCATTTTGTCGTTCAAAGGGTGTGCCTGAGCCTCAAGACTTGGTTAGCTCATATATTAGAAACATCGCAAAGGAAACATACTCTATTCTCTTGGGGTTTCTGGACATGCCGCTGGGTGTAGCAGTTACGTGGGTCTAGGCTCATCCGCAGCCCAAGTTGCTGCCAGGAATCGCAAGTCTCGCCCGTGTTGAAAGTTGGCTAGCTTCGAACCATAATCGAACGCGATTCAGAGCTGTGCCATGCTACATTCCGCAAGTTTGCTGCTGGCTGGGGAGTACATAAATGACATGGAACCAAAGTTTGAAGCAAGTTGAACATGAAAAGTGATGAAGTGGGAGGGCCGGGCATAATCACCCTCGGCCGGTGTGCGATTACGTTTCGATGATCGATCGAGTCACTTCGGTTCTGCTTGTCAACAAAATTAAAAGACTGCGCGACTATGTACAGCTGCGTCCCTCTCGGAACCGGACTGCTGTAACTTGGCTGTAACTTACACCACCCTGAATTACCCTTATTCACTTCTAACCCTTGTTGCCAATTCGGAACATACATCATTGCAAGTGTTATCTTAGCTTCAAATCATATTGAACGCACAGAAGCACTCCACAAAGGCAAACCCGCTTGTCATCATGATGTGCATAGATCACGACCAACTTAGCCAGCGATTATTGAATTTCATTCTCAAGCAATTTCCAAGAGAGTAGAATCCAGGCGGCACAAAGACAAGCTTCAAGCTTGAACGCCGGCGCAGGCCTTCCGCAGGGCTGTGGTATTTACTTCTCACACAAACCCGCAGTGCTGTATTTTTATTGGCGCCCAAACCCTTAAACGTGTGCGGTGATCGGGGTTGATCTGCGGAAAGTGAGTCATCGGGGAAGACCCGCAGTTTTGACTCAGACGAATTAGTGGCGCCACGCTTTGTTCGCCGGGCAAGCGCTGTTATATACAGGCAGGCCTTTATTCATTTTTTCTCAATAAACATCCTCACCCACTCCGCATCATGATGATTGCGAGTCCTCCGCCATACAACTTTGCCTCCACCTCGCGGATTCAGCAGAATGCGCCTGTATACTCTGCGGACGCTCGCCAGGATGAATGCTTACTGGAACACACTCCAACACATTCCGTTTCTAGACCATCTGGCAAATACCTGCGAACAGAAAAATTCTTGCAGTTAGCTCTCAAAGAACAAGTAACTGGAACAGACATGCCATCGTATGGCCGCCACGGGCTCGTCAAGGGGAAACTGACTTTCACTCGGCCACGAAACATTATATCGGTCGATATAAAGGTGCGTTTGATTTCGCTTCATACAAGCTCGAATTATAAAACTGATTAATTTTTAAAGATCGAAGGGAGCCTGACCATGGCGCTTGGGAACATAGGTCGCCCTGCCACCACAAGCTTTCTCAATATCAGGCGTACATTATGGCAGCCTGCGAACAGTGAAGGCGCAACATCTTCATGTCCATCCACTCTGGCCTTCGACATCAAATTACCTTCCACATTTCGGGGGCGGGATACGAAACTTTACCCGCTGCCTCCGTCATGTGAGATGCAACTCGACTCGTCGTGTTCGATATCTTGTCAGTACAGCCTTAAAGTAATCGTTTCCGAGGCCCCCCGCTTGGCAATTATAAAGAAGAAGAAAAGGTAACCTTGCATGCTCTCATATCGATCGACTTTGGCTGACTTGCTGTATAGTTCGACGATCGCGTTTAATTATCGCCCACAGACGCCCCTTCTAGCACCGCCCTTGCCTGTCGGCATGACCTTCCTCGACAGCTTGATGATAGCTCCAGAGGCATGGTTCGACGTCTCTTCAACAATGCAGGCTAAGCCTACTCGCAAAGCAGGGGCTGAGCCGATAAAATGTCACGTAAGCGAACTCTTGTCTCTTCTATCTAACTATTTTGCTCACGATGATCACATTTTTAGTTATACATCCCCTCAGATCAACTATACAGCTCATCGTCCCCTATCCCATTCCACCTCGAGCTCACAGCACCGGCTGCCTCCCTGCGCTCCCTATACTCCCACAAATCCACCTCCGAAACGTCACCAATCCGCGTATCTGTGATGCGGCACATCAGCGCCAACTCCTACGGCAATAAAATACACAAGGTCATGGCCATCGGCGAGAGCGAGCTTCGCGCCTTGCCGCCGCCGATTCGAGAATATGGAAAGGCAGACTCTTGCAGAGAAGATGCACTGAGGTGGGACGGAATTATAGCGCTAAATTCTCAGGCAGAGACGGGGGGATTTTTGGTCGATGATACTTTATCTATCCAGGTAAGCCTTTCGCATGCGCTCTCAATGTAGGAATGACGCTGACACATCGTGTTTACAGGACTTCATAGTACTCAGCATAATTCCTCCAAATGAAAGGACATCCCCCTTACTGGCATTACAGCATAAGCATCGCATTCGACTTGTTGCCGATCGATAAAATTATTGCTCCGTCTGAAATTCGAGCGATGTTTACAATTTCTCTGACAAGACTCCGTATATTATCCATCATCTAAATCACCTTTGAAAGGCCCACAATTACCTTAGTACGCAAACTGTCACATTTACATACCATCATTCATTGCAATACGCACATCGGGTCCTCTTTAATTGTGACTTGCAATTCAGGCTCGATAAACAAGCGATTATTCTCGCCAATCCAGTATAGTGTATTTTAATCCTTCGCACAATCCATCATTATCAGCGGATTACGCATCAGAGGATGATTACAGGTACTATGCAAGCAGCGAATTTGAGGCGACAAGACGCGATAGGAAGACTTGATACACTCCAATGGGGCATAAGCATTGCATACGCATGTACAATTACAATGCGGATCATGTCGAGAGGCCCGGCAACACGTTGAATTTTCATCCACAGAAGCTGACAGAAGTACCCACTAAGGCTTGCCGTGTATTATTATAAGCTCAGAAATAGCCATCATTCGTATAGCCAGCCAAGATGATGATTTTGGCCGTCACAAATGCATCAGAAAGATGTAGCTACTGGCTGTAGCCACATCCGAGCGCGGCCCCACCGAGTATTTTAGCGAGGCTTTTGGAGGTTCGCACTAAGTTTGTGCTCAGGGTGGGGGTTAGGGGGTTAGCGGTTTAGGTTAGAGGTCGGGGTTAGCGGTTTGGGCTACTTAGGGGTTAGAATTTCTGGGGGGTGGGGGTGTGGTTAGGTTTGGGTCAAATATGAGTTGTTTTGCTTTTAAGCCAAAGAAATGGCTCGATAATGGTGATCCTAGCAGCGTAATGTGACTAGAGACAAGGAAGAAGTTCATTGTGGCGGCAGCCACATTCGGGCAGGCCGGTTGTGGTCGGGGACATACTAAATGCTGCGTTACGAAATCACGTAATAAGACTGATCGAACCTCTGCTCTTACGTCTGAATGACCGAACAGTCTGAACCCCTATCCAATGGAAACTACTTAACATGTTCGTTGTCTTGTGTTGGTCTTGTGTGTCCTCAGATCCGAATGGTCGCCCGCTCACTTGCTACTCCACATCCCTTTTACTGGCAGCAGCCGTCCTCGCATCTATGAAAGTCGTCTCAGCAGCCCCAGGTGAGGGAATGCAAGCGATTTCCCCTCCAATACCCCAATTGGATACAGATACAACACTGCAGCTGCAGCAGACGCAGATCGCGATATATATCATCATGGGCTCGTTGACGGTACGCTACCTTCCAATATTCCTCCGTGGCGCACTGCTCAGCAAGCCCTAGGCTGTGATATGGGACTGGATGCTTTCCTTGGCTGAAGAGTATAGAGTAGTGAAGAGATGCGGGAAAAGTACTGCTGTTCTTGCTTATTTTCTAGCACGGGCTAGCGCCCTAACACTATGCGTGCTGGTATTCATCTTCTATACAATAATTCCAGGTAAGCCAATCTACATGCTTGGGAGTCTGGTTATACTCACTGGCACCTAATCATTGTAGACGACGATAGGTGCTCTGTGATATTCCATAGTACTTCCGCCATGATCCTAGTAGGAAATGCCGCCAAAGCGTACCTCTTTCTTCTTCGTGTACGCGCAGTTTATGGCAATTCTAAACTGGTAACGTTGTGCGTTTGGGCGGGGGCGTGTGTCCTGGTGGGCTCGCGGCTAGCTGGCATGTTCCTAGTGCGTATTTCTGTGAGCCGAGCGAAGCCTGTCACTTGAAATCACTATAACTCATGCATAATCTGATCGCAGCCATCGGGACACACTGGGTACTGTCAAGTCAATGCTATGGGATCACTCTCTGCCGTTGCCCTGTGGGTCAATTCGGCATATGATACGTGTGTATTTGCCGCGATTTCAGTCCGGCTGACCTCGATGTCCACAACCACCTTTGGAACCCTGTCGGCCATCCGTGGGTACGGGCTTCCTCACACGATGCGCCACATTCTCCGAGATGGTCAGCTCTACTATATGTAACGTCCCAATCCTCATTTCGGTGCTTGGCAATCTTAACGAGACCATCATCAGCACCGTTATCGCCTTCATGCTTTTAGCAGCCATCATGGCCGTTTTACCCCAAGCCAGCCCCGTTTATCAAGCAGCATTCACGATACCACCATTTGCTATGGAGAGCAACATGGTGTGCAAAATGTTTCGTGCTATGATTATACGTTCTCTGGACATTGATCCGAACGGGGCTCTGTCGCTGGCGGAAGCATGCACAAACGCCATGTCGAGTTTCGAGCATGCAACGACATTGGAACTAGACACGCGGGTGATGAACGTCGATCTCGAGCAGATTGATTATGAAGATTTATATGTGCGCTTCCGATTCTTCCTATGTGTACATCCGACTGATTCAATTCTGGCAGTGGCCAGACTCGCATTAGTGTTCGACGAGCAGCGCGTATATATTAGCTCCCAGGCGCAATTTCTTTCAATCTATATTTGCGGCGAAGGCTATTGGGAATCTATCTCGATTTTCAAGGAGTCAGCTATCAACGAAATCGTCCCCCCGCGCGCGCAAAACCTATGTTGGCACCGGCGCCACAATGTCAGTTCCGGCAGACCCCGAACGCGGCGCTTGCCCGATACTCATCTGACAAAGTCAAACTTAGTAGACCACACAACCTCTAGGATCATATTGCTCACGCACATCTTCCGTTCACCCAGCATTCACTTCGCCAGAGATCTAAACAAGTAAATGCGCAGTCATTGATTGGTCTTGGCCTTCCATCAGCTCTTATCGTTCCAATGCTTTTATAGATGTACAGTTTTTTAGCGGCACTTTGATATCTTCGATTGTCGCTGCTTACCTCTCCAGACTTCCCCCCAAAATGCACGACAACTCCAAGCCAGTGCTCACGGCATCCTAGCTCGACACCGCGCTGAAGGAAACGAAAGCGTGCGTTACTCTCAGTCATAATTCACATCGTGCGGTTCTCACTGCAGGCTCTTGCAGGTTCTCAACAAGTTTGCACGCAATGCCGTCAGAAGAAGGTTAAATAGTTCGTCTAATTATCATCTGAGTTATGGTTCACTGTCCTTTAGGTGCAATGTGATGCACAGGATAGATTCCCGGCGCCATGCTCTCGGTGTAACAGAATAGATCCTCAGACAATATGTCGCGTGGATCCTTCTTTCAGGAGAGCCCGCAAGTGAGTTTTTTTAAACTGAAAGTTGGGATTTCGTGGTGTTTACATCGATATCTAGGCGAACGTATGCTCAACCAATGGGGAGGCTCGACAATGCTTTCATCCGGTGATGATAATCATCAAACCGATGAAGACTCTCCTTGAATATCTTTGTCTTTCGAATCTAGTCCAATTCACTGATTCTCGACGATTCTCCTTCAACATCACCAGCCTTTGCCTGGCCACTAGGTCCTGACACAGCTGTGTCACCAGTCCCAATCCCGGTTCCCAGTTAGCGGAAGCGATCTGGCCTACAACGTTTTCCCTGGGCAGCGTGCAAATCTCTTTGAATCAAGCCACAGCTCTTTTTGACGAGTAAGTTTTACAGCTTTAGATGCAGTGTTTCCTCACCAAGACCAAATCGCAGATTTTTCGCACACCTCCATCCGAAATGTCCTTTGTTCCTCTATCGCAGGGAGCCACATTCGCTGCACCGCCGGGTTTGTACTCTATCTCTTCCTCTGTATGTGATGCTATTTTCGATCGTGCCAATTCCTACCAGAGGTCTTTCGAACTGGTTACATGACAGTATAGTCTGTGTCAAGAAAGTTCGCGGAGTACACAAAGCTTTGCATAACCGAGAAACGGGAAATCATCAGCGACGCATCTGGTAAGAAGTCGCCTGCTTTGAATAAACCAAGCCAATCTGACTTGCATCATTTTAGATGATGAGCGAGAGGAGTCTTGGCGTCACCGGAAGGAAGGCGAAATCCCAAGCTTCGCACCTGGTCAGACCTTGCTTCACTGAAACGACGAATCGATTCTGACTGCACCGGTTTAGATGGTGTGCGAGAGCAGTCGGAAGCATTGATATCAGACCCTCCGTCCGTTGATTATGCCATGTCAGTCGCTTACGCCCCTCCTGGAGTAGATGTATTCTCATTGGTCATGTATCTCAGGTTCACAGCGTCTGGCTTTGGTGGTATCTTGGCCTCTTTCAGTGAGGGTGAATGGTCGGATCCTGTGAATTACTTCACGGAGAGGTAGATGTTAGACACATACCCAGGGAAATTTATTGTGTGTTGTTATCGTTCATTGAGAAGGTTTACGGAAAGACATGGACGTGAATAGCTATATTTACTTGCATATCTCATTTCAACACCACATGAGAGTCGGGCAAGATGATAGTGACCAATTGTGCGATTCGAGCCTAGGAGAACTGGTTTGAACTGTCAACGTACATGGGCATTGGTGAGTCACTGGAGCGTATTGTAGCCTAGGGATGAATGCCGAATATTTTCTGCAGCTTTCTTTTGGCATTTCAGTCCGACACATGTGCTCGAGCCGCTAGCAGAGCGGCTGCCGCTTGACGAGGACTTGTCGGACGCACGCCAGCGGTACCCAGCAGCGCCGTCCGTTCTCCAGGTCCAGAGGTGAGCCCGTCTTGCAACATCGATGACGGCGAGCTGATTGTTGTCTTTAGTGTGCTCAAGGAGATTATGCTGGCGCAGGCGTAAGAGTTTGATGTTGTACAGATTGCATTAAACCACCATCACATGAGTAGGCAGAGTAAGGAGTTGCAATTTAACGCATGTCATGCTGGTTCTGGCGTGATATCCTCTCCGTCGCGTGTTGTAGTGTAGGCCACGAGAGCGAACCAGGGGTGCTTGCTAATGCGTCTTCTAGCGTATCTCCCGAGCCTTCGTCCGCGTATATCATATACAATGCCTAATCAACTCCCTATGAAGTGATCGTGCTTTCTTTCGTCCATCCAGACCCAACCCTCCCATCATCGTCGATGTCTATCCACCAGCAGTGCGCATGCACCTCGCCGATGTACCGCATCATCTCCCGCAACCACTGCCGACGCTGCCACACGTTCTCGTGCAGCACATCCTCGACGATGACCTTCCTCTCTATCCACATCCCTCCTTCTGAGTTGCGCACGTCATTCGCTTTCTTGGAAGAAACAGCCTCCAGTGATGGTTGGGGACTTGGGGAAGCTGGTGATAGCACCAAAGATCACGATGAGATGTTGATGATGACGAAGTCGGACTGAGCTGTGGATGCGGATGCGGCGTGTCCCGCAGCTCCTCGTCCATCCCGTGCGGCACCATCTCGTCTGCTCGCTGATGAGTAGCATCGTGTCGTCCCCTTAGCCTTTCCAGCATTGAACTGCCCCGCTCCACTGAGTTCGGTGCGCCCGGATCCTCCTTCCGTGTAGACGAAGTATGGGTTGACGGCAGCGCAGTGATAGCAGTTATAGCACCAACGGCGTCCGACGTACCCCAAGCCAGCGGGCACGTATAGTGGCATTGCGTCCATTTCTCGGGGTCGAGCGCGCGCGTCACGGCATGAATGGACGAGAAGGGGCTCTCGAGAATGAGGCCGCGGAAGTTCGCACAGAGTAAAGCGTGTCCGTCCATATCGCATGTGGCGCCGTGTTGTTGGTTTATAATGGAGATGGAGATGTGGCTGCGGCAGAGTAACACAATTCTGCAAGTAGGAACGTTGCCACGCTGGCGCCGAGCGAGTGCCCGTAGATGATGAAGCGCGCATGCGACCATCTGTGCATGGCGCAAGAGAGGCCGCGGGCATAGTCACTCGTGAGGCCAAGCTGAGTTGGGTTGAGCGCGGAAGACTTCCAGTACGAGCGGGGGGCGACAGCTAACTTGGCGAGCTTAGTGGTGATGTCTACGACACTGATGGGCTTAGGTAAAACGGGAAGGGGAGGACCAGAGCAGGGTCTGGAACAAGGGAATTCGGTACAGTGGGTTGCCAGTGTTTCCTGCAGGATCAATCATATGCTTAGTGGGGACTGGGCAGCGCATCGTGAAGGGGGAAACTACCTTAGGAGTACCCAACAACTGTGTTAACTGGCGCGTCGTTCTTGATCGCGCTTGGGCGAAGAACCAGCCTACGCCTCCGCTTTCCCATCAGCTACGACCTGCATCTGAAAACCATCATTTGAAAAAACGGCGCCCATCGCGAGGGCTACTATGCCCCCCGCCTGCTATCCATGACCCTCGTGATCTCGCCTTCAAATAGATATGGTGTCGTCTGCTCGAGTTGGCCGACGATGTGTCAAACTCACGGTCGCTGAGCAACATCATCAACGGTCATCAACGCCGGCGGATAGGCTCTAAATTAGGCGGCAAGGCGAGACGCGTACGTGAGTCATCGTGCTTATGCAGGTCGCGCTGGGTTATAACGACGAGCTCTTGTTCGTACTCAAAACATCTAATCGCAATTCTCCAACTCTGTGTGGACTTTGCGCGTCGAAACAACTTGCAAATGGCAACCCCCACAGTATACCTCGTGTCTGGCGCCAGCCGTGGCATCGGTAACACCCCTCCCCCTTGCTTATACGACCGAACACGCACTCACTGACATACACACTCCCAGGACTCGGACTTGTAACAGATCTCGCCACGCGCCCCGACACGATCGTCTTCGCCGGCGCCCGGAACCCCACCGGCGCGACCGCCCTCACCGCGCTCATGCAGGCGCATCCGGGGAAAGTGCACGTCGTGCAGCTCACCTCCGGAGACAGGGCCGAGAACGATACGGCGGTCAAGGAGATTGGAAGGGTAGCTGGGAGGCTGGATGTCGTTATCGCCAACGCCGGTGCGTCCTTACCTTTTTGATGCTACAGGAGAGGGATGCTGGTGCTGAGGTGGATTGGGCTGCCAGGAATCAGCAACTACGACGGCCCGACGATGGATACCCCTGAAGAGCAGCTGCGCGACCATTATGAGGTACGTACCGTCCCCTCAACAACCCAGTCCAGCCCAGTCCTAACCCCCCTGGCCCAGGTGAACGTAATCGGCACCCACGTCCTTTTGTGCGCGACATATCCCCTGCTCGCCGCCAGTACGCCCGCCCCCAAGTTCGTCGCCATCTCCTCCATGGGGGGCAGCATCGCGCAGGGCACGCCGATCCCGAAGGGCATGCTGGCATACGGCGCGAGCAAGGCGGCGCTGAACTATCTCATGCGGAAGGTGCACTTCGAGTATCCCGGACTCAGTGCGTCTCTTTCTTGTGCTTGTCTCTTGTCTTGTCTTGTCGATGATGTATGTGCGCTGACTTTGTTCTGGCAGTTTGTTTCCCGATGTGTCCTGGTGCTGTCGCTACCGAACGAGGTGCGGCCTTCCGCCCTCCCATTTTACTTCAGCTGCTGACCTGAGACCGCGGATCCAGTCCTAAGCAGGGGCTTGGAACCTGAGCTGATGAAGAAGTACGGGATGCGAAGCGTCGCAGAGAGCGCGGCAGCGATCCTGACGGTCGTGGTGGAGGCCACGCGGGAGAAGGACGGGGGCCGGTTCGTGAACCATGACGGGACTACGTTGGAGTGGTGATGCGGTGAGCGACGAAGAACACCTTCCCCAATTCCAGAGCTCAGAGGAATGTAAAGTTTCGGCGCACATCATGATTATGACGTTGCGGGTTCCGCTGCCCTGTACTCTAAGTCTCACTTGCCCCAGTGCATGCGATCCGCGATCCGCTTTGGCGTTTCGCCTTCAGCCGGTATTGCGAGCACCTCCAGATCGCGTTTCAACCATCGACAAATGCAATGATAGGCACGCGTCGCGCTGGTGCCGCGAATTCGAAACACGTGGGGGACATTGCACGCACCCAACAAGTTTTTCAGTATGGATCTCGTCACAGACAGTGAATGCGACAACAAGTGGGGTGGAGGCGAGGCGAGACCAAGGCGAAAGAGACGAATTCTAAGTTATCACAGAAAATGGCAAAGAAAAAGTATATCATGCCCGACAATGAGTACGAGTAAAGATGCATGCGGAGTCCATCCTCTACAGACATTTCACGAGATACTTACTCGCTACCTGTTTATCAATAATTTTGCAAGATTAGATCTCCCCAACGGCATGGTTACTGTACTCTTGCTGTACTCACATTTAGTATATCGTCTTGATATCGTCCCAAAATACACTATCAAGCCGGCTATATTATTGGTGATCAGAAAGGGGTTGAATCAGCGAACCATGCCCGCAAGCGGTGTTCGGGATATACTAGGAGTGAGGTGAAGGGATATGGAGGATAATAGGGAGAAGGCTAAGTGATGGAGTGGCGGTCAGTAAGGAATAAATTGACCGTGTCCGCAGAAGACCATGCGCATAGCCAAAGCCACCGACACCGCTAAAAAAGACTATCCCCAGACGATGTCGATAAGTACATTCATCCCGCTGATTGTGTCTATGCCGTGTCATATGAGGTCGTTGGTCGACTGTTGAGTGAAATTACTTTCGAGGTGGTCTGAGGACGTCATTTGGCATAATTTCTGATACGGTGGTGGTACAAGGGGTAGTATATACATCATTTCATGAACAGCGAAAATGTTGAACGAATGACGCAGAAACGCGAGGTTACTATCGATCTGCGGTTTGCGGTTCGCTGTAGTGCCTCAACAAGCAAGCTCCCAACGCGCCTGTTTCAAACTAGAAGCGTTGGAACCCGCGTAAACTACAGTTCCATCCTTGATGTCAAAGCTCGCGCTTTCGAGCTCGCAAAGCCTGAAATCGCCTAGGTCTCCCGCACCGGCCGTCAGTTGTCCTGATTTCTCCACACAGACGTGTTGGTCGCCAATACACAAGGAAACACGATCTTCGCCAACCATGATGGTGCCTTCTGGCAAACACCCATCACAGATGGCAACTCGGAATCGGGTACGCTCTGTGTCTGAGAGCCGGATTGCGTTTATTTGGGCATCATAGTACCAGCACGAAGCACGGTTGGATATCGAGCGGATGTAATATCTGTTGCAGCGTGCAATGGTTAGCCGCATAAACTCTGATATTGACGAGGCAGGCTCACCCTCCACCGTTAATATTATCCGTAATATCCTGGGAAGGAATGATGGGCATATCTCTCCCCCCTCTGTCGTTTATTAGAGTGATAAGCATTCGGCCTCGAAAATTGTCCGCAAGGGGCTTGGAAGTTGAGTTGTAAAAGAAGTCGAACATGTTGAACTTGCTGGCGTCGTGTGTATAGAACTGAGGAGAAACGCGGCTGACAGATTGTGAAAATGAGCTGGTGGAAACAGCTCTCCACCACTCATCGGCGACTGCGCAATTGGCAAATATTGCCAGCAAACGCCACGTCCCCTCATCAGCAACCTGTTGGAAACCATAGCTCAGTGTCGCAAATATGGAAAGGAGTCGAGCTTACGGACATTGACTATGTACGCATAAAACGGGGCCATTTTTCAGGAGCTCGAAAGTTTGAATAATCTGTTGTAAAGATAGCTGCGGGGAAATGAGTTAGCGAGGTTCTGAGCGGTGAGGAAGATAGGTGCTTACTTCCTTAGTCGAGGATCAGGGTAGAATGACTGAAGAGATTGAAACTTGTTGGCGATTATATAGTATAATCGGCATCAGCCAGAAACGAGGGTTGAGCGGACCTCGGGACGAGGGAAGTTGAAATAGTGAAGAAGGCTCTGGCCGCGAGAAGCGCGCATAGTCAAATGATAAGCAGAGATCCTTAGAAAGGGTTCTCGTAATCAAATAGCCGGGACAAAGCAGGATTTGACCACAAGGAGAAGCGCGCACAAAGCGCACATAGTCAAGTGATGAGGGAAGATCATTAGAAAGGGTTCTCATAGTCAAATGACGAGCCAAGATCATTACAGCTGTGTGTTGGAAACGATGGCGAGATGCGGTGACTCTAGACCTATGTTGTCGTTGTTTGGACATCGTCGCAACCAACAAGTGGCGCTGCCAAATGGGTCTGCCAGCCTCACCTACAGCAGCCTACAATCTTCAAGTGATAAAAACAAATAAAAAATGAACCCCTCAACTCACGCATATCCTGACCCGTAACCGTCGACACCCTCCCAGCGAGTAAGAACGCTGTCGGCAACCATAAACACTACAATAGCTGGACCGGCTGCCTATTTTGGTTGCGCCAATTACAAAAACAGCATTGGTCTTGAAGCTTGAAGCTTGAATTGCCAAATGTCCCTATCGTTTCCAACATCTGTAGAAAGGGTTCTCATAGTCAAATGATGAGCGGAGATTATTAGAAAGGGTTCTCCGAGTCGTAGTCAAATGATGACAGCTGATTTCAAAATGTCAGACCGCGTCGATGAAAAGCGGATGACAGGTGCTGGACGTCGTAGGGAGAGCGGCAGGTACCATATTACAAACAAGGTATGAGTCAGTTGTAGTATATGCCTAGGAGAGACTAGTACCATATGTAGTAAAGGCGGACCGGATGCTTTACTCCGAACTTTCTCAGCGCTCCTTGCTTTCTACCAATTCCACATCTCGTTCCCGTCATATATGACGATAAAATTGCTTCATATGGCACCTGACCCTCCTATTTCCGCGTCTAGCATCACACCCGCTCTTTATCGACGTGGTCTGACGTTTTGTAATTAGCTGGAATGGAGATTATTATTATAAAGGGTTCTCATAGTCAAATAATGACCGGACCATGAGAAAGGGTGCTGATAGTCAAATGGTAAGCGCGGACAAGGCGTATTACCGGACCATGAGAAAGGGTGCTGATAGTCAAATGGTAAGCGCGGACAAGGCGTATTACTGCCCTTAGGAACAGTGATTCTCCGAGTTAGAAGAGCCAATAGAAAAAGATAGAGCGAGACTTCTTAAAGCCGTGACCGTGTTGTGAACCATAGAAGGGCCCGGAAAGACCATACAAATTGAATCATTTGGGGGTTAGGTGGGGGTAGGAGTAATGCAGAGGTCCAATGGTGAAATAAGCTTGTTACAAGAAGAGGAGTAGTATTGTTTTTCCTGGGGTGATGCAAAATACCTTAGCTCCACCGCATACCTCCCGGATGAAGCCAAGTACCCACCATGTGCGCAGTGCGCCGATGGACGGGAGGGTAGGTACTCGTGGTTACCATAAGTGACCGTGATTTTATTAATCCCGGTCGCACGCTCTCTCAGCCACTTAGAATTATTTGAATCCCGCTACACATACTGTATCTAAGACGTAGAAACTTGACATATGCAATCTAATACTTTGTGTGCCCCCCTTTGACACTCAAAACAGCCTTACAACGCCTCCCCATCCCAGCAATATGCTTATCTATGTCTTTCATCGGCAAATTCTTCCAGGCCTTATGAATTGCGGCTTGTAGGTCTTTGACGGTTCCTGGAAGCTTTGGCTCAGCGCGAATAATCTTCTTGATTTCGTGCCAGACTGGTTCAATCGGATTAAGATCGGGTGAAGAAGCTGGGTGAAAAAGGCGGGGGATGTTGTGGTCATGTAACCACTGTTTAATGTGGCCGGCACGGTGGCTCGGTGCACCATCCTGCATGAATAAAACCTTTCCCCTCGCTTCACTCATTTCCTCATGAAAACCTTTGAGGACCTTCTCTAAAACTTGCTCCCGGTACCTCCGCCCATTAAATCCGCCACCCGGGCCTCCGGGATACTCCAGCACAACCAAAGGCCCCTTCCGACCTTTCATAATGCATCCCCAGATCATGACACGGACCGGGGACTGTGTAAAAGCTGGCTCGAGGCACTCTTCGAGATATTCCTCATCGGGCCGGCGTGTCACATACACCCGACCCTTTCTATCCCCCAGCTGAACATATGCTTCATCAGACCAAATTACACGCGACCAGTCGCGTCGCGTGAATTTTTTGTATTGGCGGCCCCAGAGCATCCGCTGCTGTTTGTGGGTCTTGGTGAGAAAAGGGACCTTTCTGGCCACCCGTCGGTGATAGCCTGACTGATCGAGAACCCTCCGCACAGTAGATGCACTGAGCTTGGATGACATTTGGTTACCGATGTCTGCAAAGGTCTGGCGGCGGTTTCTCGTTGCTTCCTTCATAATATGCTTCTTTCCTGCACTGTTAACCCTCCGAGGACGTCCAGACCGGTGCCTATTTTCTGTATCTCCCGTCGACTGGTATTTCTTCCAAATATCGGATGCAGTTGACCATGGCATGTTGAACATCCTGGCAGCTTCAGCAATTTTTTTGCCTGCAAGTATAGCCCCTATGAGGCGATTCCTCTTAGCAGACGAGTGTTCAGTGCGGGGGCCTTTAGTGATAGCCATAGTATAGCGAAATTACAAATTGTATTGCACATTATGTAGATTAACCAACAATGAGCACAATTTTCGAACAATGTGCCGCGGGATTAATAAAATCACGGTCACTTATGGTAACCACGAGTACATTGGCAGCCATCTGGTGTGGCCCTTAGGATCTATCCGAGTTTGGAAATATAATCAGGTACAAAGAAATGTTACTCGCAGAGACAAGCCCGCCACATGAACACCGCCGCTGGCCAAGTCGCGTCTCAACATTGATATTCAGCAAAAATATGTTTATTTGTACACTCACTGCTGCGCTGCTTGAAAGCTCTTAGGGACGTCCGAAGAGCACAATAACAAGCCAGATGCAAGCTCGCGCACACACAACACTCGCCAACCACCTCCACTTCCCCGCGGCTATAATGCTCGAGCCGCCCCATCCACAGATGCGAATTTTTGCAGCCCCACTTCGCTAATGACGTGACGACCGCCACAAAAAACCACCACAATCCGCGCGTCTCAAGACAGCATCATCAAATGCTGAATCATTGTCTTAAATTTAAATGCATCGTCGTGTTTGCGTATCTATATCCGCGATATTGATGCCTGTGGACTCTCCCTACCCCTTTTCGCGCTTCTAGGCATTACTCTTCGGATTTCATATTCTACATTCGGATATAGATGTTTATCTCTTCATAACACCATAAAACATTAGATGCTCATATCTCCTTTTTGCATTCAGTCCCTGCCTCTCAGCTTGGATCTCGGCCGGGGCTCAACTAGACCGACCCTTCGGCGTTGCTTCGGCGCCTTGGCTGGCTTTGTGAGATATATAATCCCAAGTCTCGACTAGAAAGATGAGCAGTGGACCTGTGCGGCTTGGTTTTGAGTTGGTGGCCTGAAAGCCAACATCGGCGATTGCCTTTTTGGGTTGCCCGCCATCCCTATTTGGGTAATCATCTCTTCCTTTCGACTTCCACACCGAGCACGATGGTGATATCAATCGCCGGAAGCGCCCAGACGAAGCACTCAGACCTCCCGCCGCTCAGCTCCAGCCAACGGGACGCGTCATTCAAGCTATGAAACGACGCGAGGATGGGAATTCTCCAACCCGATGGACTGCTATCGACTCATCTTTCAGCTCAGGGACGGCAACCCCGAAAGCCTGAACCAAGGCTTGGCCGACGACGCGTCAAGCTCACGGTCGCTGGTTGCGTCATCAATGTCGATGCATATGGCTCAAGAACGGCGGCAAGGAGAGCCGCGTACGTGAGCCATTCCATTATAACAACGAACTCCGTCTGGAATATGTCTATTCTCGGAACATCCAATCGCAACTCGACGTCCCGTGTAGACTCCGCGCATCGCATTGAAACAACTTGCAAATGGCGACCCCCACAGCATACCTCGTGTCTGGCGCCAGTCGTCATAGGTGACACCCCTCTCCCTTCCTTGCACGGCCAAACAAGCACTTACACACTCCCAACCCCCAGGACTCGGACTTGTAACGGACTTGGCCACGCGCCCCGACACAATCTTCTTCGCCGGCGCCAGCAACCCCAGTGGCGCGACTGCCCTTACCGCGCTCGCGCAGGCCCATCCAACGTGCACGTTGTGCAGCGCACCTCGGGAGACAGGGCGGAGAACGACGCGGCGGTCAAGGAGATCGCCAGGGTTGCCGGGAGACTGGATATCGTCATCGCTAATGCCGGTGCGTTCTTCCCTTCTTCCCATTTGCTTTTGATACTCTGTAGAGCGGGATGCTCACGTGGATCGGGCTGCCAGGAATCAGGAACTTCGTGGGCCCAGCGATGGATACCCCCGAAGAGCAGCTGCGCGACCATCATGAGGTACACGCCTCTCCCTCCTCTTAACGAATCGATCCAGTCCTAATCCCACTGGCTTAGGTGAACGTAACCGGCACCCACGTCCTCTTGTGCACGACATACCCCCTGCTAGCGGCCAGCACCCCCGCGCCCGAGTTCGTCGCCATCTCGTCCATTGGGGGTAGCATCGCGCAGGGCACGCAGATCCCAAAGGGTGTGCTGGCGTACGGCGCGAGCAAGGCAGCGCTGAACTATCTCGTGCGGAAAGTACACTTGGAATATCCCGGACTTAGTGCGTCTCTTTCATGTCTTGTTGATGTTGTGTACGCTGACTTTGTTCTGGCAGTTTGTTTCCCGATGTGTCCTGGTGCCGTCGCTACCGAACGAGGTTCGTCTCCAGCCTCCCATTTTACTTCAGCTACTGACCTGACACCGCGGATACAGTGCTGAGCAGCGACTTGGACCCCGATCTGATGAAGAAGTGCGGCATGAGAAGCGTCGCAGAGAGCGCGACGGCGATCCTGACGGTCGTGATGGAGGCTACGCGGGAGAAGGACGGGGGCCGGTTCGTGAATCATGAAGGGACTACGTTGGAGTGGTGAGGTGCCGAGCAACGAAGACATGCCTTCCCAGCCGATGCTGCACATTTTGCACTGCTGCGAAACGCGAGGGGGAGATTGAATGCATTGTAACAGAGTTGATGGAGAACCTTCCTGTTAGAAAGTCTGGATCAACTGGAATCCCGAGCAGGTACAATGGGAGTTGTGGCATGTTCTCCTTGAACTTGAACTTATTGTGCTGGAGTAGTGCACGTCGCGCATGAAACTTTCCCTCTCCACTCAACGCCAGTCGACTCGCATCGATCTCGACATTACTATCGAGCTATAGTTAAAGTGATGCGACTTCTGGGATCCTAGTATCGTCAGCATTGTCCACCCCATTGATGTCTCCTGTGAATCTCACTGGAAGAACTGGCGAAGTCTGGCCCAAATTCCAACCATTATCGCAGTTCCTCATAGAAATCACTGAGGATGATCCGTGATACGGTAGACGTTGAAACACTTTGCTCAGGAGTCAGAGGGCAGATTATGCATGTCTACTTCACGAAGCAGACGCCAGCTCCCGACTGAGTCGAAATGATGAACATCCACGTCACCTCCATTATCTCGACCACTATCTTCATGTTTTTTTACGTGCGTCCGAAGTGCGCATTTCTGGCACCTTGTACGAATGCCAAACATGTTCTGCAGCTTTCTGACGAGGGCTTGTCGGACGCACGCCAACGATACACAACAGCGCCAACCATTTTGCAAGTCCAGAGGTGAGCCCGTCTTGCAATATCGATGACGGCGAGCTGATTGCTGTCTTCAGTGTGCTCAAGGAGATTACGCTTGCGCAGGCGTAAGAGACTCGATGTTGTACAGATTGCATTAAATCGCCCCCTCGTAACATGCGCTTCCTGCTGCTTCATTGCCATACCGCCACACCATGGGCGAGTCATGACCAGCTCGGCACGGCTTCCTTGACCGCCACGTCCAATGCAGTCCACGAGCCGCCTAGCAACGCTGCACCTTCGTCTTTTGGCACATCTACCATGCATTCTCATACTCTCAAAGTCGGCCGGAAACGATTTGGATGGACAGGCTTTGCGGAAGATGACCAAGACATCGTTACAGTTGATGCGTCGCTGAAACTCCCAAAGCCCTCAGCAGTGATGCAAAGAGAGATCAGGCGACTCACGCCGTATGCGAAAATTCACTGATGATGCGGTACTCCCCCATTCGAGAGCAACTTTACAAACAAGCGCGACACATCTCGAATGCTAACGAACCACTGCGGCGCTACAAGTTGGCGCACATAGTCGAGCCCTTCGCTGTCGTAGAGCATCGTGAGCAAGCTGACAGCGGTGAGCGCGCCCTGATCCTTGAACGAAACAATCCGGCCAAAGACGACGTCGACTAGCAGTGTGTTGAAGTTGAAGCGGGGGATGTGCTGCGACACCCACCTCCAAGCTTCCTGCTCGGCGATGTCTCGTCCAGCTTCTTCTTGGCGCCGGCTTGTGGGAAATCGGCACCCAACCCGAGGAGAGATAGGCGACGCTTTTGACGGTAGACACCCGGGCGGCGGTTGCAAGTGCGGCCTGCATTTGCTCAACGGCCACAGGGACGACCATCTCGGGATCGGTTTGGGAGTAGTCGGTGGAGGTAGTGGTGATAGCTAGAGCGGACGCGCCGGCCAACCATGGACTGTACAGCTCCTGCTTGGCCAGGTCTGCGTCTGCCACTTGGGAGAGCTCGAAGTTTCCGGAGCCGTACTTTGCATCAAAAAGGCTGCCCATCTGTTGATGTCCCGAACTGTGCCGCGCACGCGAAGGCCGCGTTGCAAGAGCTCGTCGCAGATGTTGGCTGCGATCAGCCCATTCGCTCCGGTCACGACGTAGATAGGCATGGATGATATAGTGTAAGATAATGGTGGTGCAGGTAGAGTGAAGTCGGACGAGGGGGTCGAAGCACTTTATAGGGTCGTGTTCCTTTGCGAAGTGGCCTGATATAGGAGTATCGAACCCGTTCGACCAATCTGTATTGGTGGTCATGAGTCCAGTCGAAATGGTAAACATGCGCGTGGCCTCCATTATCCCCACTTTCCAATACGTCGGATCGACTGCGAGGCCGGTCCATGGACAGGTCCACAGCCCACAGGTCCACGGTGGCATGTCGCCTCGCGGCCCGTCACATTGCGCATACCTTGGTTGCCCAAATGCCAATTGTCTCTGTCACAGATCGCAGCACTGCGGATAGCAATTCGCAAACACAGCCGCAAACTCCGCAGTCTTGTATCAAACTCAAAAACTGTACAAAGCAAGAAGTTCCAAGATTCTTCCAAGGCTGTGGTATGACCGCAGTCACGGTCGAGGCGAGAAAATCACATGAGAACATAAGCAGGGAGAGAGTTTGGGCTGCGGTGGTGGCTGGTGGTGGATGAACTGAATGAACTAAGAATGAACGAGTATAAACTCCGAACGAGGTTGCAGAGGCGCCGAAGTATCAGTCATGATGCCACTCCTCACGCTGCATCTCCCAACAATACCAATCTCCCAATCACCAGCATCCAAGCGACCGAACTGAAGTCAATGCGCAGTCAGTGATCCAACTTGGCGCTCTATCAGTTTGTGATGTTTCAAATGCTTTCAAATGTATAGCTGACAAACGCCAAACACAACTGAACCTCAACGCTTTTAGTTTGCTTTTGGTCAACTTCAATCAAACCTCAATTGTCACCACGTACCTCTAGACTGCCCAATACATGCCTGATAACTCAACACCGGAAAGCAGCAGTGTTCGTGACATCTTAGTTCCACAGAACGCTGAAGGAAAACGAAAGCGTGCGTTACTTTCATTCATCATTCATATTCTGGGGTGCTCAAAGGGCCCCAGGTTCTCGCCAAGTGTGCACGGAATGTCGCCAAAGGAAGGTCAGGAAATCTTCTCACAACAATATGGATTGATATGAACTGCCTTCCAGTTGCAATGTGACGCGCAGGATAGATTTCCAGCGCCGTGCTCGCGGTGCAGCGTAATGGATCCACAGCCGATCTGTCGCGTAGATCCTGCTTTCAAGAGAACCCGCAAGTGAGCTATTACCAGCAAAAAAAGAAAACTTGTCTCATGGTTTTTACATTGATGTTTAGACCAGCGCAGCATTCCCAATCAATGGGAAGCTCGTCAAAACTCTCATCTAATGATGATAATCCTCACACCGACAACGACACACGTTGAGTATACCCGTCTTTCGAATCCAGTGATACAATGCACTAATTCGTGATGGCTCTGCAGCATCACCAGCCGTAACCTGGCCACTGGGTCCTGACATTGCCATGTCACAAGTCCCGATTTTGGGTGGCTCCCAACTAACGGAAGCGATCTGGCCCACAACATTTGCCCTCGGCAGTGTGCAAATCTCTCTGAACCAAGCTACATCTCTTTTCGATGAGTAAGATGCGCAGCTACATCTTCGTTTCTCTCACCAACACCAAACCACAGGTTTTTTACGCACTTTCATCCGCATTGTCCTCTGTTCCTTTATCGCAGGGAGCCGATCGCGTTGCACAGCCAGGACACGTTCCTATTTTGGTCAATCATATGCGTAGCCTCACGGAAACCCGCGCTGGACCCAGTGGCCCGAGCGACCTTGGAAGGTGTTTCTTATACGGCACTTGCAAATGAGATCAAAAGAACTGTCGCGGATTTTGGGATGTATCCACCGAGAAAAGTGTCCATTGTTCAAGGGTTGCTTTTGTTGTGCGAATGGCCACTTCCTGCCCACAGGCAACGCGATGATCGGATATGGCATTATTCCAGCCTGGTCGGTGATGCTCGCCACCAGTAGACCTCATTCACTCACACAACGTTATTTAAAGGCAATCCAGTGTGGTCTTCAAATGGGATTTCATCGTCCTCACTATCCGCATGAATATAGCTCTTGGTTCACGGGACAACCGAAGGCCGAGAGTCCCGCTGGGCAGGAACGCATAGTGGCCTGGATTTATTGTCACATCAATGGGTACAGGTAAACATCTCGTTCGGATTGAGAGATATGGAATGTTGAAGCATCCAACCCAGCATCGCATCAATTCATGGTCTACCATCCTTGGTGAGGGATGACTATGTCACTTTAGAGGCTTCATCCGCTGCTCCAGGTAACACACCGTCCTGGTTGGCTGGAATTCCTCGGAAGGTCATCGATACCCTCCGCATCGCCAGGCTTGACGAACGTGCTGCCCAGGCACTCGGTAACTCCAACCTCAGTCCTTCAGGGCAGCTGTCAGGCCCTAGTACAACCTCGATCTTCAGCTTGTGTTCATCCGAACTAAATGAGCTCGAGCGCAATATCATATCTCGAGACGCTGCCACCACGCTGCGATTGCATCTCTGTAGGATGCGAATGTGTGCGTTCGAACTACAAAGCATACCCACGCCATCGTGCACCATGACGAGGGCGTTGGCAGCGACGGATTGCTATGTAAGCTGCATGCGGATTGCGGAGGCAGCGTGCACGATACCGCGGGATGAGGTCGCCCGATGGCCGTTTTCTCTCTCATTTGGGTATTCCATTGCATGCGTGCGTCTGGAATCTTCATGTTCTGCAGCTCAGTGCTCTTACATTACATTGCTGCCAACAGATCTGTCTTATCCGCCTGCTTTCGACTGAGGACGGGCGGTCGCTGGACATGAACGCAGCTCTGACACAAATCTCTGCAGTTTTCAGGTTAGCAAGCGAGCTGAATGTTGGCGAGGACAGCCTAAGGCGGCGGTTCAACCAACTCATTAGCTTCTCCGTCAAGGATGCGCAAGCGAGACGCACTGCGCCTACTGACTCTGAGGAGGACGGGTCATCAATGATCCACTCGCGAATGGGTTTGTGAACTCTCTCCTGGGCTATCCTTGTTGATATGCGCTGATTCTCGCGACAGGTCTCTCCAACTGGCTGCATGACAGTATCGAGCGTGCCACGCAAGCTCGCACAGCTCACGAAGCTCTGCATAACCGAAGAGGAGGAGAAATCATAAGCTATGCATCTGGTAAGATCCCTACTCCGCCAAATTGAAGAATATCATTTGATTGCATCATTTCAGATGATGAGCGAGAGGAGTCTTGGCGTAATCAGCATGGAGGAGAACCTCTCATTTATGTACCTGGTAAGACCTTGCTTCACTGTACCAATGGAGCCAATCTGACTGCACCATTTTAGATGATGCACGAGAGCGGTCGACAACATGGACTTCAGACCCTCCGCCTGTGGATTATTCCATGTCAGTTGCTCACACTCGTGAAAATTCGGCGGATGCTCATTGGCTCGATTCTTAGGTTCACTTCATCTGACTTTGACGACATCTTGGCGTCGTTCAGTCAAGGGGAATGGCCCGTTCCTGTTGAATACTTCACGGCAGGGTAAATGTCAACCCGTATGATAGGTCACTTTTTGTACCTGGCCCTAGCGATTTCGCTGTTTGCCTCGAATTTAAAAAGTCGTTCGAGGCAGACTTTGGACAGACCTCTGTAATGCTCTGGGTGCCACTAATATTCGGGAATCGCAACGACTGTAAGGTTGCCTGCGTGTAGTGTACGAGAGGATATTAAGGGGGCTTTTACAGCGAACCTGCGTGAATAGGATATATTATGAACTGAGATTTTCATTGAATGACCAGCTATAAATGTACTATTTTGTACCCTTTTCAAATACCCTAGTCACAAACCTGTGAAGTAAAAGATGTGGTTATCAGGCGAGAAGTTCCAGCAACGCCGTTCTTGTTTCTAGTATCCCCAACAGGGCTTGATTTGATTCTAGTAAGGCTATGGTAATGACAGAATGGACGACGAACGTGGTGGGACCGTATTGCAACATGTGAAGGATGTTCGGCCTGTATGATACAGGTGAATCCGATACGTCCCTGATTCTCCACATAAGGCCCTGAATAATGCTAGTAGTAATTTCCTCTGCTGCCGATCGCAGTTCCTACATTCAATACTTTGATACTATTATTCAAGGGCTTATGAAGTCATTTGTGAACAAAGCAGTCCCGGGTATCAAACATGAAGTCGTGCAGATTCGCCAAGAAGGTCCTGGGCTTCGTCGAAGGCTGTGAGATGATCGCAGTCGAGGTGAAACTATAGGCAGAGGGAGATTTTGCTGCGGTGGTGGATGTAGCGGTGAACAGTATGTATATAGATCCCGAAAAAGCCGTCGCAGCCAAGATCGAACCACGTGCACACATGCACGACATGCCGACGAGTTTTAATTTCCGCGCGTCCCCCTATCACACAGCATCCAACTCCCACACGGAAACGAAGTCAATGCGCAGTCATTGACCCAAGCGTTTGTTCCATCAGCTCATATCGGTTCAATGCTTTTATAGCTGGACTTTTGTAGCTACGGCTAACTTCAATTGTTGCTACTGGTACTTCGCTGTAAACCGCCCCATCAGATGCCCGACAACTCGCCGCTAGCGAGCAGCAGTGCTCGTGTAATTTTAGCTCGACCACCCCCCGAAGGGAAGCGAAAGCGTGCGTTACTAAGTCATGATCCACATTGTGCGCTGCTCACAGGCTCCTGCAGGTTCTCAGCAAGTTTGCACGGAATGTCGCCAGAAGAAGGTAAAACAACGCATTTGAATACCATCTAGATCACGCTAAACGGTCTTGCAGATTCAATGTGATGCCCAGGATAGATTTCCGGCGCCCTGTTCGCACTGTAGCGGTACGGATCCACAACCAATCTGTCGCGTGGATCCTTCTTTCAAGAGAATCCGCAAGTGAGAATCTGCAAAATGAATTTCGGCTTGCATGGTGTTCACATCAATATCTAGACGAGCCCATGCTCAACAAACGGGAAGCTCGTCAAAGCTTTCATCTGGTGATGACAATCTTCGCACCGATGATGACTCTCGTTGAGTATGCTCGTCTTTTGAAACTGGTTCAGTCAACTAATTCCAGATGATTCTTTTTCAGCATCACCGGCCTTATCCTGGCCACTGGTTCCTGATACTGCCGTGCTACCAGTTCCAATCCCGATTCCCAGTAGCTCCCGGTTAGCGGAAGCGATTTGGCCCACAACATTTTCCCTTGGCAGCGTGCAAATCTCTTTGAACCAAGCTACAGTTCTTTTCGACGAGTAAGGTATACAGCTATATATGCAGTGTTCCATCACCAACACTAAATCACAGATTCTTCGCCTACCTCCACCCGCAATGCCCTTTGTTTCTATATCGCAGGGAGCCAATTTTGTCACACAGCCAGGACGCGTTTCTTTTCTGGTCAATCATTTGCGTGGCTTCACGGAAACCCGCGCTGGACCCAGTGGCCCGAGTGATCCTGGAGGGTGTTTCTTACAGCGCTCTCGCAGACGAGGTGAAAAAGGCTGTCGCCAATTTTGGGATAGAACCGCCTAGGACGGTATCGATGGTCCAGGGACTGCTTCTCTTGTGCGAGTGGCCGCTTCCTGCTTGCAGACAACGCGATGATCGAATAGCGCACTATTCCAGCATGGTTAGTGATACTCGCCATAGATTAACAATATTCACCCTCACAGCGATTCACAGGCAATTCAGGCAGGGCATCAAATGGGATTCCATCGTCCTCATTATGCACATGAATACAGTTCTTGGTTCACAGAGCAACCACCGAGGCCAGAGAGCACTGCTGGACAGGAGCGCACACTGGCCTGGATTTATTGTCACATCAATGGGTACAGGTAAATACTCCAGTCATATTTAGAGCGATATAATGTTGACGAACCTCACCCAGCATCGCATCAATCCATGGTCTACCGTCCCTGGTGAGAGACGACTATGTGACTGTAGAAGTTTCATCCGCTGCTCCTGGTAACACGCCGTCGTGGTTGGCCAGAATTCCCCAGAAGGCTATCGACACCCTCCGCATCGCCAGGCTGGACGACCGTGTTGCACAGGCGCTCGGCGACTCGAACCGCAGCCCATCAGGCCAACTGCCAGGACCCAGCACAACCTCCCTCTTCAACGTGTTTTCATCCGAACTCAACGAGCTGGAGCGCAATATTACATCCAGGGACCCTGTCACCATGCTGCGATGGCATCTCTGCAGGGTGCGGCTGTGTTCATTCGAGCTACAAAGCAAACCCACGCCATTATCCGCAGCTACGAGGGCGTTGGCAGCCATGGATTGCTATGCAAGCTGCATGCGGATTGCGGAGGCGGCCTGCACGTTGCCGCGGGATGAGGTCGCCCGATGGCCGTTTTCTATCTCATTTGGATATTCAATTGCATGCGTGCGTCATCTCCACGCTCTGTATCTCCGTGCTCTTACATTGTGGTCGACAGATCTGCCTCATTCGCCTGCTTTCGACGGAGGACGGGCGGTTGCTGGATATGAATGCAGCTCTGACACAAATATCTGCTGTTTTCAGGGTGGCCAGCGAGCTGAATGTTGGCGAGGACGGTATAAGGCGGCGATTCAACCACCTCATCAGCTACTCCGCCAAGGATGCGCATACCAGGCGCTTGCAGCTCGGTGTGGCGACTGACTATGAGGAGAACAGCTCATCTAAGGTATATTCGCGAATGGGTTTGTGAATTGTCTCCCCCTCTGCATGGGTTATCGTTTTCGAGATGTGCTGATTGGACCTTCCCGTTACAGGACTCTCCAACTGGTTGCATGCCAGTATCGAGCACGCGCATAACCGAACAGTTGAAGAAAATATACGATATGATTCTGGTAAAAACCCTGCTTCACTGAATCAAAGAACCTAATCTGACTGCACCATTTTAGATGATGAGCGAGAGGAGTCGGGACCATTGGTTTTAGACCCTCCGTCAGTTGATCCATCCATGTCAGTCCGTCCCCTCCTTGTGAAAGTCCGGCGGATGCTCATTGGCAATGACTCTCAGGTTCACTTCGTCTGACTTTGACGATATTTTGGCGTCGTTCAGTCGGGGAGAATGGTCGGTTCCTGTCAGCTATTTCACGGCAGGGTAGATGCTTGCACTCGATGCCACCACCACTATAAATGGGCGCCCAGTCATTTTGCTTGTCTCCACAAGTCATTTATTATTGTGCGCAAGTCTCGAGTCCAACTGGATTTCTCTCGAAGCCCCATCCAGTCTCAACTTGAAGTTATTTGCACCACAATTTGACAAATGCTTCCTACTTACCTTCACCTGAATCACGATCTCGCCAGACTAGACAATAGGCCAGAGGGGATTATTTGCCCTTCTCCACACGCTTTGCATGCTCACATGTTTTAAAACCTAAGGACACAGAGTAAGAGAACAACCGGTGAGGAATCACATTATATAAATACCGATCTACATATATGCTGTGCAGTGGCGAGATTCTACAACCAAAAACATGAGGACTCCCTATAGCTTCGAGTATTGTCTGGACGCCAAAAGCTTGCGCGGGTCGGCTAGGCGGAAGCTCTACATGTACCTGGTGCTTTCTCTCCGCTTTGATCTGAATTTCCTTCACGAAAAACAAAGAAAAGTGAACACAGCGACCTATAGAAGGTATTCGGGACAGCTGTAAAAGCTCATATAAGTAGGTATATTTAGATCAATAGAGCAGCATTGTCATTGTCCCTTACAAACACAGAGCAAGATGGGATACTGTACTAATACAACCTTAAGTTCAGGCCGATTTCGTGTGATCTCGGTCACTGATATGTTCAGAGGTTCAGATCGAGTGGTGACATGGGACGAACTTCGGATGGGTTCAAAATCAGGCCTGAAATAGCTCCCATGGACTTTTTGGTGGCTCGGGCGAGGCTCGGGCAACAATCTGGCCCAGAAGATGTTCAAGGCCTAGAATTTCGCGTGATAGTCACGCAAAATAGGTTCAGTTCAGAGGGCCTTGGGACATGTGACGAACTTGAGGTTGTATTAGTACAGTATGTGCACTGTCTAACGAGTTGCTAACGAGCGATGAGCGATAGATGTCAACATCCGGAGCCTGTACACATGTCTCCTTTTGAAGTTGCGGCCAGCCGCAGGGTGTTTAATCTCTGGAACTCTTCAGGGCAAACTAAGCATCTTCGACGGGTGTGCCGGTATTGATGCCAACATTCTAAAATATATTATGACTTTGATTCGGAGTTGACAGATGTACAAAGAGTTTTAAATGCATGACCCGGGGCATGTACTTACCTAATGGGTATAAGCCGCAGCTTCAGCCACGGCCCAGCTGGCTTCGGAGCGAAGTCGGGTATAACGAAGCCGTGAGCGGAAGGCTGAGCTGAGCCGAGCCGAGCCGAGCGGCGGCAGCACTGGTCTGTAGCCATAGCGCTACGTGGAGCGGTAGCTACGGTAGCGGCCTGTTTTCCAGCAGTTTGACTTTCTGCGGTCTCGAATACGTAAGACCCCGGACGTCTCTTTTGAGCCTAGAAAATCCGGAACAAGCATAGGGTGAGCTTCCGGGGGCCTGGGATGTCGATGAGTTTACTGCGGTCTCTCAATCACACAGCATCCAACTCCCAACCCACCGAAACAAAGGCAATGCGCAGTCATTGATTGGTCATTGATTGACTTAGGGTGTTTGTTCCATCAGCCCATGTCATTTCGATGCTTTTATAGCTGAACTTTTGTAGCTACAGCCAACTTCAATTGCTACTACTTGGCTGTAGACGGCCTCATCAGATGCCCGACAACTCACCGCTAGAGAGCAGCAGTTCTCATGAAATCTTAGCTCGACCGCCTCCCGAAGGGAAACGAAAGCGTGCGTTGCTCAGTCATGGCTCACATCATGCGCTGCTCACAGGCTCCTGCAGGTTCTCAGCAAGTTTGCACAGAATGTCGCCAGAAGAAGGTAAAACAACCATTTGATTACCATCTGGATCACGCTAAACGGTCTTGCAGATTCAATGTGATGCCCAGGATAGATTTCCAGCGCCCTGTTCGCAGTGTAGCGGTATGGATCCACAACCAATCTGTCGCGTGGATCCTTCTTTCAAGAGAATCCGCAAGTGAGAATCTGCAAAATGAATTTCGGCTTGCATGGTGTTGACATCAATCTCTAGACGAGCCCATGCTCAACAAACGGGAAGCTCGTCAAAGCTTTCATCTGGTGATGACAATCTTCGCACCGATGATGACTCTCGTTGAGCATGCTCGTCTTTTGAAACTAGGACAGCCAACTAATTCCCGATGATTCTTTTTCAGCATCACCGGCCTTATCCTGGCAACTGGTTCCTGAAATTGACCCATCACCGGTCCCGATTTCCAGTAGCTCCCAGTTGGCGGAAGCGATTTGGCCCACAACGTTTTCCCTTGGCAGCGTACAAATCTCTTTGAGCCAAGCTACAATTATATTCGACGAGTAAGGTATACAACTATAGATGCAGTGCTCCCTTACTAACACCAACTCACAGATTCTTCGCCTACCTCCACCCGCAATGCCCTTTGTTTCTATATCGCAGGGAGCCGATTCTGTCACACAGCCAGGACGTGTTTCTTTTCTGGTCAATCATCTGCGTGGCTTCACGGAAACCGGCGCTCGACCCAGTGGCCCGAGTGATCCTGGAGGGTGTTTCATACAGCGCTCTCGCAGACGAGGTGAAAAAGGCTGTCGCCAATTTTGGGATAGAACCGCCTAGGACAGTATCGATGGTCCAGGGACTGCTTCTCTTGTGCGAGTGGCCGCTGCCTGCTTCCAGTCAACGTGATGATCGAATAGCGCACTATTCCAGCATGGTTAGTGATATTCGCCATAGTGTAACAATAATCACCCTGACAGCGCCATTCACAGGCAATTCAGGCAGGGCATCAAATGGGATTCCATCGCCCTCATTATGCGCATGAATACAGTTCTTGGTTCACAGAGCAACCACCGAGGCCCGAGAGCACTGCTGGACAGGAGCGCACACTGGCCTGGATTTACTGTCACATCAATGGGTACAGGTAAATACTCCATTCATATTTATAACGATAAAATGTTGACGAACCTCACCCAGCATCGCATCAATTCATGGTCTACCGTCCCTGGTGAGAGACGACTATGTGACTGTAGAAGTTTCATCCGCTGCTCCTGGTAACACGCCGTCGTGGTTGGCCAGAATTCCACAGAAGGCTATCGACACCCTCCGCATCGCCAGGCTGGACGACCGTGTTGCACAGGCGCTCGGCGACTCGAACCGCAGCCCATCAGGCCAACTGCCAGGACCCAGCACAACCTCCCTCTTCAACGTGTTTTCATCCGAACTCAACGAGCTGGAGCGCAATATTACATCCAGGGACCCTGTCACCATGCTGCGATGGCATCTCTGCAGGGTGCGGCTGTGTTCATTCGAGCTACAAAGCAAACCCACGCCATTATCCGCAGCTACGCGGGCGTTGGCGGCTATGGATTGCTATGCAAGCTGCATGCGGATTGCGGAGGCGGCATGCACGATGCCGCGGGATGAGGTCGCCCGATGGCCGTTTTCTATCTCATTTGGATATTCAATTGCATGCGTGCGTCATCCCCACGCTCTGTATCTCCGTGCTCTTACATTTTGGTCGACAGATCTGCCTCATTCGCCTGCTTTCGACGGAGGACGGGCGGTTGCTGGATATGAATGCAGCTCTGACACAAATATCTGCTGTTTTCAGGGTGGCCAGCGAGCTGAATGTTGGCGAGGACGGTATAAGGCGGCGATTCAACCACCTCATCAGCTACTCCGCCAAGGATGCGCATACCAGGCGCTTGCAGCTCGGTGTGACGACTGACTATGAGGAAGACAGCTCATCTAAGGTCTATTCGCGAATGGGTTTGTGAATTATCTCCCCCTCTGCATGTGTTATCATTTTTGAGATGGGCTGATTGGACCTTCCCGTTATAGGGCTCTCCAACTGGTTGCATGCCAGTATCGAGCACGCGCATAACCGAACAGTTGAAGAAGATAATTTTAAATACGAGTCTGGTAAAAACCCTGCTTCACTGAATCAAAGAACCTAATCTAACTGACCATTTTAGATGATGAGCAAGAGGAGTCGGCTCCGTTGATTTCAGACCCTCCGTTAGTTGATCCTTCCATGTCAGTCCCGTCACCTCCTTGTGAAAGCCCGAGGAATGCTCATTGGCAATGACTCTTAGGTTCACTTCGTCTGACTTCGACGATATCTTGGCGTTGTTCAGTCAGGGAGAATGGTCGGTTCCTGTCAGCTATTTCACGGCAGGGTAGATGCTTGCACTCCACGCCACCATCAATATAAATGGGCGCCTAGTCATTTTGCTTGTCTTCGCAACCCATTTATCATTGTGCGTCAGTCTGAAAGTCCAACTGGATTTCTCTGGAAGCCCCATCTAGTGTCAACTTGAAATTCTTTGCGTCACAATATGACAAGACGCCTAGGACCAGTAACTTGTCATGGTCATCTTAATTCCTGCTTCCAATCTACCTTCACCTGCATCACGATCTCGCCAGACCAGACATCGAGACAGAGGGGACTATTACTCCTTCTCCGCACACTTTGCACGCTCACGTTTTTGAAACCTAGGGATACAGAGTAAGTGAACAACCGGTGAGGAATCTTATTATACAAAGTGCCGATCTACATGTATGCTGCGATATTTTACCACCTAAAACGTGAGGACTCCATATAGCTTCGAGTATTGTCTGGACGCCAACAGCTTGCGTGGGTTCGCTCGGCGCCAGCTCTGCACGTACCTGGTGCGTTCCGCTTTGATCTGTATCTCCAACTCCCAGAAAAAGTGTAACTCAAATTCTGAACTGGCCTTCACAGCTCTGCCAGTACTTTCGCTTCGGTGACTCGCGCGGTGCATGATGACATCATGCAACTTCCCACAGCGACCATTGGGGCTGCCTAACAACAACTGGACACTGGTCAGGCACACGGTCGGGGTGGCTATGTGCGCGCTCCAGGTGCTCCACGATGAGCCCGTCGCGCGCTATTGTGCTCATGCGGTGACGTATAGCCTCTGTTTGCATCTTAAGATATCGAAAGATTCCCCGCGCCAACCTCAATTTTGAATTTACGCCTCACACACTAATCTCGGCCACTTCCTCCTGCCACATTAATATTGCGAAAACATGTCACAACCCGGATCCCGAGCACCATCTGCCGACGCAGCGCCCTCCAACCGCCGCCCCTCACGCACCCGCAGGGGCCGCAGTCGCACGCCGAGACAGTCCAGCGTTGAGCCCAGCTCGGATGAATCACCGCCCGTGCAGCGCACCAAGAAACGGGGCGGCAAAGCGAAACAGGGCCCCCTCGGTGGCCTGCCCGCACTGGATGAGGTGGGCGACTTGGTGGGCGGAGTGACGGAACCCATAAACAATGCGGTCGGCACAGTGAAGGGTGCCACCGGCGCGGTCAGCGGTGTTGCTGGTGGGCTGACGGGCGGTGGAGGGGAGAAGAAGAAAAGTGGAAAGAGTGATAATGGGGCGCTGAGTTTGCGGCTGGACCTGAACA
The DNA here is from genome assembly GCA_001630335.1 of Athelia psychrophila. Taxonomy (NCBI): domain Eukaryota; kingdom Fungi; phylum Basidiomycota; class Agaricomycetes; order Atheliales; family Atheliaceae; genus Athelia; species Athelia psychrophila. The sequence continues at coordinate 144,726 of KV417603.1, forward strand.
TTGAGATAGAGGTGACGCTCACGGCGAAGCTACATGGGGATTTGACGCTGTCGCTGCTGTGAGTAATTTCCTCTCTCGATCGCTGTGGTCATATGAGTGATCGTGGACCGCAGGAACTGAACACACCCTCATACAGAGCGTGAGGTTTTCCGCCAAGACAATGCAATTGCGATTAGCTGGTGAAGAAGGGGGAGGATTCAGGAAGGAAAAGGGCCAACGTACATATGTCGTGTTTCTTCTTAATTTTTGGAATGCGGGCATGGATTCTTGATCATAGCTGCACCAAGTACCGTCACTTAGCATCTGGGTCAATGTAAACATATCTATCATCGACGTAATATCAGATCTCCTGCTCAACACGAATCTGTAGTCCTCAGTCTTCTAACGCTTGCGCACACCTTGAAAGTTGATTGTGGTAAATCAAGGGATAAATTTTAAACATCGATTTGGATGTGCAATAGTATACGAGTCCGAAGCTGAAGCAGTGATGCTACACCCGCATCTCCCGAGTCTCAAGCAAGCCATAAAGCCGCTATTGTCTACGTGCGGGTGGTCAGTATCGACGAACGTCAAAAAGTCACACAAATCAAAGACGCACAACAACGCAAGCGTAATATCGCCATGTATCTTCGCCGTAATCACAATCTCCACCTCCAAATTCAAGTCCAGCCGCAAGCTGAGGATCTTATCATCCCCGTCGTCTTCAATCTTCTGCGCGGTATCCTGCACAGCCTGTTTCGAATCCCTCATCGCATTGACTTTTCCCGCCTTCCCGCTGCCTTCGGTGACCATCGGCAGCTGCGAGGTCGGCGCTGGCTTCTTGCGGCGCTGTGCGGGCTTTGTATTCGTGGTCTGGTCGTCTGATACGCTGGGACTGTACGCTGCACGGCTGCGCGATCTGCGGCTGCGCGACTGACGGCGCGGTGAAGACTCGGATTCGGGCTGCGACATGGATGATGGGCGTGCTTAACGATAAGCACTAGGAACGGTTGCCTCTGGCTGCGACTTTCGCTGCACTTTGCGGTCCATCATGACGCTTCCACGCTCAGAGACCGTGGAGAGATTGTTATGACGCGTCGACGAGTTGGGGGTGGATGTTGTTAAAATAAAGCTGCAACTACTGACGCCGTCTGCCGACGTCATCTTGCGGTAAGTACTTTGGGAATATGTCGAATTGTCACCTTGTGTGGATCCCGACTAGAGGTTGATCAAGGAACTTCCTGCGCAATTGAAAAGTAGTTGTTAGAAGAAGGCTTCGCACGAAAGAGTTAGGTCACCGTTCAATGTGTATACGAGTACCATTACTTGACCATCACTACCAGATCACTACCCAAGGACTGAGGATACAAACCAAGTAGCATTACTCCGACTCACCGTAGTAGGGTATTGGCCACCAGCATGCAGCTTGGTGCGCACCCAGAAATTCCGTTCGGTTTTGAGGTTCAAATTCCCTTCGCCGCAGTAGATCTGACCCTTGATAGTCCTTGAAAGACTTCAACTAAAGCTTGAGGCCTCGAGGTTTCGGTTTCCCTTGTATCGCTATCCTATCATAAATTAGCGGCATATCTTGGTGGTACCTATTTGATGTGAGTTACTTATGTTTCAGAGTGTCCTGCTACGTTGCTGGGTAATGGGAGGTAATGAGGCCTCAGGCGCCACCGTGTCCCGGGCAGGCTAATTATATGGCCGGCTTCTTACGCCATACATATTTGGCCTGTTCTAGATTAACGTTTCAAGTCGACCGCTCATTGACGGTGGGCGTCAAGTGAGCGTACACTGTTGGCTGGATACTACTTTGGAAATGTGCTCTGGTTTCTCTCGTTCAATTCAGCTTCAACTTCAATCATCTAATCTTGTTAATTATCTCTCAACCCTGGGGCCTGAGTCGTTTAAATATAACGATGTTTGCGCGGAGTTGCAGGGTAACCGAGGGCTAAAGTTACAGTACCAGCTTGGCACCAATTAAATTGCTTAGATCATGATGCGGCTCTTACTTTAACTACTTAACCCTAGCTGGATCTGACTGGACCTGATCGCCGACAATACCCCGCAATCGTTTGAGATTGCTCTTGGCGACCTTTGACCTTTGACTCCCAAGTTATACGATACATTCGTATCCCTCGATGCTCGCCTCAAACAATTCTCTTGTTTATGCCGCTTCTACCGTGGGCTATCTCAATGCTGCCATATTTACTGTGAGTTGAACGCTCAGCAGTTTCGCAGATGCACCTAGCTGACCAGGCCGCAGGTCATCGCTTGGGATATCCTTATATGCATCACGGAAGAGTTGCAAGTCGCTGTCGTGTGTGGGCTCAGTCCTTCGATCGTGGCCTATTTTGCGTCTCGGTGAGTTCATATTCAGTTCATATCAGATGAATCTAGTGCTCAAGCATTCTTCCGTAGTACAGGAACGTTGCTGCTCAGTTTACTGGTCTTGTTCATACAGCGTGATTCCTCCACTCCATCTCGTCATTTGACGACACCGACTCATCTACCTACTAGATATTCCTATCGCCCACTGTGAGGCCTTTTGGCTCTTTATAATGATCACTAGTGTTATTGCTACCAGCGCAACGTCTTTTCTTCTCCTGGCAAGGGTGCGAGCTGTATACGGCAAATCTAAGCTCGTCGCATCCTTCTTTGGCCTGTTCTGGTTAGCCGCGCCGGCGGTGACCGTGTTGATCGCCATTTCCGGTCACTCAGCGGTAAGCCCTTCGCCATTTCATAACAATGTGCTCCGATTGCTCATATTCGCAAACAGTTATCTGTAGAGTCTGATCGATGTTCTGTTGTTGAAAACGCATCCTACAGTGCGATTTGCTTGTGGATCAAGGCAGCCTTTGACACTTCTGTATCTATGGCCATCACCTTACGCATCATATCCTACTCTACGGATGGCCGCGCTCCAGGATCATTGAATTGGCATCTCCTTCGAGGAAAAGGATTGCCCAGGATTTTCGGGGACTTGTTAAAAGGTGGTCAGCAGTTCTACTTGTAAGTGCAATTGTTGCCTGTCAATATCCGTAGAACGCCCGCTGATCAAGAACTAAATCAGTTTGACCATAGGTGTAACACTGATGGGAGCCTGCACAGTCTTTATGCCCGTTGATTCTATTTATCGCATGGGTCTCACTCAGCCAGCGCTCGCCATTGAAAGCGTCATGGCGTGCAGAGTGTTTCGCAATGTCGTCTTGAGCTGCAACCAGTTCAAAGAAGGCACCTACGCAACCGATAACATCCTGCTCACTACTATTATTCCTTATGTTTGCAACACCGGAGTTTTGCGCACTGCCAATTCCGAAACCGGATTGGACAAACAGGCCCCAGGCGCATGATCATACATCGCTCCTATTTGAGCGAAATCCCCGCCACCACCAGTCTCTCCTAGACATACTTACTACAACTGACTCGTACCTCGCCTGTAGGCTGTTGGTAAGCTCGGCATTTAGTAGGCAGCCCAAAACACTGACGTAAGCTTATCACGTGTGGACCAATAACCGCGCCGCGTCCTTGCTGCTTCTCCTCGTTTCACTACTTGCTATTGCAGTTCATACACAATAGACTTATTTATGCATATAATACTCCCTGAGTCTACTGGTTGCAATGTAAACAGGCAAGAGAGCCAGACAAGACGACCGACAGAGACGATCAAAGTTGCTGCAACATGGACGTGGTTGGTCACTTCCGGTGGATCATCCGCGTCGAATCCACCTTTCGGCTTCAATTCCTCTTCAATCACAGCAATTTTTTTAATTACACAATATCATATGCTAATATATGCACTGCCTTTTTCCCGAGCTCCCCCAATGCCCTTCAGTTAAACAACGAGCATCCGAATCCCTGCAACCTCACTAGAACTCGGCTATCTCAGCAAGTTACTGCATTTTCGGCATAGAAAATCTCAAGGCCACCGTAATCAACATCCCGAATGACCTTTATCAGGTAGAATTAGTCCCCTGTGGAAGTCGCGCTCAGGAGGAAAGATTTAAAATATTCGACCTCCGAGATACGAATTGCTTACGTCAGTGTTGGGCGCTTACCACAGACTACGCCACCACCTACCGAAGACGGTCACCAAGCCGTCTCCGTCCGGATCGTCATGTCCAGTGAAGGCACCGGTGTTCTTCCATTTCCTCGTGTTTGACAGCTTGGGTTACACAGGATAATGGGGTCTTGGATATGAGTATCGGGTATTGTAGGACTTCCAGGGTGACGGATGGCTACTTGAAATTGCCTGTCAGATACATAGTCATTAGTCGCACTGAATCTGAGCTTATCTCGCTGCCTGCCCCCTGATAACCAAAAGCGTGCTTCGCGTGACGCGTACAGGCCATGGTAGTTCAGCATTATGTTATCACCGCAGCTACCGCTTAGAGATTTGAATAAGAGTCTGGCATCAGCAAAACATGGTGGGTGCCCAATGCTCCGTCCAGCGCTGGACAGCGCTGTCTAGACACTTCCAGACACTAAATTTCCACCAGGTTTTGCTGATGTGCCCACTCCAAGACTGCTTGAATAACTACGACGAGCTTGTTAAATCACTGCGTCGAGAAGCTATGTGTTGTGTCGTATGTAAATCGGGTCGCTGAGTTATCTTGCATATATTCGTCGAAAAATAAGTACTGAGGACGGCAATTGCGGGCGGATCCAGATACATTCAAACAACTGTAGATAAAAGTGTCCTTGCACATATGGTGACATCTACCCCTGCCCTTCCGTGAAGTAATTGACAGGAACCGACCATTCACCTTCGCTGAAAGAGGCCAAGATATCGTCAAAGTCAGACGAAGTGAACCTGAGACTCATGACCAATAAGTATCCATCGTGCTTTCAAGAGGAGTTGAGCGACTGACATGGAATAATCAACATACGGAGGGTCTGAAATCAATGCTTCTGACTGCTCTCGCGCACCATCTAAAATGGTGCAGTCAGATTGGATCCATTGATTCGGTGAAGTAAGGTCTTACTAGGTACATGGCTTGGGGTTTTACCTTCTTTTCGGTTACACAAAGACTCCTTTCGCTCATCATCTAAATAGTGCAAGTCAGATTGGCTTCATGGATTCAGTGAAGCATGGGACTTCTTACCAGATGCATAGCTGATAATTTCACTCCCTTTTCGGTTATGCAAAGCTTCGTGTACTCCACGAGCTTGCTTGACACGGACAATGCTGTCATGTAGCCAGTTCGAGAGACCTGTGGCGGAAATCAGCACACGTCAAAAAGTAACATTATATGCATAGGAAGAGGCAGAGCACAAACCCATTCGCGAGTGGACCATAGATGAACCGTCCTCAGAGCCAGACACACCGAGCTGCAGACGCCTGGCGTGCGCATCCTTGGCGGAGGAGCTGACGAGCTGGTTGAACCCCCGCCTCAGTCTGTCCTCATTCACATTGATCTCGCTCGCCATCCTAAAAACAGCAGAGATTTGTGTCAGAGCCGTATTCATGTCCAGCGACCGCCCGTCCTCCGTCGAAAGCAGGCGGATGAGACAGATCTACCAGAAGCAGTGGAATGTAAGAGCGAGATACGGAACATGATAATGGCGCACGCACACATGCGATTGAATATCCAAACGAGAGAGAGAATGGCCATCGGGCGACCTCATCTCGCGGCATCGTGCACGCCGCCTCCGCGATCCGCATGCAGCTTACATAGCAATCCGTCGCCGCCAACGCCCTTGTCGTGGTGCCCGCCGATGCCGTGCGTTTGCTTTGCAGCTCAAATGTACACATTCGCATTCTGCAGATATGCAGCCGTAGCGTGGTTGCAGGGTCTCTAGATGTGATATTGCGTTCCAGCTCATTCAGCTCAGCTAAAAACACGCTGAAGAGCGAGGTCGTGCTAGTAGCAGACAGCTGCCCGGAAGGACTAAGGTTGGAGTTACCCAGCGCCTGCGCAACACGGTCATCGAGCCTTGCAATGCGAAGGGTGTCAATCACCTTCCGGGGGATTTGAGCCAACCACGGCGGTGTGTTACCGGGCGCAGCTGAAGAAGCTTCTAAAGTGACATAGTCGTCCCTCGCGAGGGACGGTAGACCGTGAATAGATGCGATGCTGGGTAGAGTTTGTCAATAGTCCGTTTCTCTCGGTATGATTAAAAGGCTTACCTGTACCCGCTTATGTGACAATAAATCCAGGCCAGTGTGCGTTCCTGTCCATCGGTACTCTCGGGACTCGGTTGATTTGTGAAACCAGCACTGTATTCATGTGGATAGTGAGGTCGATGAAATCCCATCTGCAGGCCATATTGAATCGCCTGTGAATAAAAACGCATGAATGAATAATGTTACTCTGTGGCGAGCACCACTAACCAGGCCGGAATAGTGCCATATCCGATCGTCGTGTCGCTTGCTGGCAGGGAGCGGCCACTCGCACAAAAGGATGAATCCTTGAATAGTCGATACTTTTGTTGCGGGATTAATCGCAAAATCCGCGACAGCCTTTTTCACCTCATCCGCGAGCGCAGCATACGAAACACCCTCAAGGGTCGCTCGGGCCGCTGGGTCTAGAGCAGGTTTGCGTAAAGTCACGCAGATGATCGACCAGAAAAGAAAAGCGTCCTGGCTGTGCACCGAATTTGGCTCCCGGCGGTAGAGGAACAAAGGACATTGCGGATGGAAGTGCGTGAAAAATCTGTGATTTGGTCTTGGTGAGGAAACACCGCACATAAAGCTGTTTATCTTACTCGTCGAAAATAATTGTAGCTTGGTTCGAAGAGATTTTCACGCTACCGAGGGCAAACGTTGTGGACCAGATCGCTTCCGCTAACCGGGAGCTATTGGGAATCGGGATTGGAACTGGTAGCACGGCAGTATCAGGAGCCAATGGCCAGGTCAACGCTGGTGATGCTGAAGGGAAGTCGCCGAGAATTAGTACATTAAACTAGGTTTAAAATATGAAGATACTCAACGAGAGTCGTCATCAGTGTGAGGGTTTTCATCACCGGATGAAACCATTGACGAGCCTCCTATTGGTTGAGCATGCGTTCGTCTATATATTGATGTGAACACTAGGAAAAAACGACTTTTAGTTGGCAAAATCTCACTTGCGGGCTCTCTTGAAAGAAGGATCCACGCGACAGATTGGCTGAGGGTCTATTCTGCTACACCGAGAGCACGGCGCCGGGAATGTATCCTGTGCATCACATTGCACCTGGAAGACAGTGAGCAATAACGCAGAGGATAGATGAACTATCTAACCTTCTTTTGGCGACATTCCGTGCAAACTTGGCGAGAACCTGACAGACCCTTTGAGCAGCACACAATGTGAATCAGGGCCGAGAAACGCACGCTTTCGGGTTCCTTCGGCGCGCTGTCGAGCTAGGATACCGCGCATTTATCGAGGCAGTCAAGACGTAGGCAGCGACAATTGAAGTTGCCCACAGAGTTCCGCTATAAAAGCATCGCAACAATATGAGCTGATGGAAGATCATGGAACGCCAAGGCCAATGATCAATCGATGACTGCGCGTTTACTTTGAATCTGCTGCGGTCTCCCTGGGAGGTGAATGCTATGCGAGGAGGAGATGCGCGCGAGCAGTATCATCGTCGCTGTGTGGCTTGACTTTGCTTTTTTGATGATCGATGACAGCCTACTGTGCGGGGTCTATCTGTGTCGGCCGGTTCTCTGCATCCATCGACCGACCACAGCTCGGTCTCCTTCTGCTTACGCTCTTTAGTGTCCGCCCTGGGAAAGCCCTGGGACCTATTTGCGAATCTGCGCGACTTTTGAATTCGATGCAGGACTCGTGGGCCTGCGGCCAACTTGCGGCAGTGTTTGCGGCAGGTGAAGCGAATCGCTAAGCGGTTGGTGCATGTAGTAGACCTGCTTTAACACAAAAGGCACGAATGGCAAGACGTCGATAGTATCATTGCGGGGTTTCACTTCAGTGTCGCATTAATATTGGCCAGTGAACCTGCTCTAACCTGCCGCAGCGCTGCGATCTGCGATAGGGCAAGCATCATTAATTTTGCTCCAGGCCTCATGTCTAAGACCGGGGTCATCGGTCAAGAAAGCGAATGGTGAAAGAAAAAAAGGCAAGTCGCCATTTTCTCAATCCAATAATACAATGATAAGGCTTGGGAGATGTACTCGCAGGCTAAATCTACAAAAGGTACAGTCGCATTCCAAAACCCGCGATCAGTTCCTTGCTGTCGAACTGGCCTATTGCTTGAAACAACTTGCCTTGTGCACGTTGTGTGCACGCTTTAATGTGATTCGCGAGAACAAGGAGTGATGAAGAACGAGCAGAAGCTCCCATAGCAGGCGCATAAGGGTGTTATGGTGATGTGCGAGCAGGAACGCCGGACGGCTTGAGGGAGGGAGAGGGTATATGGCAGTCGCAGGGCCATTAGTGCGCTGCGATATATATAGGATAGTACGAAGAGATCGGAGATATACACGTCAGAATGCGAAATGCGAAGGAGTAGAGCTACAAACAAGCTACAATGCGCACAGGCGCGAAAAGAAACGGGAAGAAAGTTCACATGAATCAATGGGTCGATATTAATGTGGTGGATATATAAACGCAAACGTGAAGGCTGAAGAGGTTTTGGGGAGACGACTACTGCTACTATTGCTTCTCGCGGAAGCCGCCTTGGAAATGTGCAGGCGGGGGACCCGCGGGCTGTGGATGAAGTTAATGTCAGCGTTCGTGCTCTGAGTCGAGGGAAGAAGTGATAGGAGGAGGACGGCATGATGCACAAGAGATAGGAATGTATGAAAGCGTGGAACACAAAGATGACTGAGGGGAGAAGGTGCACGGGAAAAAGGTAAGGACTTGGGAAGTTACGGTAAAGGGCGGATGGGAAAGAACGATTTCAATTGAAGAGGCAAGGAGAAAGACACTTACAGGAGCATACGACCCACTCGCTCCCACATCATCACCTTCTTGATTCGGCTGAAAATAGGTAACCGTCAGGACAATAACCAACGGATGATGAAAACGCATCGAACGCACCATAGGCCCGGGGCCCTTGCCCGCGTTGAAGTAGCTCGGCGGCTCATTCGGCCTCGAGCCCTGGTTTATCGCCGGCGGGGGCGGGTAGTGGATGCCCCCGACACCGCCGTTCTCCTGCCCGTAGCCATATCCGCCCGTCGTGTTCGCCTCCACGTCGTTCGTCCCAAAAGGATTCCCCCCATTCGCGGGCGGTGCATACGGCGGCGCGGGCTGCTGCGCCTGCATGTTCCCGGTCCAGAAGGGCATCCCGTACGCGGGCGGCGCGGTGCCGAAGAGCGGGGGCGTGACACCCGGATTCTGGTGTACTGCGTATTGGCGGCGGCGCTGGGCGCAGCAGCAGAAGAAAATCATGACTAAGACGACGATTGCGGCTGTTAGGAAAGAGGAAATGCGTCAGTTTGTGTTCATCGAGATTGGAGAGATAACGGCAGGATAGGATGGACGACAAAAAGAGTGGAAAGGGGACGTACCGGCGGCGGCGGCGAGAGAGTAGCCGCTCCTCCAAGGGTTTCCATTATCACACCCGAATCCGTTGTCGAATCCATCGTTTGAGTTACATTGTGCCCAGCATGCGCCCCCTAACGAGGCCAGGAGTAGTAGTTGTGCGAGCATCTGATGCAGGTGCCGATTCGGAGTCGTTGAAGATGGGGGAGTGTGTTGATGCGAGGGAGCAGAATTATATGAAGCAGGAGGCAAGAGGCGGCCTGTGAGCGTATAAATCAAGTATTAATGCTGTCCGTGGTGATCATGAGGTGTTTCGCTGGAAAGTAAGCGGCGCCTGCGCAAAGCAGTGCCCGTGGGGCGCGACGCAAGCGAGGCCGAGCCGACTAGGCCGAGAAGGGGTTTTTTTCCCACAATCGGGACCTTGCATGATCAAGCAACCCAAGAATAGTGTTAGAACTTGGTTAGAACGTGACAACAGTAAGCACAGATCTACTGATGTGCTGTATGCCAGTGCTCAGCATACCATTCGGGCCATTCCCGCATCGGACTTGCCACAGCCTCGAATCGGACTTTCAGACTCTGCTACTTTCGATCTCCGAGTCGCCGCTATTCACGTGCACTCTGTCATCATCAACAAAATGCCGACACAAAGGTCTTGGCCATTGTTTGGGAACATTCACGAATTACTTCAGTCAATGGCATGCTATTGCATGGCGCTGCACTCACAAGTTAAGAGTAGAGTTCAGCAGTGCAGTCGCTAGCGGTTTTGATGTAGTCGTTCGAGTAAGCTTGGAAATAGCATGTGTACGGCCCCGGCCCCCGGCATCATCTGCAGAACGAACCTGGGAAATCCGCAGACCACATCTTGTCCGACGGCGACGGCAAGTCTTATTCATGGCCTGCCCAATATGTCCGGCACCTCAGACCTGATGCATAACATTTCTTTCACCCCATCTAGTACATGTATGTCTAGTTGCTCGCGGCGCGTCATGTTCACTGGGGGGAAGCGATAGCACATATGTGTTGATGGAACGCGCCAAGGAGTGGTATACGTTCACAATATGCACAATAGCCGCTGCCTACGAAGTATATCTTTTTAATCTACAAGGCTATCTATTTCCCCTCTTTGGGGGATGTCCTGCGCTTTTCCAGACCCGAGTAGCGGATACGTGTGCTTGAATTAATTAATATATCATGTACTCAGCCGCTGCCCATTCGCCTAGTAAATATGAGACATCTCTCACTAACAGCTATCGCGCAGGTGTTACCTTGCTCGCCGGTGGCGGCGGCGGATACTCCATGTTCCCAACACCGCCATTCTCTTCAAGCGTGTACCCAGGCAATCTTTCATACCCGCTGACCCCATTCCCATTCGCCTCCACGTCGTGCCCCTGCCCATAACCACTCACCCCGTTACCCGCATTCGGGTTTATAGATACTGGCGGTGCGGAGGACGATGTCTGTATATTACCCGTCCAGAACGGCATCCCGTACGCGGGCGGCGCGCTGCCGAAGATTGGAGGCGCGACGCCCGGGTTCTGGCGTATCGCGTATTGTCGGCGGCGCGCAGCGCAGCAGCTGAGGATAATGCATATGAGGAGGAATACCACACCTATGAGGCAGAGAAACGATCAATTATTGCTCGTTTGTCATTCACCGGATGGTGTGGATACAAACAGGATGATAGGCGGTGCGGCGAGGATGGGGGGGAAGGAGGGAAGGAAGGGACACGTACCACCGACGATAGCAATATAGAAAGGTGCAGTCGACGTGAATGGAGTCAGAGTCGGGAAGTCGCCGCACCCCCCTGGAAACGCCGTGCCAGGGAATTCGCTGTTATCGATGCATTGCGCCCAGCATGCGCTCGCTAAGGAAGCCAGAAGTAATGTTTGTGCGAGCATCGGATGATCCTGATTCTAGCCGTTCAAGATGGAGGGGATGTAATAGTTCCAGAAAACGAGAACATAGAGCAGACATTTAAAGAGAGGGAGCTGTGAGTGTATATCGTAAAATGCCTGTGAAATCCTTTCCGCGCCGATCGTGAAATGTTTTGGCCACACGTGGCAGCTCCGTGCCAAGGGGCGGATCCAGCCAAAACAAGGGCGACCAGTAATATCATCTCTGAGCATGTGTGCCAGACTGATATGCTGTAGTCGGGGCACAAGCCAAGCTCACAGCCTCGGACGCATACGTGATATTTGATCTCGCTGATTATTCATACCCGCCTTCCTGAAACTCGTCAGGCGTCGTCAGGATAGGATAGGATCAGTGAGAAGTTGCCAAGTGATTCAAAGCGATCCGTAGCCCCGAAACTGTCCAAGGGCAAGAAACAACGTTGCAATCCCTACGTTATGTGACTGCCCAAGTGGAGTCTGCTATTGTGTCGGTTCAATCACTTTGACTGTTGAGCGTAATACTATTCGGGCCATCAGAGGAGCGATGGAAAGCAGGTAGAAGATGTTTATCAAAAGATGCGTAGGTGTGGTGGTATCCGGTATAGCTGGTACCAGAGACTCTGGTGAGTACAAGGGTGAAGCAAGCAGGAAAGGAAAAGAAGCCGTCATCGCCATAACCACCTACAGATTGCCCTTTTGGGTGCCGACACGTCCGAGTTCGGCTGCACTGACGCCCATGCCAAGCCCATGCTGTGCGCGGATCTGTGCCGATCAAGTGCCAAACATACTGTTACATTACCCCCGCCTACTAAGTACGCTAACAACTGCTCAGTCGCGCATCTTCACTTTACTCGCAGTTCCACACCACAAGATTATCAAGGTTTTACAAGCTCTGAACGGTGACAAGAAAATATCAACTTCCCTCGGGCCGCCTTTGCCCATACCGGAAAACGTACTTCCCCCACCTCTCACTTGCTTGGTTCGAAATTTCCTTCGGCCCGTCCGAGTACTCATCCAAATCTAGGTCCAATCTGCTCTCCTCTCTGAACCCGTTCTTCTCAAATGCCCTCCACCCAGCGTGCGAGCTGTGCACCCAGCACGCCACCCCGTCGCGATCCGCCTGCGCCGTGCCCCATTGCATCAGTGCGCTGGCAATGCCTTGCTTTTGAAAGGCAGGGGAGACGGCGATGGCGACGATGTACATGCACTTGTGTCCCGGGCGGAGAATATCCTCCCAATGCTCATTTTCTTTGTCCTCGATGGCTTTTAGGCGTTTGATCTTCTCTGGGGTATTGTCCACGGCTGCCTTGATTTCCTCCCGTCCCTCCTCCTCTTTCGCAGGGATGCTGGCCTTAGCCTCATCCTCAACCGGCTTCTTGACCGCTTCTTCGTAGCCGCCGTATCCCCAGCATATCCACCCTGCAGCAACCCCACCATCCTCCGCCCGATCTCCAGGGACCACCGCCTTCATCACCTTACACTTTCCCGGCCTGCTCATCCAGTGCTCCAGCGCACCTTTCATCATCTCATACTTGGCGGCGTGGGGATCCGGCTCGTGGAGGTACTTGAGCGTGGTATCGTTATCATCCGAAAAGGCTTCAGTGAATATCCTGCTGAGGTCTGGGATATCGGCGGTCGTCGCACGCTCGAGGGAGAACGGTCGGCTGCTCATGGTTTTGAAAGATTAATGTGCATAGGTTACGGTTCATACATCTTTCTTATCAAGCCCTGCATTTTCTTGAAACTTTTGACTCGCCTGCGTCTCGCTTCCGCGCTGTCAATGTCACGAGTCTCGGCGCGAGAAACGCCTTATATCCGAAATCGGACTGAGGGCGCGGTGGTCGTCGAAGCAACTCACAATATGGCACAGTTATATGCCCTAATACGCCACCCAGCGACCAAGGTCCTAACAAGTGCGGAAGTTCCCCATTGACTTCCACAAACCCGTTCGTCCCACGCGCCGACACAGCATTTCCGACAACTTGGTGTGGCCCAGTCCCCGGAAACGTCACTGCTATATCGGTGCCCTCAAGGCTGGGACACGTACAATGCAACTGCCGTGTCCGTGACATTACATTTCACGCCAAACCAACTGAACCCGGTTTCGTAGCCACCCTCTATAGCATTCAAGCCACTCCAGGCCGGAGCTACAGACCAAGCTGTGCCTAGGGCGATTGGATTTATATACTCAGCAGGTAATACTACAGCGAGAACATCGTGGTCCGGCGCGCCTAGTGCGTGATGAGAGAGATGGATCAATCACTGTGACTATAAGAAAAGTAAGATTCGTCAAATTCGGCAACCACCCCCCTGTAGTTTAATGAATGATTGTGTTCACACGCTCAAACTTGCAGATAAGGAAGGCGAGTAATTTACTCTGGAAAGAACCATTTGGTGGTGTAGCCCTCCAGTATCGGCGATTAGACGTTGTTATTGGTGTATACTGTACTAATACGACCTTAAGTTCAGGCCGATTTCGTGTGACCTCGGCCACTGACACGTCCAGAGGTTCAGATTGTTCTCCACTGCTCCCATGCTAATTCCTCGAGCCGATATTTTTTCATGGCTGCGCATCACTGTATGCGAGGCATAGGGCGTCGATTAATTTATGCCCAGCCTCATGATGCTGTAGCCATGCCCCGAATCCCATCCAGCTTCCTGCCAGAAGTTCCTGGTGGAAATATGTTACAATGGTTGACCTTTGTTGACCTTACCTGGCAGTTTCGTAGGTGTCGTAGTGCCCAAAACGTAACCATATTATTGCCTTTGAGCCTCTCCCTCATTGAATCAGAGTTTGAAATCGAGCTTGCAAGACATTCAACATCTCCCAGACCATTCTCCTTGTCATTCAACTTCCCTCCTCCTTGCCGATGCCATCGCCTCATTTAAAACTTTTAGCTAAAGCCCACCATCTATGCCCCCCTACGTGTTGTCCTGAACATATTCATTGTTCTGTTCGGATGCAAGACTAGTCCTGGAAAGCACTCACCTAGTTCAATAAAAGATCCACCACGCGGTCGCGAGCGTCCAAAAGCTTTGTCTTTCCCAATCTTTGCATTCTCTGCGGGCGCGTTTCACTCCGCCGAGCGACCTTTCCATCTCAGACATTAGACACAGCACGGCAAATAAACGACATCATTCACTGACCCGCTGAACCAAAATACAGGGCACATGCAATGATGAATATCTTTGCTATTTTCAGGAAGTTCGAGCACGTACCCACTAAGGATGGGGCATGCAAAGATCAGTCTCATGATACGGTAGTTTGGTGCGGCTGTACTTACTTCCTGACAATATTTGATTTGAAGTTAGTTGTTAGAGCTATGTTGGAAGTGCCAGCGAACGTACAATCTAGAGTCAGAGGATATTCAGTGTTAAGTCAGCGATTATTATTTGAAAGGGTGCTAACAATCTATCCAGTTTCAGTAGCAGAAATTAAAATCAAGTGTTGGATCACGACAACAAGATCGTGAGCCTTCGCCTTTAAAATAGAAGCAGCAAATGACGCACAGACTGAAAACATCATGGCGGCGAGTTCGTGAGCACTGTGCCTTCATGTCGGGGCGGGAAAACAACACACCTCCTGTAAACATCACGGTGGTGAGTTCGTGAGCACTGGGCCTTCAATCTGAGGTAGGAAAATGATGCACCTCCTGTAAACATTAGGGCGGCGAGATCGTGAGCACTCGCCCGTCAAATCAAAGCAGAAAAATGATGCACCGACTAAAAAAAATCATGGCGGCGAGTTCGTGAGCACTGGGCCTTCAAATCGAGGCAGAAAAACGACGCACTGCCTGCAAACATGACGGAGGCGAGATTGTGAGGACTCGCCCAGCACATCGAAGCAGCAAAATGACGCACATACTGTAAACATCACGGCGCCGAGGTCGTAAGTGCTGGCCCTTCATATCGAAGCAGAAATATACACACACGCTGAAAACATCACGGCGCCAAGACCGTGAGCAGTCACCCTTCCCATTTGAACACCAAATGACGTACAAACTGCAAACATCGTGGCACCGAGATTTTGAGCACCCCCTTCTTCGCATCGAAGCAGAAAAAATTACGCACCGACTGAAAAAATCACGGTGTCAAGGTCGTGAACCCTTGCCCTTGAAAACGAAGCAATCACATAACGCACCAACTGCAAACGTCACGGTTCATGAGCGTTGGCTCTTCAAATCGAAGCATAAAATGACGCACCGACTGTAAAAATCACGGCGCCGGGTTTATGAGCACCGAGCCTTCGAGTCGAGGCGGGAAACGACGCACTTCCTATAAACATCACGGTGGCGAGGTTGTGAACAATCACCCTTCACATGGAGGCAAAATCATAACGCACTCTCTGCAAAAATCGCGGCCACACGATCGTGAGCACCACCGTTCACGCCGAAGCAGCAGAGTAACGCACGTGCTGAAAACAGAGTCATGGTGGTGAGATCATGAGCAGCCGCCCTTTACATCTGAGTAATAAATGACGTACGAACTGCAAACATCACGGCGCAGAGATTGTGAGAACTCGCCTTTCAAACCGAAGCACTCAAATGACGCACCAACTGCAAGTAACACGGCGCCGAGGTCGTGAGCGCTGACCCTTAACTTCGAGGCAGGAAAACAACGCACTTCCTGCAATCATCACGGCGCAGGTATGGTAAGCAGTCGCACCTCACATCGAGGCAGGAGAATGACGCACTCTCTGCAAACAAAAAGGCGGCGCGGCCGTGAGCACTTGCCCTTCACATTGAAGCAGCAGGATAACGCACACGCTGCAAATATCACGGTGCCGAAATCGTGAGCAGCCGCCCATCACGTCCCAGCACTAAATGACATACAAACTGCAAACATCGTAGCGCCGAGATTGTGAGCACTCATCTTTCACATCGAGCCAGGAAAATGACGCACATTCTGAAAATATCACGGTGGTGAGGTCGTGAGTACTTCCCCTTAATTAGTCTAACAAGACCTCATACCCGGGACCAGTTGTGGTACTCCTCAATATCAATATCCTGAGATCAAATCTGGACTTGTTCAATACACTTGTGAGCACATACCTCCTGGAAACAAGGCTGAGGTCAGTGCAATTGCTGGAGCTGTGTGGGTGATCTTACCATCTATTGTCAAATGCACGTCGTATCATCTCTGAGTGTCAGCATGCCAAGCCGACTGACTTACCTCCTGTTCGCAACATTGTCACATTCCAATCAGTCTCTCGAATGCGGGGAATATGACACGTACCTTCTGTAAAATAAAACAGGTCAGCCAGCAGCATAAATTAGGCATAACGAGGGAATGTACATGGTATTGACGGTCAATCTTCCCGAGAACTGGCGCAAGAACACCATTTCCATGGATTTCCTGCTGAGAAGTCGGTATGACACCATAGCGTACGGCAGAGAAACCCACTCTGTAATTCACAAGCAAGCCAGCCAGGGTGTCGCCGATTGTCGTGTAGAACCCCCTATTAAGAATTACATTGATCCAGACTGACATTGCCTCAGCTGAAAAGAACTCAGTTAGAACGGTGAAAATTCCTGGAAAATCCTCGCTGGTAACATGGGATTCCTGTAAATGGAGAGGCCAGTATTGAGCAGCATATTGCAATGCCGCATCGGTAGGAAATTCGTCCTGTCGCAGAGTTCTATTCATAAGCTCCAAGCACTGGACAGCGAGGGTGACATGAGCCGTCAGAGGGTCAATGAAGAGATCATTGGATCGGTTCTTGTCAATGAGAAAGTCGCGGAGGGAAGTGTGATTGAGTTTAACGGGAGCATCGTCATCGGCGGGGATGTGAATGATCGACTGAATGGATGTCAATGCGTATAGCACAGCCTCCACGTCGAGCTGAAGAAGATTCGCAAGCATGTTAATCGAAGGCTGCGCATTGAGGAGCATGAGCGTCGTGAGGACCCTGCGGAAGCAAACGATGTCCGGAACGGCCCTGAGCACCTGGTCATACAAAGGATCGAGACCGGCGTGCAGACTCAGTACATTCTTCAATTTCTGCTGCGGATGCCCCTTCCCGTCGGTAATAAAGTCTATCAAGGTAGACGCAAAGATGAATACCCCGGATGACTTTCGTTTGAGGGCCAGCAGGTCTTCGTTTGAGGGCCATGGTAGAGGGACACCTTGCATGATGCGGGAGTTCTGATTTAGGATGACGGAGAAACAATGTTTCAAAAATGTGTCGATATCCTCAGCCGCACTGAAGTCTTCCAAAGTGATAAATGTCGCGATGGCCCGACCATCATTGTCGCAAAAAGCCTGTCGGATGTGGTCTTCGCGACGGCTGGTAAGCAACCAGCGGAGCGGAAGCGTTTCAGAGTTGCTAATGCTTGCAAGGACACCGATGAAGTTCTGGATGGCCCGCATGTCGTTACATTCGTCGAGACCGTCAACCACCATGACAAGTGTCCGAGTGGGCAAATGAGCCGCGGGTAAGGACATTATGGGCGACAGAACGAGCTTTTGAAGCTGGGTGGCGATAGATTGGTGAAGGATAGTAGGATCATCTTGGAGTGCCTGTTCGATGATGGGTTTGGTTTCTGGGATAGAGAGGGTGACTTGGAACGCAAGAGTAGTGATCAATCGGCCGAACTCGCTGCGTCCTCCTGCCCCGCGTAGGAAGAAAAAGCTGGCCGCCAATGTTCCGTTCGCTGCGCATAATTCCGCTACAGTCTGACAAATAGCCGATTTCCCAAAACCTGCAGGACCGCTCGCCCAGCAAATGGGCGAGGCATTGATGTCATCTTTCCAGTATAAGATTTCCTCGATGACTGCTTCCCTAGTCCCCGCGAGACACCCGGCTCTCCGACCGTTGCCCTGATAACCAGCATCGGGGACGACAAAGTCAGGATATAACCTGATACGATGGCTATCTGCATATCAACAACATGAGAAAAGAACCGCGGCACGAGAGACAGCGATTCGAACCGATGATTGTGTTCTCAACGTGATCGCCCATAATAGCATGGCCAGCAATGTTCGTCACGCTGCTACCTTGTGAGGTGCCTGTTGTGACGAATGACTTCTAGCGCAACATAATGTGTTTGATGAGAATACTGGGGGCGATGTAGTTTGAATGTGCCTCACTGAAGTTGAACCCAGTGTCTCCTGCCAGGTGCGCCCGTGATCCATCCTGCTAATCATGGATCGAGCTAAATTTGAACTAAATGGCACCCAGTGTGTGAGCGATAAGATTCATGCTGATTCCTGATGGGGTATGTTCTCACCTATTGATCGGTTGTCGTGAAACTGATAGTGGAAGAATGGGTCCGTTGATATGATCGATTGCAGTAGTGTTTAGCGCCCGCAGCTGGCCCGAGTAGTTGATTGTGGCGTCTGCCGGCGTCTCCATCCCTTTATGCACGAGAGGCCGGAACGCGGTTTCGACTTCGGTGTCACATTGACCAGCACATCGATATCAGCAATCAAGCAAAAATATGCCCGACTTTTGCGAGTTGTAAGCAAGTTGTAAGCCACCCGATTCATGGCGCAATGTGCGCAGACATGATAGACGATCCAGCATTTACTGAAGGCGCATCAGGAAACCCGAATCAACCTTGTAATGCATTTATAAAGGACGTCGAGGGTTTGATCAAAGGTTATGAAGCTAGATAAGGGTTGACAATTCGTCACCCAACTTTATAAACCATTACCAGAGTCTCGCGGGCTCCATGATGCGGCCTCACTCAATGCAGCTGGACAGTCAGTCAAGTGAGACAGGCAATACAGATATGTGAATCTGCTGACAACAAACGACTCCGAAAAAAAGGGTTGCGGCGCTTGTGTATGCAACATTGCCTTTATATTCTGGCCATCGCTTCGTCAGATGTAGATGGGGGTACTTAATGAAGGTGGGAGATGAAGAAAAGGCGCACAGGACGGCGGTTAGGGCTAAGTATGTACATTCCTGGAATAACCAGATGCTCGGACAGCCCTTATCGGTGCTCACTGTAGCACGTGCCCTAGCATTAACACGCATCCGAGCACCCAACACCGAGATATGCTCGCTGCGCCTTTACCCTCTCAGCCCTTATCGTCCCGTGCTTAGATTCTCTGTTATCGGACCGCTGCTGGATTTCATCGCAGCAATGCCAGCCACGGAGCTCATATCTGGTGTCCTCGCGCGAATGCGGCAGTCGGATGGGTGGAGGAGTGGGTGACGAGCGAAGGGGTTGGTGGTAACGACGCCCTGGGTGACTAACCCAGAGCCAAAAGAGTAGACAAGAGGCGAAGGATGATGTGCGAGGCCGTAGGCGGTATCGCGATCTTGCCTGCCAAATGCCCAAGCGTCAAGACGGGTGGCCCTGCTTCCTGGATGGAACTTGAACCATGTCTCCTCCGTGTATTTCCATCATGCATCGCCAACCCCAAACTTGTCCCTTCCGTTCTCTCCTGGTGATCATCCTGCACGAAGACGCGTCTATGCGCTAGGTCATCCCGTTCTGTTCCGGCTCGAGTTAAGAACGCGTAGTAAGAAGCCGAAGCTGAGAGGTGGTGACTCGTTTGGGGGAGTGGTTGAGGCTGCGAGAGTGTCGATTTTGAGGGTGATGTGATTCCGCGGGACGAAGAGGAAGAGCATCACCGGGTATCCTGCGCCGCGACCCCTCCATCACTACCCATCCAATCGCGAGCTTAGCCCCACCGCCGTGTCCTCGAGGGCCTTGTTTCTCTGTTCATCGCGCTCCTTCTCTAACGCGGGGCTTGTCTCGTTCGATTCGTTAGAAAGTTGGAAGGATGCTGGTGGATGGCGACGCCGCCGACGGAGATGGTGATGGATTCGGATACTGAACGCTGAGGGTATCAGCGTCCAACTCATGCTCTTGTTTGACTTGGACTCCCATGCTGATCATCCTCGGGACGAGCGGCAAGGATTCATCTGGGGCATCCTATATCGCGTATCCCTGTGGTGATAGGGCTCAGAGGGCGCAGGGGTGTCGTGCGAATGCACGCGCGTGTACGTATCGCATCACCCGCGTCCGTGTTGGATAAGCGCCGCAGACAAGCAACTCTCAGGTGAGAGTCGAGATGGGGGAGAGAAGTGGTCCGGTCGGGAGCTGGATGGTGTCCATTGCGGAGTGGAGCTTGCTATGGAACGTTGGGACCACGAGTGCGGGAGGGGAGGGCAGGTTGGTGTCGGGTGGTTGCAGTGCATGGGTTGGGCAGCAACGCAGCGAGGGGATATGCGCGGAGGAACAATGGCAGCCGTTATAGGTTCATCTACCAATGCGTCATGAACCGGGCGTGGACGTAGTTGGAATGGTGAGGAGTGTACCTTGATAGACGTGCATTAGCTCGATGGACTGAGAAAAGAGCATATTACATACCTAGTCGTCAACAAAGGCGAAGTCCTCTCAGAAGTACCGGACACCGATAAGGCCGGGGAATGGTTGCTCCGTGTCGGATCCCTGCTTATGGGGCCAAAGCTTGTTGGCGGGATGACATGCATGTCGCGTTGGAATGGCTCATTGATCGCGCATTCCTGGTATATATGACGCCATTCCCGGTTTGAGCACCATCGGTCCTGTTTGCTTGTGACTCCTCTCCAGGGTGCGGCAGAAAAGGATGTAAACCGCAAATTTGCCTTCCTGCTTGGTTGTACTTTTTGCTCGTGACCATCTCATCGAAGACGGGTTTATACGCAGACGTTCCTGCATTTTCAATGGCTAAGGGACCAAATGCGTAAACAACCTTTCTGGGGACGTCTAGCTGTGTTTGAGACTGAGGGCAAGGTGATTTGGTGGAATGCTGGGGCTGCTGCCATGAGCGATTCGAAGGAGGCCATCACGAGCAGGGAACATATTGGCGTGCTAGTATGTCATTTGAACGTTGGTAGATGTGACATGGCCAAACAGGCGTTTCTTCAATGTTGTCATAGATCTGGGGGAGGCAGCGATTCGGATTACAAAGTGCAGAATTGAAGTGCAAAGCCGAAGCGCGGCCCTGTGGAGCCACGTGGCCACAGGGGTCCCCGCTTGTGGCGTTCATGTCGCTTGAAACCTTTCCTTTGAAGTTGCAGGCTCTGGTAACAACATGTACAGTACTTACTCATTCAAATCTTGAGGCCTCCGCCTGTGCGTGCCTCCATCACGGCCATTGATATTCTGGTGGATCTACCTCCGAGACTTGTCCCAGTCTTCTACAGTCCCGCAATCTCTTCACATCTGACATGCTTTGGCAGTAGTACTGGTCGTCATCGCGGTGCAACACTGCAAGGTGGCTCCTCCTACATTCCCTTGCATGCATCGTGCTTCTCCTTCCATCCTACTATTCCTCCACCGCACTCAACGTCCGGTTAACCATAGGTCGCTTTTGACTCTGTGCGGCAGTGCCGCAGCCCGCTCGAAGATTACCCCCTGCTAGTACGGTGCTCAGTCGCATCGTCACTCTCAGTTCCGCACCACACGATTATCGAGGTTTTACAAGCTCTGAACGGCGACGTGAAAATATCAACTTCCCTCAGGCCGCCTTTGTCCATGCCGGAAAATGTACTCCCCACCTCTCGCTTGCTTGGTTCGAACAATCCTTCGGCCCGTCCGAGTACTTATCTAAATTTAGTTTCAACCGCCTCTCCTCTATGAACCCATTCTTCTCAAATACCCTCTACCCAGCGTGCGAGCTATGCACCCAGCACGCCACCCCGTTGTGATCCGCCTGCACCGTGCCCCATTGCACCAGGGCACCGGCGATGCATTGCTTTTGGAAGGCGGGGAAAACGGCGATGGTCACGATGTACATGCACTTGTGTCCCGGACGGAGAATCTCTTCCCAATATTCATTTTCTTTGTCCTTGATAGCTTCAGGTGTTTGATCTTCTCTGGGGTATTGTCCACGGCTGCCTCGATTTCATCCCGTCCCTCCTCTTCTTTCGCAGGGATGTTAGCCTTGGCCTCATCCTCATCCGGCTTCTGGACCGCTTCTTCGTAGCCGCTGTATCTCCAGCATATCCACCTTGCAGCACCCCCATCATTCGCCATCCCATCTCCAGGGGCCACCGGCTTCATCACTGTACACTTCCCCAGCCTACTCGTCCAGTACTCCAGTGGACTTTTCATCATCGCATACTTTGCGCCGTGTGGATCTAGCTCGTGGAGGCACTGGAGTGTAGTGTTTTTGTCTTACGAAAAGGCTTCGGTGAATATCCTGCTAAGGTCTGGGATGTCGGTTGTCGTCACGCGCTCGAGGGAGAATGGTCGGCTGCTCGTGGCTTCGAAAGAGTAGTGTGTAAAGGTTATTCTTCTTGCATCGTTGTTATCAAGTCCAGCATTTGCTTGTAACTTCTGGCTCATCCTGCGTCTCGCTTCCGGAGAATGTAGCAGTTGTGTGCCCTCGATCTGTGCTCGATATTTGACTACTAATGCATTGGCTGCTCAGGCTGGCGCTAAGTTGTCGAGTTCGGCAGGTCACGACCGGCGCAATTCCAACTGTGTGTAAATAGCATGTGCGATCCAGGTGACTACATTATCATCTGGCGGGGCTGCAATATTTGCATTCAAAATGAGCAACATACTTAATCAAGCACGGATCTGACAATGTTGACTGGCTGTGATTGCTTCTTTTCTTCAGAATTAGGACATTCAATAGCTTCTGGCCATCCCCCTTATATTCCAACTTCTCCGCCTTGTTTCAACTAATACTGCCCCCTTTGTGTCCCTTACACCTTGTCCTGATAAATGAGCTTTTCGATTGCTCTGTTAAGATAGATGGCTGGTAAATAAAAGTACTCACCCAAAATTTCAAAACACTAATCTAAGTCCATGCTGTACGCAAGCATTTCCTTCCGCCGAGTGACCTTCGAATCTCAAACATTAGACAAAAGACGGCAAAGGACAATCGCAAGCATGCACTGACCCGCTAGAAATGAACACAAGGTGTGTGGAATGGTGAAGATCTTCAACACTATACGAAGCTAGGCTACATACCCACTAATCATGGATAGGATGTGCCCATGTCAGTGTTATGGCAGAGGTAACTTATAGTCACTGTACTCACCAGCTAAAAAGAGAAAATTTTGAGTTGGTGGTAAGAGCGATGTCGGAAGTGGCGGCGAACATACAATCTAACGCGAGAAGATATATCAGTATTAAGCCAGTGAGGGTTCATTGGGAAAGGTGCAAACAATCTATTGATTTTCATTGGCAGGAATGAAAACCAAAGGTTCAGTCACGGCGATGAGATCGTCAGCACTCGCATTATACATCGCAGCGGTAAAACAACGCACATACTGAAAACATCGTGGCACCGAGGTCGTGAGCACTCGCCTTGTACTTCGAAGCAGCAAAATGACGCACGTGCTGCAAACATCGCGGCACCGAGGTCGTGAGCACTCGCCTTGTACGTGGATGCAGCAAAATGACGCACGACCTGCCAACATCGCGGCACCGAGGTCGTGAGCACTCGCCTTGTACTTCGAAGCAGCAAAATGACGCACGGCTGCAAACATCGCGGCACCGAGGTCGTGAGCACTCGCCTTGTACGTGGATGCAGCAAAATGACGCACTCCCTGCAAACATCGCGGCACCGAGGTCGTGAGCACTCGTTTTCTACATGGAAGCAGCAAAATGACGCACGAGCTGCAAACATCGTGGCACCGAGGTCGTGAGCACTCGTTTTCTACATGGAAGCAGCAAAATGACGCACTCCCTGCAAACATCGCGGCACCGAGGTCGTGAGCACTCGCCTTGTACGTGGATGCAGCAAAATGACGCACGAACTGCCAACATCGCGGCACCGAGGTCGTAAGCACTCGTCTTCTACATGGAAGCAGCAAAACAACGCACATACTGAAAACATCGCGGCACCGAGGTCGTGAGCACTCGCCTTGTACGTGGAAGCAGCAAAACGACGCACTTCCTGCAAGCATCGCGGCAGCACGATCGTGAGAAGTCACCCTTAATTACCATGGACAATCCTCATACCTCGAAGAAGTTTTTCATATCCTTAATGTTGATGCGCTGCGATCAGATGTATGTGTTGCCCCACGTGGTTGCGAGCACATACCCTCTGAAAATATGTCTGAATCTGGTCCAATTAGGTGAGAATGTGTGGGGAGTCTCACCAGCTGTTGTCAAATGCACATCCTATCATCTCTCAGTATCAGCATCCATGGACGACTTACCTCCTGTCGGCAGCATTGACATGATTAAATCAGTCTCTCGAGTGCAGAGAACATCTAACATACCGCCTGGATGCAAAGGGTCAGTCAGCAGCACTACATCGGTGCAATAAGGGCATGCACCTCCAACCCCATTTCGATATTCCGGAGAACAAATACAAAGGCTCCACTACCGTTGATCTGCTGTTAAGAAATCAGTATAACACCAGAATGCAAGGCCAAGGGACACACTCTGTAATACACCAGGGATCGAGCCAGGGCAGCAAAGCTTTCCTCGTAGTTGCTAGCCCGCACCATCATGTTGAACGCAAAAGAAAGTATTTCAGATGAAGAGAGATCGGTTAGTACACTCAGTATTCCTGAAGAAACCTCGCTAGGAACACGGGAGTCGCCTAAATGGAGAAGCCAATACCTCCCAGCATAAGTTGGCGCCGCGCCACTAGGAAACTCGTCCTGTCGCAGTGTCCTATTCATAAGCTTCACGCACTCAACGGCAAGGGTCAAATGAGCCGTCGGAGGGTCAACGAAGAGATCACCGGACCGGTTCTTGTCCACGAGAAAGTCGCGGAGCGAAGTATGATGAAGCTGAATGGGAGTGACGTTGTCGGTAGGGATGTGAATGATGGATTGGATGGACATGAGCGCATGCAGCACATCTCGAGTGCCGAGCTGGAGGAGGTCCGCAAGCAGGTTGATTGAAGGCTGCTCGCGGACAAGCATGAGCGTCGTCAGGACAGCACGGAAACAGTCTATCTCGGGTACGGCCCTGAGGACCTGCTCATACAAAGGGTCGAGACCTGCGTGCAGGTTCAGAACAAGCTTTAACTTCTGTTCTGGAGAGGCTCCCTTCCCGTCGGTAACAAAGTCTACCAAGGTAGACGCAAAGACGAACAAACCGCCCGACTTTCGTTTGAGGGCCTGCAGGTCTTCGTAGGATGGCCATGGTAGACGGACGCCTTTCATGAGGCGGGGATTTCGCTCGAGAATGACGGAGAAACTATGTTTCAAAAATCTCGCGATGTCAATAGCGGCATTGAAATCCTCCAAGTTAATGACTGTTGTGTTCGCTTGAGCTTTATCGTCCGCGAAGGCCTGTTGGATGTGACCTTCGCGGCGGCTGGTGAATAACCAGCGGAACGGAAGCGCGCCAGAGTTGGCAGCACTTGCAAGTGCGGCGATGAAATTTTGTATGGCCCGCTCATCATTGCATTCGTCGAGACCGTCAATCACGATGACGGGAAACCTATTGAGTGTATTGGCAGCCATTAGGGACATCATGGGCGAGAGAACGAGCTTTTGAAGCTGGTTGGCGATGGATTGGTGAGGGATCGTAGGATCGTCCTGGAGTGTCTTTTCGATGATAGGTTTGGTTTCTGGGACGGAGAGGGTGATTTGGAATGCGAGGGTCGTGATCAATCGGTCGAACTCGCTACGTCCTCCTGCCCCCCGCAGGAAGAAAAAGCTGGCCACCAATGTTCCGTCCATCGCGCATGATTCCGCTACCGTCTGGGAAATCGCTGATTTTCCCAATCCTGCAGCACCACTCACCCAACAAATGGGCGAGGCGTCGATGCCATCTTTCCACTTCAAAATCTTCCCTATGACTGCTTCCCTAGTGCCTTTGAGACACCTGGATCTCGTATCACTACCCTGATACCCAGCATTTGGGACGACGAAGTTAGGATATAACCCGGTAATACCCGGGCCTGGGAATCCAGAGTATGAGAGAAACACCAGAGCACCAGAGATCTATAGAGAGAGAAAGACTCGCACCGAAATGTATGTTGTTCTCGACGTTACCAGCGATGTTCGTCACGCTGGCACCTGCTGAGGTGCCCAAGGTGATGAATGACCTCTAGCGTACGAGATGAGTTTCAATGCGAGCATAATATAGTGTACGTCTCTCGCACTGGGTTTAGGTTCGGTGTCCCTTGCGTGGTGCGCCAGTCATCCATGCTGTTGATTGCAGTGATTGCCCGGCGATTGCTGAGGAACGTCACATTGGTGTCTTATCATTCATCCTGGTGAGGTATCTTCTCACCTATTTTGGATGGTTTTTGGTTATCTTGAACGCTGCGTTGGAGTGGTCTGTTTGAAGTTTCCGTGGAAGCTGCGTCGAAGTGAATTCAAGGATCCTTTGATTGATCGATAAGCAGGCAGAGTCGTTAGCGCCCATCATGCATCATGTGGTAAGTACGCCGACCAAACACAAGCGAGATCGGCCATCACGAAGTTCTCTCATTTCTTATAAGGTCTTTATATGACATTACATGAGGTATAATACCCGGCACACATAGGATATTTCTAGGGGGTGGATAAAACATACCCAGCAGCTTTTTTTTGGCGATTATTATGAGTTTCACGCAATGCGACTTTATTTAGCCGCTGTGGGCGCATGTAGGATATTTACAGGGGCTAGATAAAACATACCCAGCAGCTTTTTTTTGGCGATTATTCTGGTTTCACGCAATGCGGCTATATTTTGCCACTGTGGGCACACGCACAGAATATAGTACCGCCATTGGGAATCCGCCATTTGCTTGCGCTAAAAAATCGCTCCGTTGAAACATATTCGTGATAAAAGCATGATATTGTTGTGACATATGTAATACATTAGTAGTAGTATTAAATAAGCCTAAATTAATAAACTAGGGATGAGCTAAAGGCTGCGATGTCACATCACTGGAAAGGGGCGCCATGGAAAGAGACCGGAGAAGGATCAGGAAGCAGGCACAGGCGCTGGAAAACCTTGGATGATCGGAGAAGGCTTGGCTTGAGGAAGTACGGGGCTTAGGGCCGGGGCGAATGATTGAACTTGAGCCGATTCATGAATGCATCCATGTGTAACACCCAGTTCAGCGCCCACGAGTCCTCGAGACCAAGCCAAGTGAACGAGCAGGCACCAGAGGCAAGAGGATCCAATGGAAGCTTGAAGGGAAAGCACGTAGCTTCGACCGCTGAGTCTTGAGGCACAACACAAAGGCCCCGCAGTTATTGAGGATCGTTGTTGGGGGGGGAGGGAGAGAATGAAAGGCACCAAAGACCGCGCGGCCCTGGAATATAAGCGAAATCACTGAGGTTTAGGGCATGCTCAGGAAGACTTGAACGAAGTTCGAAGCAAGCGTCTGGCAGTTACGCCACCCATATCGATGGAAGTTGTAAGTGGCGTAACTTCAAGTTAAACTCCGGATCTGAGTTCGAAGTCACGCCACCCAGCGCGATCATCATTCCCCTCCTCCTTCATCAACCTCTCAGCCCCACACGCTCTCGCCGCCCCCGCTGCACCTCCCGCACTTGAGGTGCCCGCAGCGTCAATCGAGCTCGTGCGCGCAGCCAAACCGATCACACCGCGGCCCACCCCCGGAACGTCGAGCGCCGCCGCCCTCGTTCCCCTACGCGCATGCGTACCTCTCAAGATGGTACGTAGCGCCGCCCGCGTGGACGCCGTCGTCGTAGCCGTCGCCTCAAGCCGCCCCCCGCAACGAATTCGCGCGTTAGGCCCCCATCTGCGTCAGAAGCGTCCACCCCGCACTCTGCGCCCGCGAACTTACCCACCCTCGCGTGTACCCAGCCGCGCTTACATCCAGCCGCCGCGCTTGCAACCAGCCGCCCATACGCGCTCCCGCGCACCCGCCTCCGCTTGCAGCCACAGCTGTGCTCGCTCTTGGCCGCACACGTACCCAGCTGCCCTCGTACCCACCCCCAATGCTCGCACCCAGCTCTCGCACCCAGCCCACACCCGCGCGCCCAGCTCCAGCTCCCACCCGCACACCCAACCCGCACACCCAGCTCACACACACCCAGCCCCCATCCTTGCGCACCCGCCAGCCCAACCAGCTCCCACGCGTGCATCCACTTGCGCCGGCCCCCAAGCCCGTGCCCCCGTCCACGTATTACCCCAGTCTGTCTCGCACTCACTCGCATTCCACTCCACCCACGCTCACACCCACCCACGGTGCCCTCGCGACGCCCAACAGCCCCCATGCCCGCTCCCTAGCCCTCACGCGCGCACGGCATGCACCACCAGTTTCCGCGCACGCCCACTCGCCGCAGACGCGCCCCTGCTGCCCGCGTCGAATACGCGCTACCCCGCAGCCAGCACTCAGTTCGTGCTCGCCCACGCGACTACCCACGTGCACGCCCACCTTCGCTGTGGCCGTAAACCCGCAAACCCGCGCTGCGTGCACTCACGCCCTACCATCTGCGCACCGCTAGCCCGGCCCATGTCCGCTGCTTGCCTTCGCCCGATGCGTGCCGCCTCCGGACGCCTGTACTATTTACCGCCCCATATGTATTCCCCCCGTAGTATTTAGCCTGTAGTTCCGTCTCGTAGCACCCATGTATTAGCAGTAGCATTTTGAAATTAAATTGCGATTAATCCGAATATTACTATTAGCATTGACCCAGAAACATTGGGCATCCCCCAAGATTTGCATGCGCCTTACATTGACTTTACATGGGCCCCCGCAATATTTCACATGAGCAAAAAGTGCTCGCAACATTTGGCAGTGCCTTGTATGGCTCCCAGCAGCATTGTGGATGAGCGCAAAGTGATCACAACATTTCCGAACCGTTTCGCAAACTCCACGATTAATTGACATACTTGACGTGGCTTTATATAGGTATCATAAGTGTGTCCTGATTTCCCATTTAACAGCAATTGTGCAACGGCTTTATAAACACTTTCTAATGGCTTTTGAACCGTGGCAAAACTGCCACAACCTTGAAAACCCTAAAAGGGTATACAGTTATGGATGTGTCACTGAAACACCGAAAACAAAATTTGCTTCCTGCAACTTTAAATTTCGATTTTTGGAGATTCTGAAGAGACAGAAAGTTTCTAAATAATTCATATACTATGCATGTATAGTAGCTAGGAAGGAAGGCCAGTGCTTGTTGTGGCAGGAGTGGAATGATGGTGTTTCAATGACCGGTCTCGGCCCAAGAATCCAGATACGGAAATCTACTCCGCAAGGCACGTGGTCTAACACCACGAGATTTTGAGCTACCACTCTATAAACTATATGGGCAGCATTGCAATAGACATGGTTTGATTCTGAGATAAAAATTGGGATATTTACCCAAGAATTGAGGCCAGTGGAACATGTGCAAAAGTGTTTCAGTGACCGATCATGTTTCAGTGACCCGTCCATAACTGTAGCACGCAACGGACAACTTTGTGATGTCGGATCCCGGAGGTCGAGTCTGTCTGATTCTTTCCTCCTGAGCGCAACTTCGACAGGGGATCAATTCTAGGTCTACAAAGTCAGCCGGAAAGGCACACGACAGTGCTCAGAACTTTCTTAATGGCGAACGGGTGATCAGTTGTTGAGATGGCCTCGGGCTGGCGAGATTGTAAGCATTTGGGCGTTCACTGCGTAGTAGCCCAAGGGCACCTGGGGCGCTCGGGGAAAAGGCAGCGAATACAGTAGTATATGCTGTACATGTCGAGTAGTTAAAAAAATTGTGGTGATTGAAGAGGTTTTAAGTATGAGCGGCTATCCCATGCCGCAACTCCCTTCTCCTTCCCTGCCCTCACCATCAACATCAGCATTTGCGACATGCTGTCTAGACCGCGCTGAACGAACTGTACAGTCTGTACAGTATATACAGCCTTTTGACATAATAGCATGAGAGGATAACTTTGAGACGTGAGAGGGTACCTAGCCATAGTTGGTTGGTGGGTTCGAAGCGGTTACGGATGGGCTACTGTGATGCAGCTAAGAAGACTTCCTTCGGGCAAGATATTTGATTCGAGGTGATTAGTAATTTTCAAGATTAGATTAGGCACGTTAGCAAGTATTTTATCTTATCACAGATACTGTAAGCCTAATCGAACACCCGTAGTCCAGCAGAAAACATCAGATTGCGATAAACATCAGTACTAGATACATCCCCGGTCAGACTCAATTGTCAGACTCAATTCAATCTCTGTCTTCATCCGAATCCTCAATACCCTGCGGAAGAGGAGCTTGGATGTTGTGGTTGACGTGTGCAAATCGATCAGCAAGCGCCCTGCCTGATGTTTGCGCACCAGCCCCAGCCGCAATGCGTCTGTGATGCGAGACAGTTAGCTAAGACCGAACCAGTGATGGTAATCTTACAATCCTCGTTCTACAATTTTCTTCTGGAGGCTCTTGATTTTAAGCCGGTTGTACCGATCACTCTCATGTGTAGACCGCAACACCATCTTCAGATCAGCAATGTATTCTTCGCGTTTTCCGATCAAGTCAGAGTTTTTGTGAACCCCTGTTCTCCACTCCTTCAAGGCGCAGTGAATCTAGCATAATTTCAATTAAATAGACGAGGACAAAAAGCCATTTGCATGATACTGACCATGGTGCGCGCGAGGGCCATTGCCGGAGCAGGGAAGTATCTGACTGCCTGGAAGATACCGGGGACTTTGCGAGCGATGCCGCCATGCCCGTAGATAATTTTTTCGATGAACGAAAGGTACGCGTCATGAGAAAAGAGGTTGGTAGCACCCTATGGATATTATTAGTGAAAGCCCGGTACATAAATAAATAAAACATACATTTTCGTCAACACCAGAGTCGCAGAAAGCCTCACCATCAAGTAGTGCCTCAACTCGCTCAGCGACGATCCTTGCCTGTTCATCCTCTGACAAGGTCTGTAGTTGATATGCCGTGAGAAATATGCCCCAATCCACAAGGGACTTCGAGGCGGCTTCCTTCATCTTGCTCTGCCATTTAGCGATATCTCGTTTGACCTAGCAGTTATTGTAAGCCCCGCAAAAACCCAGAGGCAAACCCGGCTTACCTCGTCAAAAAATGCTTGATCGAGCGTAGACTCATCGCAATGAATGTTTCGCGCATGCGCGTTTGCCTGTTGAGAGCCCTCGCGAACCCACTGCGAATACACCCTCTCTCCGTCATTGTACATATTCGGGTTGATGTGATCGACCTCCCCATCCACAACCCAGCAGTGGCCCTGAATTAGTGTAGTGACCGTTATATTGGCAGCATGGTGGATGTTGGTACGATCATTCAGCGAGAACTTGGCCTGTTCACGTCTGCGACGAGATGATGTGCTCCCTGAGGCTGCAGTAGTGGTCGGCGCAAGCAGCGAACGGCCCCGAGGTGAGCGTGCTGCAAGTTCGTAAGGATCTGGAGGACGTATAGTAGAGCGTTTGCTTCGAGAGAGCATGAGCACACTTTGCGGCTCACTTGCGATCTGACGTAGGAAAATTAGTAGTTATTAGAGTTCTAAAGTAAATGTACTCACGAAATTCGCAGCCACAGTGAGTGCGGGAGCCTCAGTGGGGGCTTCAGGCGCTAATGAGGATGCATTTTGAAGGTAACTGGACTGTGATACCGCCTGGCTGGTAGACATGGTAGGAGGGTAACTTGATGGGGCCGCAGGGAGTGTATGCACCATTGTTGATGCTTCAGGTGCCAGTGAGATTGTGCTGGCATCGAAGAATGTTGGATATATCGGTGGCCTATCATATGGGACATTTTGAAGACCTTGTGAATACAGGTCGGGATCACCATTGATGGTGTCGTCGTAGTCAATAGGGTTGGTGTCGTTTGGGAGATAAAGCGCCGCCCAGTCAGGAACGGGAAGATTGGACGATGTTGTAGGAGCAGACGATGATTGTGATGGTGGGAAAGAGCCCCACTCGTTAGGGGGCGGAAAGTAGGATGGTGGAGCTGACGAAACAGGGGCAGAGAATGATTGTGAGGGGGAGAACGATTGCCAGTCGTTAGAGGTCGGAAAGCTGGATGTTGAAGCAGCCGGAGCGGGAGCAAATGATGATTGTGTCGGGATTAACTCCCATTCGTTAGATATGGGATTGAATGACGGGGCTGGAGCCTGGGACGGCAGCAGCATCTGCCGTTGAGAATCTAGCAGCATCGATGGCTGCGATACCACATGGGACTGCCATTGTGGCTCCTGCGGCGACTGCATAGAGCTCCCTGGCCATGGGGGCTGCTGTGCCATTCGGAGGGAAGGCTGGTATGGATCAGGAGCAAATCGTTGGGTGGGAGGAAGAGTTGACGGGTCGTTTGTTTTTCGACCCTGAAGGGTTAATTAGATATAAGTATGGAAAAGAAAAAGAATTACGCACTGGTCGTGCTTTTGATTTACTCCTTGATTTACTAGGCGCACCTCCATCCTGAGGGGCGTCTCTCGTGGATGTAGTCCCCCTTCGAGAGTTGTTTCGAGAGACACCTTGGGAGGTTTGGGGAGGCCCCTGGGCATCTTGCTGCTGTTGGTTCTGGGTGGAGGCTGGATTTCCAGTATCTGCCGATGTGGCCTCTTGTGCGGAAGAGCGAGTCTGTCGGCCGCGGGGAGGCATTGGAGAGGAGAAATGCTAAGTTCTGGAGTCGTTGAAGCTGAGCCAGTTTCTATACGGATACCATGGTGTTCTACCGGCGTCCAAAGCTCATATCAAGATAGCGCAAGTTAACGAGCGTGGAATAAATGACATCGAGTGCATCAGTGAAGAGTTGAAGTCTGAAAATGTGTCAGTGTCCGATGGCCATGTCATTCAGTCACACAGTGAAGTGGTTTTGTTAATAGTTAACTCGTACTGGGTGAAATGATATTTGTGGCATGATTCAGCCTTATAACATCGATTACATAGACAACAGTTTCAATATAGACATATGGTGCATAAACAATGACTACAGCAAAGACCAAACTTCCCCCAACTTCACGTCTAGCTCCTGGTCGAGCCCGGCTTTGACACTGATTGCCAAGTCGAGCCACATGACCGCCCTTCTGACGGCTCAGCCACCATCCCCACTGCACGAGGTGAATCTGTAAGGAGGTGGTGGACCGGTATCTCGGTATCTCCTGTGCGTGAGGGCCTTTCTAATGGCTCGACCACCATTGCAACCACACGAGGTGAATATGTAAGGGGTTGGTGGATCGATAACTCGGCATCTCCCCTGCACGATGGCCCCTCTGATGGCCCGGCAACCATTGCAACCGCATGAGGTGAACGTGTGGGGGGGCTGTGGATTGATAACTCGGTATCTCCTTTGAACAAGGTGACCTCCTGGACGATTTCCAACTCGGCATCTTCTCCATCGGAGAAGTCAGAGTCGTCCGTTTCCTCCATGTGATGTAGTTCGGAGAAAATTGTGTCGGAAGAAGGTGGATAGGTCATAGTGGTAGCCTCCTCAGAGTTGTCGTCGTCGTTTTCCGAGTCGGAATACGAGAGCTCAGGAATACCATTCTGATCAAGAATGTCGCGCACATCACCAATTGTCTCCTCTGCGGCTGCTTCCCGTTGCTCAAGAATGAGATGTCGATTTCTCAGGAGCCCAAGGTAATGTTCCACCTCCTCGATCTTGACAACATATGACACCTTTTTCGCCGTGATAGAAGCTCGCGCAGACCGCGCAAGCATCAGAGCGTGACGAATGCCATTGCGAGAGAGATGCCGTGTAATTTTTTCTCGCTGTCGAGGTATCAGCAATAGTAAGTGGAAATTGTAAACACATAATCGCACTTTGATGTTGGGTAAGCGCTTGTGTTTGTACTGTATCTCAACCCTCTGCCTGCGAAGAATGGGGGAAGATAGACCAATACGAGCGGTAGGAAGCGAGCTAGGTAGAGCTTTCGTGCGTTTTGGGGGCGGTGGAGATGACATGGTGGTGATGGTGGTGGTGGTGATGCGTAGACAATGCTTTCGGACTTAGTGAAATTTCGCATCACACTTCCATTCCGACCCATTCTCAGTACATTCTCAGTACTACTGCATCACAAATCCTCCTTTCATGCTCATTCCAATTGCACTCGCCATTATGAGAGGCTCTTACTGGCGCCATGTACAATGCACTCAAGCCGCTGGATTAACAGTCATGTGTTATCATCGATCAATACAGTTTTCCAGTCATACTGACATCCTCTTTTGTGCAGATCGGCATTGTTTTACTCAGCACTTTCATTGTATGCCCACCGACTGATATTGTCCGATTTCAATAGCGACAATGTAGTTCATTGTTTCGGCTTGACAATTGTGCGTCATTGAGGCTGTTCTCGAGCTGTACTGACCTCCTCTTTTGTGCAGATCAGCATTGTTTTACTCAGCACTTTCATTGTATGCCCACCGACTGACATTGTCCGATTTCAATAGCGACAATGTAGTTCATTGTTTCGGCTTGACAATTGTGCGTCATTGAGGCTGTTCTCGAGCCATACTGACCTTCTGCTTTGCACAGACTCACATTGTTTCAGCCAATGTGTCTATTCAACTCCAGCAAAACACCAGCAACTTTCATAGTCGGATCAAATGCCATTGTGTCTCGGGATAATCATGTGCCGAAGAAATGGTCGTTTGCATATAAACAGCCATTCCCTCCATTTCCAAACCAGAAACAACCGAAACAACCACAACATCACCCTCATGTCGCACTATCAGCTCTTTGACCACAGCAACCTCACGCAGAGCGCGGGCATCTGTCCCAATCCATCATGCCTTATGGCATTTCCAGACATCGGTTCACACCTCTCTGATCCACAAACTCCATGCGAACAATGGGCGCTTGCAAATTTGGAGGCTACTCATCAAGACTTGGACGGCGAAGCTTTCAGGGAAGGTAAAGTATAAATGTTTATACATTGCTGCATATCTCTAATATACGCCTGATTCTTAGATGGAGAGTTGCCGACTCTCATCTCAGCCGCTCAAGGAGCCGAGGGGGACGGGGAGGACTTCCTTCGTGATTCAGCCCCAGCCCCACTAGAAATCACCAACGAGGTTCCCCCTCAAGTCTCCCTCAATGGACTTCGAAAGTTCCTCCATCCGAACGTGTCCATAGCCCACGGCCCGCCGAAGTTAAACAATTTGCAACAAATTGACTACTTCGACGAGCATGCCGCATTACGGCAGTCCACCGACAACATATTCTATCCCTTCTCGTCCTCTCGCGACTGGCAATTGGGGAGATGGCTGACTGAGTCCTCCTTATCACAAAATCAGATCAACAATTTCCTCAAATTAGATCGGGTACGTGCCTTGTTCAACTTGTGCTATCGCTGGCTCATCTATCTTCAGATCCGAGAGCAGCCGCCTTCCTTTTCATCAGCCACAGTTCTACGAGATCGCATCGAGAGACTGCCAAACATTCCGGAGTGGTTCTCTAGGGTGATCGAGATCCCAGGCTACCGTACAAAGGAGCCTATGGTCTTATACTATCGCGATGGACTCAGGGTGATGGAACACCTGTTTGCAAATCCGGTATTTGCAAACTCCATGGATTTTACGCCATATCAGCTGCGGGATGAAGCCAATATGCCCGTTGTAGGCGAGTTTATGAGTGGACAATTTGCTTGGGAATACCAGGTATGTGCGCCCGGCATTCTGAATCTTTGAGTAATATCTCGTATCCGCTGTGTTAGTCCCGTAAGCCTGATGGCTCAACACTCGTTGGCGTGATCCTCGCCTCCGACAAGACGCCTCTGACAGTTGGGACGGGTAACCGGGAGATGCACCCAGTCCTGATTTCCTGCGCCAATATCTCTGCAGGAGTACGCATGAAGGCTACTTCCCATTCATTCGTCAGCCTCGCTTATCTCCCAATCCCGAAGTTCTTGGACGTCGGATCTGACCTACAAGCTACGCTATCCATGAGGGTATATCACCTTTGCTTCGACATCTTCACATCATCTCTCAAGCGTGCTGAGCGTGTTGGACATCTCATGCCAGATGGCAGCGGGACTGTACGCTTTTGTTTCACTCCCCTGGTCTCGCACATCATGGACTTGGCCGAACAACGGCAAGCCGCCATCGTCCTCACCAACCAATCTCCTACATCAACAGCCAGCTACCACCTGTTTGGGGATGCTGCGCAGTGTCCACCACGCACACGGCAGCACACTCTCAATCTCATTAACCAGGCTTGTCTTCGAGCGGATCCCAACGACCTCGAAGCCTATACTCGCGAGGCTGGGCGTCTCGGCCTCCTCGGCGTACATGAGCCTTATTGGCGAGACTGGGGTCAGGCCGAACCCTCCCTCTTCTTGACACCCGATGCCTTGCATGCATGGCATAAGTTCTTTTTCGACCACGTTATCACTTGGGTCATCAACATGATCAGCGGGGATGAGCTAGATCGCCGCTTGCAGGCATTGCCTATCAACGTCGGCGTCCGTCACTGGAAACATGGCGTGTCAAAGCTCAAGCAGGTCACAGGTCGCGAACATCGCGACCTCGAGAAGCTCATTGTGCCCGTTATTGCAGGAGCTGTCAGCGCGGACGTCCTCTGCTCTATACGCGCTCTTGTCGAGTTTATCTTCCATGTGCAGGGCTTGCTTATATATGACGACCACAAGCACACCATCGATCAGGCCCTTCTCGAGTTCCATAATTACAAGAACGAGATCATCAAGGCGGGTGGAAGGCACGGGAAAAGAGGTGCCATTCTCCACTTCAAGATCCCGAAACTTGAAGGGATGGGCCGGGTCACCTACAACACCGCATACATGGGCGCGCCATACCAATATACATCCGACATTACCGAGCGGTGCCACATCACCCATGTGAAGCAGCCTTACCACCAATCGAACCCACGTAAGTGCTCCGAGCAGATTGCTCGTTCCATGGACCCCCACCAAAAGGTCCCTAAGTACAAATCTCTACACCCGTTTGAAACGTACACCAGGTTAGCCCTGCCCCAATAACACACTTGACCAGCCATCCGACGTCTGCCAACCATTATCCCGAAGCCACATGGCTATCACACGTACTGCCTCAGGATGAGCACCAGGTGCACGGTGCGGCCTCACGGCCCTCTCTCTTCCAGAAAACTCGCAGCAGGCTCTCGGATGATCAATCAACGGCATTTCATCGAGCACCCAAGCAAGCCCGCCAGCTGTCCACACGCTCCCTCGTGGATTCCGCAGGCCTCAGACCCACCCACACGCCTGAGCAGCGCCTACGCGGACATTCGTGTATGCACGGCTTGGGCGGGCACGACCCCACGCAAGACCTACACGCCCATGCTCCACCCCGCCCAGATACGGACGTTAGGTAAGTCCTATTCCGCGCACACTCGCGCACACCCCCTCTCAGGCCCTCTCTAACCATCTGCTCTTCCTCTTTCCACAGATTCATTCCCACCGCCATGTCTACATCATAATACCGGAAATTTAAATATTAATCACGGATATCGTACCTAGATTAGATGCCGGCTATCCTTTAGATACATCCTCTGTAAGTATTAAAATAGAACCTCTGCAGTAGTCCATCCCAGGATGAATAAGATGAATTACACGATTGATCTAGGATTGATCTTCATTCATCCCGAGAAGTGGTACTGGCCTAATGGAATGTATCTCGAGATGTATCTAAATAGTTATCTAATATCCTCGATAAGCGTATTAAGGCAGCCGACATCGATCATGATTTGGCAATGGGAGATATCGAGATGATGGGCCTCGGATGGCCAATATCTATAACTGTGGAAGCCATCCGGGAGGTTGTGAGATTATCTGAATCTTCGGCGCGAAAATGCAGATGGGACTCACTCCGACGTTTCATTGAAACTGAATGAATGCTGGTAACATTTTGCTAACAAAGAAACATGCCCGGCTCATCGCCTGGCTAAATGAATTATCCGGGCCCCTTTTGCGTTTTTGACTCCACCTCTCTCGAGCACCCTTCACTTGGACCTCGCTGCCACCGCCGGAGCACGTCCCTTGTGATTCCCGACACCAGTTATTTGATCGACGCCAGGCACCATGGCCAGGTATATATGTCCACCTCTAGCCTAGAATATCACGCGTCTCCGAATTCTTTTTAAACTTGGGGGTGAGGCCGGCAAGCGGCATGTACGAGTCCTGATAGGGGGACGTGCAAGCATATGTGAAACATTTACCCGAGGATCGGTCATGCCACCAATTTTCGTTCCCACGTGCCCAGGTAAGACCATTATATGATCTTGTGTTATAATCAGCGGCACACATAGTATTGTGCATCAAGTAGGTGGTAAGTAAGCGATCAGGTACTGTTTCACATGGGTGTATACACCCCACTGTATGGTAAATCAAAGTGAGACTTTCACAGGATCGTTGGAATCGCCGAAGGATGTAGCCCGTCGAACAGCAGGTGACCCAAACCCGCCACCCTGATGGCGACAGATGATCATGCATATCCAATGATTTACAGGTACATAACTGGTGTTCGTAGCTCCATGGTCAGATGTCCGGCCGACAAGTTACAACAATGTTCATGTGTATCGCAATTTCATCTACGCATATTTGTCATCAATGTGTTATAAGTGAGTATACATTAAACTCACCCGTTTACACGGAGTGCATATCAACACTCTCTGTCTATCGTTATGGACGTCTTGATCATTTATTATCTGCAATGCACCGTTCATATGGATTCTATACCGTTTAACGTCGTCGCTCACATGCAATTCGATTGCAACGGGTATGACAAATGGATCTGCAGCCGCATCCTCGACACTCCCCTATCCATTCCACCCATTATTCCCGCCGTATCCAGCGCACCGTTGATTTTTCAAATGACCGGTATTATCGACGCCGTCACTCGTAGGCATGATGTGTTTAACGCACGACAATCCGTGTCGTTTTGGCTGAAGTCCCCCATTGACACGGCCTCCCGCGTATTCTGGAGCCGTATTCCAACCGCACTTCGAACTATTGCAGACGTTGCGGGACGCCCGTTGCATTATACCAATTTTTTTGGAATCGATAACGAGGCTCAATTGTGCAAAATTAAGATTGGATGGGAGGTCGAATTAGATGAAGGAGTACGTTTATATTGTGTTCGATACAATATTTTGCTGATATTCTTTATTCGCAGAACATTCCGCGTTCTGAATTTCCTGTATTCCTGAACGGAGAACGCGTTAGTTTTGAACGCCTATTGGATCACCGTCAACCTGTCCGTGCAGCATTCATATTGACCTATGGATCGTCACTTCCCGAGGCGCGTGTTGCTTTGACAGCGTCGTTGTATACATTGTCCATGCTGTCCTGACTTACTACATGTATATTATGCGAATGATATTACATAGTGTGTGTGATCAATGAATACCTAAACTGTTACAACATATCCACGTACCTCACTGAGTCGGCAAAGTATTCGCGCTACCAGACAACGTATGATGGATATTATTAGCCTTATATCTACAGCATTAGCGTTAAGCCATTCTAATATCTGCAACCAATCGGCTCTCGTAAGATCCAATTATGTTGTAAGGACACTGTAATATCGTTGGCGACATGTAGTCAAGCCATGATAATTACATTGACGCTCAGATCGGTGTAGCAACCTGAAAGAGACCTGGTAATATCGATACGGTCACTTCCTCATCAGCAATGTAGAGGCCTTTGCAGATGGTCGAGGCGGTTGCAGGTGGTCGAGACGGTTGCAGGCGATCGAGCCGCAACCGTTGTAGAAAGTTGTTGAAGCGATAGCAGGCAGTTGATCACAACACAGACAAACATCATACTACTCACTGCTCTAACCATAAGTGGCAGCTATATATAGATTAGATGTCCATAGCTCGCCTCCAGAACCTCGCTCACTTTGACCACCACGATCAACTCAAATATGGCCTCGACAGCGACGCAGCATCCATCCGAAATTACTATTCAAAATATGATGGAGCCCGCAGTACCCAGTAAGTTTGTGAACGCATATCATCAAGTACTACACAAATCTTATTCGGTCTCGACCTCTGAGATGTTGATCAGGCACCGTCTGATCCCATCAACGTGGCCTCGACAGCGATGGAGCCACCGCTTGAAGGGTCTGTTCAGGGGACGGCTGAACCCGTAGCTTCAAGTAAGTATGCGGTCACCATATACTCGATTTATACACATATCTTAATCGGCTCTCGATCTTTGAGATGTTACTCAAGCGTCAGCTGACAACAACAACGTGGCCTCGATAGCGATGGAACACCCGCTTGAAGGGTCAATTCAGGGGACGGCCGAACCCGTAGCTTCAAGTAAGTATGCGGTCTCCATACACTCAATTTATACACATATCTTACTCGGCTCTCGATCTTTGAGACGTTACTCGGGGGTCAGCTGACACCATCAACGTGGCCTCGACAGTGACACAACTTCCGCTCGAAGCTTCTCTTCAGGAAACGGGCCATCAGGCACTGGATGATCCCATCAATCGTAAGCACCCAGTTATAGTATATAGCGTGCATGGTTAACACGAAATCGGAGTAGGTTCACGCGCGTCAGGTCGCCGGCCAAGGTCTACTACCACTACTTGTACTATGAAATTGAAAGGAGGTGCTATCTGTGGCAAAGCCCTACCCGCTGAGGAGATCGGGAAGTACCGCAGGTGCCAAATTTGCAGGCGCAAAGCTACGCACGTCAAACGGCTGTCCGTCCATAATATATCCAAGGGACGCGGTAAGAAGCGGCATCGCATAGCTATGGTATGGCTTCACATATTCGCTTGTGTCATCGCATCTCACGGATATGGTAGATTGAAGAGTCCCTACGAGTTTCCGACATGGAGAATAACCAGTCCGATTCCTCATCGGAAGGCTCGGCCGAATCGGGCTCTCCAGGCAAACGAGCACGAGACCTATGGATCGGCTACAGCAAAGCCTGAGGGCTCTTCGAAGTGGCAAATATTGAGGGTTATATGTGGTATCAATCAGCAACCGATTTGAAGGCACCGGTTATATATGATATGCTTCAATTTTCCCCCATGCATAGCTATTATATTCTATCGTGTAAAATCAACCAGTATGTGATAACTCAATACTTGATTACAATGTGTTAAATAATCGCGTTGCTGCAAATGTCATTTGAAGCACCGTACTGCCAAACGAATGTCACTATCTTCAATTGACAATGAGTCGGATACAATGCAGATCAGGTCGTAGCGGGAGCAGATCTCATTATTTGCGGGCACAACAACTACAAATATAGTTGCCTCATTTGTCAATCTCGATTCCTCCCTCTCTATTCGGCTACTTTTCTACATTCACGCGGCACGAGACAATCGACTTGACTACATGTCGTCGATATGCTCGCGCCCTGAAGCGCGATTCGTCCATCTCAGCGCCCTTTTAGAACACTTGCTTCGCCCCTTCCCGGACATCAGCGTCAAGGCGCTGCTGACCCAAACGTCTCGTCTATCGACTAGAAAACCAAGCACAAGATGCGTTTAAAACACGTTGATGGTGCGTAACGTGCATGCAACCACTCGCAACCATTAATGCATCAATGATTAATACTACATTTTCTTATTTACAGTACACGGCCATTACAGCCGCAGCGCTACTTCTTGTTCGCCAATCGGTATCGTTGAAGTCGTCTATATGGCCGTCGTTTTCAGGCACACCGTTTGTGTTATGTCCATCGTAAAACAGCACACACCCTGACAATTGTATGACTCGCGCAGTGAAATGATTGTCGCAGAAGTATACAATTCCGCACAGATGCAGACTCTTCATTCTAGTGATATGCATCATTCGCACCGTCTGTGATAGACTTACATCGTGAGATGACAGCGCGAGCACAAGTACGTCGGGTGTCATTTCATACTTCAATTGCTGTCTGAGTTGCTCATTGCAAACTCCGCATCTCGCCTGCAGAACACTATTGAAATGTTGTGTCACGCATGCATCTGTACCTTGCGCATTTACAGGGTCACAGTCCACGAAGTACGCCGCTTGGTCTGTTTTCTCTATATTGGTTTTGCATTTGTCACATGTTTCAGTGGACGTTTGATTAAGTGTGGGCGATGTTGTTAATGCTAATGCCAAATTATTTATGCTGCATTCTAATGCGCCGTACGGAAACGTTTGAGCGTCTAGACTATGCAGCAACTTACGCACTCTGTTGCGTACGGTAATGAGTGATATAGTCCCGCGATCACATTGACGCAAGCCTTCGTCAAGCTTGCTCATGAAAGGGTTTAATGATCTGAAGGCTTTTGACCAGACAGCTTTACGGTCCACCCAAACCACCTGAAACACGTTAAACAATGCGTCATAAGCGCAACTGTAATTTTGATTGTCTTGCACAAAACCCGGTGGGTAGTGATCATCTACGCTCAATTGCGATTTCAACTTCTTAGCAGGACGTGAGTCTTCGGAATTGATCGGACCGCGCTTTACAGCATCATTAATAACCACAGCGCTGCTTCCTAATGCAGGGACGCATACTCTGTTGACGAAAGCTTGTCTCTGACTCAGTTCACCATCGGATGGCTTAGATTTCGTACTTTCGGTAAGTATGATCCACTTATCGTCTTTAGTGGGTTCGAGCGCGCTCATAGGCGCATCCGGTGACCAGGTAATGCTTCTATGGATACCTTTAGGTGCGATGCCTAGACCGATCCATGCTTGGTATAGGCGGATAAGGGTGTTTCTGCGATGAGCATGTATGTGCACCGGTAGTTTACCCTCGTATTTCAACCTGGTTATTTCGTTGAGCAGCTCCAACTCTCTGTATTCCTGTCGAACAAATCGTTCCAACCCACCTTGTATTAGGTGAGCATTACCTGCGAAATCTGACACTATTATCAGCCCATCTGACGTAGAACTTCGCGATAGTGCAACGTACATGCCGCGGCAACTTCCGCAATTGCGCAAATCTACAGGATTTTTTTCGCGTGTTTGGCCTTGTGCTCCATAATCTGTTACCGCGAAGTTTAACAGAGCTGGAATTTGTAGACGTGTAAGTCGTATTTTGTTGCCATTCTTCAAAACCACTTCGATTCTATCAGATCTTTTCACTAACGGCACAACATTCAGTGGCAAACCTTCCAAATGAACATCACGCGGAGGATTAACTAATTTCACGAACAGTGTATCGAGAGATGGTCTGTCGACATCGGCATCGGCCTGCCAGCCAACCACAACAGCGTTAGCTCCGTTTGTCATGCAACATTCGGTAGCTTCATTATAGCGAAGCATGACCAGCATTCCTATACATAAGTCTAACCTACCGGGCTTGTGGCATGTGTATTTAGGTTCTAAGGCCCAGATAGCCTCTTGCTGATCATCGGGTATGCGATCTGATTGGCGACTGTAATCTATCACTTTTCTATTTTTTGTGCGAGCGGCTTTCGTTGTAAGGTCGGCAGTACCGGCTCGGTACCTGTCTACGGAATAAAAGCTCGTAATTTTTTGTCCATTTTCGTTGGCAAATCTATCAGAACCCAGCAAGTTAATGTGGTCCTTTTGCAAGTTATGGGCAGTTATAACAGGCACATTGCGAAATTCCTTGCTGGCCAACTTAGGGGCTGTGGGAGAGCGGCCAGCGACGCGGGTTTTCAGGTAAGCAATATCATCGTCTGTGCAAGCTTTGTATCTCATATTTTCTAAGGCCATTCGCAGCTTATCATCGTCCTCGCTTTGGCCTAATTGGCGCATATTTTGTGTGAGCATAACCACAACGGTCGTGAGATGCCACAATGCTTTGCCTATGGCCTCTTCTTGCAGCTTCAACGATGCTTTTGGATTACGTTGAGTGCCAACAGATCTAGAATATAACGGTGAACCATTCACAGGAGGTAGCTGGGCAAAGTCTCCGGCGAATATTAAGTTTAGGCCACCAAAAGGTTCGTCTGTTCGTCCGAGAGCTCGACAGGCCGATTCACTTATTAAATATAGGTCTCTACACGATAACATCGAAGTTTCGTCCACGAAGACATAGTCCACGCCCATTAACCTCGCCTTAGTCGCGGCATCGTTACGCAGGTTAGCACGATCTCCGTCGTTGAAATCTGAAATTCCAAACGTGGAGTGATAGGTAGTACCGTTTAATAAAGAAGCTGCAGAGCCGGTAGGAGCAACGACAAGAAATAGATGGCTTTCGTGCCGCCGTTCAAAAAATTTAGCAAGCGCTTTCAACACTTCGCTTTTTCCTGTACCTCCCATTCCTCCAAGATACATTTGTAAGCGTTCGGGATTTTTGCAGCTGGCGTGATTCGCAATGGTTCTGAAAGCCCGCTCTTGCTCAGGATTTAACCTATGCTCAATTACGAGCTCATCCGTCATATTCTGAACGTCGAGATCAGCAGCACGAAAGGAATGTTGCAGCCACTCCTGATCGACAATGCGGACCTTGTTTGTACTTCCACTTGGCATGTCATCATCCGCCCCAACATCAGCAGGTATGTGTTTGTGCTTTAGAGCAGCTAATTCCTCTTTTTTCGACTTAACAATAGCTTGCCACCTAGCCGCTGTATGTTCAGTGGTTGGAGTGTACGCGGTAGTGTCGATAATTGGAAGACCTCCTATGCAGGAATCCATCCATCCCGATTGCATCATCAGTTCTTTAATAGACTTCACGCTTCTCTCATGACATATTTCGTGAGGTGATTTCTCAGTGTCATCCGCTAAGAATTGTTCTGCGTATAGGTCGTTCTCGAAGTCATCTTCGTCGTCAAAAGCGTGCATGGGTGTCCTCCCACCATCGTTTTGCATCCAATCAAATGCTACACCGTGCGACGTTGCTTTGCGTTGCGAGCGGTAATCATCTTT
Organism: Athelia psychrophila; assembly: GCA_001630335.1. Classification (NCBI taxonomy): domain Eukaryota; kingdom Fungi; phylum Basidiomycota; class Agaricomycetes; order Atheliales; family Atheliaceae; genus Athelia; species Athelia psychrophila. Next base: position 189,619 of record KV417603.1, read on the forward strand.
AGCATCCAAACATTCATACTTTGTGTTAAAGAACTTCATTTTATCCAGTGCGTTCTCATTGAAATCATGGCTAGCGAATGTATCGTTCCAATTGACGTTCTCAGCTTTCAAATCAAGCCCTGTACGCCACGGTTTAAACAATGTTAGCATGGTCATGCAATAATCTTCTCTGTCGCCGTGATCGTGGCGTGGCAGCGCTCCGCCTAGGAACATGGGCACCCTTGAACCATCATCCTCCAACATTTTAACCGTATGGCTCTTTTTATCCGGATGCTCCTTAATAAACTGACCTTGACTCTGTGGCACCGTAGATCGCACATGCGCAGTGGCAACGTTCTCATGGTCTGAAGCCGATGCATCGTTCGCTGAGTCGGCGTCACTCTCATGACCATCGATGTCCGATATATTATCGATATCTATATCAGCACTAGCAGCGTCCAATGCTGCCTGCTTCTTTTTTTTCGCGGCGGATAGTTCCGATTTGTCCATGAGGCGGACCCAACTATATAACGACACTTCTTCAAATTCCACAGGTCTATATTGATAATCATCAACCGTCGAGTGAAGAATGTATTTATCGCCCTTTTTCCGGACAATCACCCTTTCGATGTCTTCTTCATCATCCATCATTGGGTCATCATTGCCGAGAGGATCCCATTGAGTCATGACCCAACGTGTGTAATTTTTCCACCAGCATCTCACGAATGTATGACCGGTATAATGGTCGGGGTTGTTTAGTAAGTACATGGATGCCATCGGACCACCCATTTCCATCTTGCTAGTCAGCGCATTTACAACTTGAGTCATCAACTTGCGCGCATTCTCCTGGCGATCGAAAGTTCCACCATGCATTGCATCGTTGCGGTCAAATACACTCTTAATCACGTCAAATATTTGGTAAGTTTTAAGGCCTGTCTTTGTAACATATTCCGTAACATACGCTACAACCGCTTTCAGAGCGGTGCCCGATAATAAACTAGTGACATTGTGATTGCAACGAAGCAAGAATGACATGATATATGAAAAGGTGTTCATGTTGCTCTCGCCTTTCTTCATGTTTAGAGCGCCCGTTTCAGGATCAAGCATGGTAGAGGAATATACATCGCGCGGAAACCGCGCCTTGCAAGAACCGTCGCCTGAAAAGCAGCGCCCGCGCTGACATACGTGCATATTCGATTTGAGCAAGATTTCATCAACCGTGCTCTCGTATTGTCGCCACCAATCGTCACGCTCTCTACAGGTTACGCATTCAGCTTCGGTATCGGCGTTATGGCTACATGGTTCAGGCGGACTGGTAGGTAAAACTTGGAGAGGATCTACATAGCCTGGTTGTGACTCACGTTCATTCAAATCACGCCAAACTGTGTCACTGGTGCCTTTCATAAATTCACCTTGGTGAGAAGATTCCAGATATTCTACCATGCGCTTTTGAAAGGCACCATCTTCACTCATAAGTTTATCCCGAATTTCCTGCGGCGTGAAAGCGGCCTGAATCCATAGTAACAAATGTAAATGCAAGGTGAGTCTGCCCTGTTGCTCAACAGTGCCATAGTACGCGATTGTTTTACCAAATAATCCAAGATCTTTAGAGTCAACCCCGAGCACGCACTGCAAAAAGGTTTGCACCATGAAGTGGAAAAATCACGCACCAGCCACAGGATTATCTGCAATTAATCTTCTGCAAGTATCGTCCATACAAATCTCCGGCTTAAATTCGGTTTTTGTGTCTGCAAAATACAAGCACAACGGATGTAGGATGTCCGCCGGCGTGAACGTTATGAACCATGACGGGGCACCTAAAAATTCAATCAACGACCATATTTCGTTGCGCATAAATTTTTTGCTAGTGGCTGACCCTTGCACTCGGTGAGCTACGAGATCCAATTCATTCATTACTTGAAAGCACAGTTGTTCTTCTGTGGTACGATCTTTCACATGAACACCGGCTTCGATTTTCCTGGAAAGTTCTTCGAGTACTGAGACATCGAGATCGGCTAGTCTTTTTGCGATGTTCGCGAAGTTCTTCCTTCGAGCAGTGATGAAACCTGAGTTCACGCTCTTCATTATTTGCTCGTGGTTCATGGCGATCAGAGGGAAGTGGGCGTCAAGCTGAAAGCGTTTGTCATAGTACATCAACATCCAGCGCTTGTGCGCAGTAGTGCTCAGTACGCCGGCATGTGCAGGTTGATCAAATGAACCTTTGCCGTAAGGAAAAAGCCAAGGGAACATTTGCGGATACAGGTGCGTATTGTGATATATAGACTCAGGTTCATCGCGATGCCCAATACCCAATATTTTTTTGTTCTCGGTCAGATGGCGGATCACCATTGATTTAAGCACATTCCATGGCTTAGTTTGCATATCTTCCCCAACCAAGCCATGCACAGTAAAAGAGCATGCACCCTGAGACGTGCCATCTTCGAGACCATCGTCATTGACGGCTAACGCCTCAGCGGGTTGAGGATCATTAGACTTCCTGAATGTGTATACCAACGGGCATCCTGAAATCGGGTAGTCTTGAAGATTTTCATAAGATATATTAAGATCTGCATATGATTCGTGATTGAGTTTCAACCATTCGAGCGCATTCTTAACTTTGTTTCGACGCACGAGAAGGGGTGTCCGTCTTAGGTCTTTCTCATCCGGTTGGCACGAACCTGTGTAAATGAACGCTAACACACTATCAAGATCTGCCAACGGTGGCGGCAAAGTCGCGTAAGTCTCAGGCATTGGATTAGCAAACGATATAGCGTTGGCTGCCATTTTAAGTGACCCTGCTTGTACCCTGACGACACATCGGTTATGTCTAACACGAGCAACTAGCAACTTTTCCGCATAACTAAGCCCTTGCAATTCCATAGGAACATCACCGATCCACAAATAGTTCGTCAAAGAAAGTAAAGGTAATTTGCGTACTTTCAAAGATTTATCGCAATACGAACACACAGAAGTGCATCCTTTAGCCAGCACTGGTCCATCAATTGCAGATATAGGTTCGTTCACAGCCGTTCGCAATTTTCGTGTAGCGTCTGCAGATGACGAGAGCAGATCAATATTCTTACAACTGGCTAAAGGCACGCTATCAGCTAGCAGAGTCAACTGGCCACATACTGCACAACCTACTTCTTCTATAGCTTCAGGAGCGAATGCACGTGCAAACCTATCAATAATTTCGCTTTGTTTATCCCGTGATAGAACATTTGGTGGAAAACTTGGCGTTTCTGCACCATCAGGTTGCAAACCGATAGCCGTTTTCACGGACTTCGATTGACGGGTTTTTGGCCTGGCTCTGTTCACTTTAACGGTACTTTCTGCAACAGATGCATTAACTGTTCCCTGTCTACTACGTCGAAATAGAGTCACGACATGCAAGCAATGCTCACATTTATGCCCCGAAAGTGCTTGCCTCTGAGATTCGATGTGAATATGGCGATTGAAAGACATTCCGTGCAGTCTAGCCACCTCCGCGATTTGTGAAACACTGAGTTTTAAACACAACTCAGATATTGGTATGCGCGCAATAATTAAAGCCGGGTATTCCACCGTCATTTCGAGTGCAACGGCTTCATCATGATGCGAATGATAACTAAATTGTGAATCACCGGTGTATACATCATTCGAATCCAGTGACGAATAATCAACATACGGCAATAATTCATCCCATTTATATGCCATACGTGGACCGCCGCCTACGCTGCCTGTGTTGAAACTAGGGTGAGAGTTAATAGACGTGAATTGAGAGTTACAGGAGTGTAGCGTCGACCAGACGACAGATAATATGAGCGCTAATCCACCCAATACAATAGCACAACACATACGGGTGGGGCATTTCTGTGTCCACAGCGTAATATGTCTGATGGCATGACAGGTAAGCTGGTACAGATTTGTGTATAGTCGGTAGCAAGTGAATGTAACAAATGCCAGACCGTGACATTTCAAACATACACATGTTGATGTTTCAGCGGCATGCCATAAATTAACAAATTTTCGAAAATGAACGCAACTGGCGTCGTATAAGGTGACACAACTGGTGTAAGGAAAGGATATGAGAATCGCGACGACACCGCGACCCTGAGCAGGGACAGACCATCCATGATGCAAATAAGCACATTGCAATGTTTGCGCATAGATTCTAAATATGTTGAGTACAATAGTAGCTACCATTAGAGTTGATACACACCTTATCGTGACCAGCCAATATAGGGGGCAACTCCAAAACTTCACGAAGCCCAACGGTGAATCAGAGTATTTTGATAACATCCACAGCAGAGATAGCTGGAAAGATAATAGCATTTTGTATAAGCGAGGCATAGGGGATAAAGGTGGTACGGAAAGTGTAACACTGATATAACCGTAACTTCAATTTGTTATATTTAATCACTCAACGTTAGAGTCGGTTGGATAAGCGATGATCCCAAGTGGCGCTGCAGATACAGGCACCATCTTCGGCAGAACCGGCGGCCTACCGAAAGTATTGGCAAATGTTGAGCAGTATCGCACGGCGATCACGTCAGGTGCTTGACGATTGATCACATTGCTGACCGGTTCTGAGACCATGGGCCAAGCATCCATCAGCGACGTGAATGCCGCATACACATTCCCACGCTCGTATGCGTCCATTGATGTGATACCCGTATCTTCCAACGACACAGTGTCGAATACAACAGCGTCGGAGGTGCCGAATATTCTGCACAACACATCCAAACGTTCGTACTTGTGCGCCTTCCATAGAGTTGGTACCAAATACCGATCAAGGGCGATCAAATCGAAACGGAATGAAGATTGATGTAGATCCCACATGATCTCCTTTACGAGGAGCGGATCGTGCTGAAACACTGTGCCCCATGCTATTGTGTGGCCGCGCCATGACGCTTCCATGATATTGAATCGATCAGGAGGCCTACCGAATATAGCGACTGCTGTTTGACGTCGTTGATGGGCGGGTGCTCTGCCATTGAACGAAGCGGGAGCGTTGCTAGCCATCTGTGCGCCGGCACGAATGTCGTCCTCCGTTATATCTGTGGACAGATATATTCGCCAGAGTTTGTTGCTGACGCCGACGGGAACACCATCGTCTGAATCCAACGCGTTAGCTAACCTTCGAAGGTTGGCCGAACGACTCAACAGCCACGCGAAAATGTTGCGTTCCCTTCTGATATCAGATGATATAATCATTCCTGGGTCGGGTACGCGATATCCGGTGAATCGTTTCGGCGCAATAACAGATAGCCTATCGAATTTGGACAGTCGCCCAAACGCGTCTGACCAGCAAGGCAGAGTAGCTGGCACATAATCTCCGCTTATTTCGGTCCACCTATCACGTTGCGGCTTGACCACATTATTCAACGGTTTTTCTACTATTAAAGTTTAGTGTTTGAATGTATATGAATCACCATACGCACCTGTAGTATCTGTATTTTTGGGTTTACGTTTCGATATAGATTTATCTTGAATTGGCACGTGAACGACGCCTCGTTTGCCGATCGGAACCACATGGAATGTGTCGGTCAAGCCCGAGAAATAATTGTCCAGTGAATCGTAATGTGGTGGCAACGTCATGATGTCATGCATGGAAGGCGAAGGGGCGCCTGAATAAATAACGGGCATAGGATGTGTGCGGTTATTTTCCTGCCACTCCTGCATAACTATGGCATCTTTGGTGCCCGGGATAGCGATTCCGATTGATGTCGCGCCAAGAATCATTGCGTCCTCGTTGGCAACCACCAAATAAGCAGGTACACCTGCTACTTGCAGCCGATGCAACGTTTTTGTATCCACAGTAGTAGCACCCAATACATGTAGTATCGGAGATGATATCTTCGTAACGTCGGCGTCCAATTTCGAGGCAAACCCGTATTCGATGTAATCCGCCAAAGATAATGTCTCGAGGTAGAGGCGCTGGGTGTAGGCCACACCAATGATCATTTCGCGGACGGTGTAAGAGTTAAAGCGGAGTAGCAGTATATGGTGGCGCGAGGAAGCATAGGAGTCTTTCAATCGGTCACATTCGGAGGTTTGGTGGTTGTCAGATATGTGCTGAATCCTAGACTTCAACATCAAACCTAGGTGATCAATTCGAAGGATGTTAGCATGTGAGCAACGCCCTAAATCGCTGTACGCGCTATTAGGTAGCCGTTCGAAATCTGCGATGTTAGGCGTCCACCACATGCAACCGAGCTGCGAATTAACGGGTGCCTCGCGTCGTCGTATCAACACGCGATGTGCATGTCGGGGGGAAAACACTTGAGGGCACGTTGTTATATCATGCTCTCCATAACGTCCGTCTTTTCGCATGCGCAAAGACACAGGCCCTGTAGGCACGAATGGGATCGATCGGATATTTGGTGATGTAACCGAATGAGCGCCAATCTGTATAGCCCATGCAACATCTGTGTTCACGGTATAATTAGCCAAGTAGACCACCACCTGCTGCCATATACACGTACCGGAAACATTCGAGTCGGCCATGAATATCAACTGCAAAGGAAACAACAATACAGTCACAGCGTGCAATTGGTAAATTCGGGACGCGTCGGATTTCGGAAGATAACACATGGCCGTGAGACTCTGAACGCAGATGATTTTATGGGAAGCAAATGGCGAAAGTGTTAAACAGAAAAAGGAGTAGTAATACAGTAAGGGAAGTGATAAGGGAAGTGATAAGGAAGTAAGCATAAATATAGAGGTTGAACTCCATTAATTTAATCGTCGCGTAGGATGTATGTTCATAAACCTAATTGGGTGTGCCGAGGACTACAACCCATAACAGATTGAAGCTGAGACCGACGCCTTTCTGAGCAGTATATCTGTTAGCTGTATACCCAATCCACGCGCACGAGCCGTCTGGAATATCTTTTTTAAATGCTGGAAGCACTTTGTCCAATATGGGAAGATTGGTGTTGGTGTTGAAGCGCGAACCGCGCGCGTCCAATATAGGCACTGTCAGGCATTGAGCATGTAAAGTGGCACTGATGACGATAGACGCTACCTGGTTGGGTACCTTGCGAGTTCATGCGGGGGTGTGTGAATACAGATGACGCCGCGCTGCTGCCAGCATATTGCCGAAACATTTTGGAAGGATTCTTAGCAGGTGATGACGAAGTGGCTGGAAACGTGTCAGCCAATGGATTATGCGTAAATAGAAGCACTTACAACCACTGCCATTCTTGCTTGTCATGAAAGTGATAGAATCTTTGGCCATTTGCACGTTCGCTGTATCTTCATGAAACGCGGTAAGAACTGCAGCTTCCATCCTTTGGTGCTCAAACGAATGCGGAATGCCACTGATGACACGTCGTAGCTCTCCCATGACTTCCTTCGGACGAACAATGTCACAAGACGTCGTCATTACACACATTGTGAGTGTCAAGAACGCATGGGCCTGACCAGGCAGCGTCAAGTACGAGTTCCCCGTAGAGGGAGACCGACCCATTGCAGCGGGATCAGCGCGGGAAGGATTGAAGAACACGCCGTGCGATTTAAATTCTATTACATTGCGCACTTGCCTGTTAAAAATTAGCGACATGGACGTCAGGTGCAATAGTTGAACATACGACATGCTCATTTTCTTGATTTGCTCGGGCCATGCAGAGAACATGACCAATCCCGGACCGTGCAGACCCGACCACGATAGAAATGATTTGTTACCGCTTATAAAAATGTGTCAAACTAATCACAATATTCAACTCCGTAGAACTCACCGTAACGCCACCAAGCCTTCATAGCTAAGTTTGGGATCTTGAATGTCCGGATCAAACACTCCGCACATCAAAGGAGCTGGCAAGCTGATATCACAATCAGATAGGGTTTAAACTGCGTGTGGAATGACCGACCCTCTAGGTTCAGAATCTTCCAAATATGTGAAAGGTTCGTCGTCGTCATCCGCAAGTGGCACATCAGGCTGTACAACCGGTTCGAAAGTAGGTTGAACAGATGCTGGAACAATGTCATCTGTATCTGCGACAATGGTGTCGACGACATTTGCTGATATGTTGCTGCTTTCGGCAGTCTTTCCCCTACCTGCAGACGGGCTGTCCGGTGTGTACTCGGACCCAGACGATCTAAGAGAATTGTCAATATATATGTTCAGCTCAATAAAGGTCAAATCATACAAGTCGTCAGGGATGTTCACATATGCAGATCGGATAGCAGGGGCGTCGGCGTCGATGTCACTGTAATGAGTTAAGCTGATATGAACTATCCACAAATATAAATTAATCACCCTTCATCGTCTGTAAAGGCGAATGTAGATCGATCAGCCTCAGGTAGGTCCCTGGTGTGAATAGTTAGTCGATGGACATATTTGTTTTGAAATGCTTACTCATCGGAACTGAATATTTCTCCGTGATTGCTGCCCAAAGTGGCATCGCTAAAGTGTTAATTTTAACGAAAGTGTAGTCAGCGCCCAATGATGCCCTCACTCTTCGATAATATATGCCGATGGTTTATCTTTGCCTTTAGTCATGAGACGCGCGATTTCTGTTCGCACCAATTCCTCGATGCTGAAAGGTAAATGATAAGCATCGAGAATAGATGTGCAGTAACTGTTTACTAACCGCTCGCGATGCTCATCAGGGATACTTGCATCCAGTCTAATAGCAGTCGATGGTGAAGTGACCGCGCTACTTTTGCAAGGTAGAACGTCAGCTAAGATTAATATATAGACAAATATACATACACTGGTGCCGGGTGTTGAGGTCTGTAATGAAAGTTAACGGCAAATCGTGTCAAGAAACATATCAAAACATACGAATTCTGCATGGATTGGCTAGCTTTCATCGAAGGTATACTGCGGTAAACGATGAATAGGTGTATAATGTTGTCGGGTGATATCGACCTTTTCCTAGAAGATTTACGAATGACCGGCTCGTCGTGAACGCCTTCAGTATCTCGCGGACGTTTCGAAGTGTCGGGGGAGCTACGGATACGTGAGTTTTCTTCACGGTTAAACATATATGAAGTACGCACGTATCTTGAACTGATGAGCCTCCGGACCGTCCTCGTTTCGTGGGTGTAACCGGTTCAGGCGCTGCGACGCCTGCCAACTTCGCCTCGCTAATTAGGTGCGCAAAAGTTAGAATGATCAAGGATAGATTGAACTGAGAGTACTCACACAGGGACGAACGGACGGGGCGCTTTCCCCCCAGTACTTTGTATCTTGTCAGATATGATGTTTGACGGTGCAAAGCGGAAGGAGCATACGTCATTCTAGCAGCTTTCTGTGCAGTCATGGTACTGCGAATACACCGGATTTCCGGAAGAACTGGGGAATTGTCTGAGACGTAGGATCTATAAGGAACGACACTTTAAATGAACGTTAGAAATAATCATCACTCGTAATTCCACTAAGGCCATTGGCTGCCGTAGGAAATGCGAGCAGCTGATGGTCGGTTCCTGAATTACAGTGACAAAATATCGATCAAATGATATCAAACGAGGGGACTGGAATTAAATTTACCCCACATTGCAAATAGGAGAACATTGTGTTTGTGCGCTGGACCGAAACTTGTGATCACAAGGCCATATGACGCAGTCGGCTGAAAGTGCACCGCCTGCTTATCGAAGATATACCTCGGCAGCGGGCCATAATCGATAGCATACCAGCTATAATACATTACAATATCAACAGGCTTGCGACAATTGAAGAGCAGGCTGAACTAAGTTTAAATCCACTCTGTAAGCACGAAGTTTGAAAAGTCCGGTGGCCGGATAATGTGTAATGTCTCAGCTTACATGTTGGTGGTGTGACAAAAAAGGGGCACTCGAATGAAAGGAACACGAGGGCCCCATTGGAAAGACAGCGTGTGTACAGTGGAGCAAGCGTGCATCATAGAACAATAGGTAACCGTCATCCTAACCATGGCGCCAGAAGATTAAGCATAGCGCAAACGAAGTGATAGATTTAAACAAACTTTTATAAAAGGTTGTCGAATATGTAGCAATACCGATTATCTCGAAGCTATCCACTGCGATGAGCTTTCATTCGGATATGAATAAGGTGTGTTACGCACATGTGTGCAAATGTGGAATTTGACCGTCCGTATCAGTTTCATTGTTGAAATTGGTACCTGAATAAAGGGGGGTGGGAACAAGCTACGCAAAACCACATGCAAATGGTAACATGTGTGCCTTGGGGCTAGCATTTATTATCATGAGGTCTTGAAATATCGTCGGGAAAGTTTTAGAGCTCCACAGGTCGAAAGTTGCGCGGCCCAAGGTTGCGATGACAGATATTATTGAAAGCTGGTTCATTGCAGAGGAATAATAGGGGCCTCAATTCATGAACGGAGATGTAACCATGGTTCGAATCGAGGCTCGCCGAGCAAAACCGAATGTTCGACGAATCAATGCATGTCGTACCTATTGCATTCGGCACAGCGGCAGGAGAAATTGAATTTGCGAAGTCATCGGCTTCAAGCATCTGATTGCCGGGCATAGACATCATAGCTTCGATGTGAGACTCGCCATCAGGCAATTAAGCCACCATGCTGCAAATGATGATAAAATAATGACAAAGGCGTAAATTTGGGGTGCATAGAGTCTGAAACGTTGCCACCATCGAAATAGTGAATTTGCATTGAGACTAGCAGATGACTGAACTCAGCCAATCATGAGTACAAACGAATTTAGCAATCAGTGGCGGCGAATACTCCATACCTAGTCGATAGTTGGGAGCCATGAGAAAGTAATTCATACAGATCGAAACTTTACACCTTGACCACTTGCTTTACGCTAAGGCGAAATGACCCGAGGCATGATTGACGTTGTCTACGACAACAAAGCCGCTAGTAAGCCTGCTTGCTGATTTGCTCCAGAGTTTGATACTCACGCACACATAGAGACGGCGCTCGAGCAATATGCCTTGACCAGGAAAAACGCGAAGACCAATTATCTACAACTTTCGTCTTTCGACAAGGTGAGTGAAGCGCACCGTGTAGCATGCGAGGGTTAACAGCGTACAGGGCTTTCCGGAGTATTACGACGTAATCAAACCTCAAGGTGGATCGAAGGCGGTTCGTCTGGGTATATATTCCGGCGAAGACGAAAGCTCCATTGGAGAAGCGGTAGTTCGTTATCAAGGTGTATTATGCGAGTACGATCTGCCACCTATCAGGAAACAAATCAGGTTGATTACAGCAATTTCAAACGCGAACTTTGCTAACCATGCAACTATAGGATCGACGCCAGAACCAAGAGGTACATGTCACAATCTATCAGCGTCATCGGACTCGGAAGCGCAACATTCGACCAAGCATATGATGGTATATACGCCATCGCGGAACGTATGAGCCGTTATTTGGAAGACAGTGTGCTGCCAACATTGGACGACAAAGAATATCTCGGGTACCGCGGTCTGCGCGCGTCGAACCGATACTTCTCTTGGAAAGGTTCGAAAGGAACGTCGCCGTCGGTCCCATTTACGAAGGACGTAGACCCATCCAATTTCTTGCAATCCATGCTCGGCAGTGACTTTGAACATACTAAAGAAAATGAGGTCATCTACATGGCCTGCACAGGTGGTAGCGATGGAAAACCTTCGTGAGATACTCACTAGTTCATGAGACCATCTGATACTGACATGTTGTAGATATACGCCCAAAGACCCGGCGACTTTCTTGCCGGGGGACATTGTAGAGGTTCAAGTATCTTTCGCTGCCTTTCAAACACGCGACGGGAATAACAAACTCGAAATAGTAGGTGAAATCCTTTGACATTACGAATATGCAAACCGCATGTTAACTAGTTGCAGGCTGCGAGGATCGCCAAAATGAAATCCGATAACGACAAGCGTACACATATGTCGCCAATTGGGAAACGGAAGACTGGTTATGAAGACGATGATACGGAGATAACCAGGAAGAAGATGAAAGGCCTGAGCATGGCGGATGGCACGAAGGATGGAAACTCGGGCTCTTGATACAAGAAGTGGGATGGATCCTTAAACGACGTTGATATCAATAAAAGATCGTTGAGAAAACAACCCAGTTGCATAAATGCTCTCGCGATGACTTACAGGTGAAGGAAAGTGCATGCGTTAATATAACACAGTCTGTACCAACGTAAGAATAACTATCGACGACGTGAAGTCAAGTCGTGTTATATCTATACGATCAGCACCGGTATTCAGGTGGAAGTGAGCACCAAGGTAACATAAGGCCGCAACCCGAATTGACGCGGCGTGTCACGTTCGGCCTCAATAACAAAACATGCAGATCAAAGACAGAACTAAATGCCTCTCGCAAATATACAATACAAATTAGATGGGTTTTACCCTTTTCCAGTAACCAAATATCATGTATGCTCGCAGTTATGACTGGTGCAATATGGATTGCAATTGGAATGTAGTAGCATAAGAGTCAGGGTGTGTCATAAAGTGGCGACGCTAAAATATTGTATATATATGACATAAAAGCATCTATACTGGTAAGCAGATGTATTCGATCGTCTAACAAGTGAGAACGCCTATTGATCTCGAGCATCCTCGAACACAAAAATCATATATATGTTCAGCAACACGGCACGAACATGTAGCTAGCAATATGTAGAACGTTCGAGAATGAGCCGATGGCGTGAGACCCGGACCGGATAACTGGGGGACCAGCGCCTAAACCAAATTTTGAAAAGCTCATTACGACCTTATAAGATAGACCCATCGCATACTCGACTGCATCACGTGTCGTGTGACACAATGTGACGCCTGCGCCACAGCACTCTCGTCTACCCTCAGAATCGATCGCGTAGGTTCAAATTAGTGACTACAAACTATACAAATGACCTTATTATTCAATTAATTGTCAAAGTTAGCCATCAGAGCCTCCGGAGGGATGACACGATGTCCAGAGTACTGTTTGTTTGCCCATACAGCCAGCTTTCCACTAGCTCCTTTCTCGTAGGCGTCCATGAATCGAAAGGATCGGGTAGCGTACCTGAGAAACAAGTGAGAAGATGTAAAATATCAGAATATAAAGTTCAACGTACTTCCGCATGGTCTCCAATGGCACCGAGTCTAGAGCCGCGAGCATGTTGCGTTCGAGGTCGGCCTCTCGCGAAGATGCAGGGTAGTGCCGATAAATGCGCTTGGCATATCCCCAAACTTGCTCGATGAAGTTTAACTCACAATGGAATTTTGGTAAGAAGAGTACTTTAAATCCGCGTGCTTCACATTGCGTCTCGAGGAGAGATTTGACGTTGACGAAATCAGGTTGAGTATAAAGTGCGCGTCGGCAACAGCAGGTTGTGGAATTTGGGGGGCATTTAAAGCCATCACATTCGAAGTGCAGCTGTGATTCTTTGACTAGTCCGCGTTCTTGCAAGATTACCGCCATCCCTTTGAATAGCCCGGCTTGTGGGTGGCCCGGCTCGAAATAGAGAGTCTGTGGTGAGCCGTCCGCAAATTGAGTATCTTCCATCTGGACTTTTTTGGTTACAGGGGTACCATCCGGGTTGACGATTATGTGTCCCTTGGCATCGAGAACCTTGACACGAACTAGCCAATTAGTGTCAAGGCTCTTTGATGGGTTCTTCGGCATTCGACGGGCAGACAAAGCACCATCGGCGCGCTTCTGATGAGTGGTGGCGTTGTCGAAGACGAGAATATGGTCTTCATCGGGATAGTACTGTTCGAGTATGTCCATGGCTTTATGTGCCTGCGCGAGAATGTCCGCATTTGTGAAATAGCCGTCCCGATTTTTGCCTGCCTTGAATAGTCTTCGAGCCTCGTGTTTGCCATCGGGAGATCGCAAAAATCCATAGTCAGCCGACACCATGTCAGCCACCATTTGCGAAGCACCTTGGCCTTTCGGCTGTGGAACAGCCTTCTCTAGCTTGTGAACCCAACGCTGCTGGCGGCGATCATTTGCGTAGAATTGGGATTCGTCATGAAACCAGAAAACGGCATGTCGAAGGTTTGGTGGTGGAAGATGTTTTGGCCCCTCTGTACTAAAATCGCGTGTGCGATCTTTGTACTTGCTCCATTCCGGAAGAAATTTGTTCTGCCGGTAATCAACTACGTCGGGACGCTCATGTCCGTCAACATACTGTCCTTTCGGTGTCAAAGTCCAGCGGTATTCGAGTTTGTGCATCCATTCCTGCGCGGTACTGAGGCTTATCCGTTTTGTAAAGTGAGTCCGTTCGCGGATTTCGGGGGTGTCTAAAAAATCAACAATATCCATAGCCTTGCAATACGGCCCGATAGATTGGAGATGCAAGTGTATCTCCTGTGCGAGCGCCTCATCTGTATCCAGAATAGACAAGGTCCATTTGCCATACAGATTGTACGGCAGATCTTCGCGGTCAAGAATAAATGTGCGCGCCCAATCACGAAGCTTCCGTGCATGATGGATGCCGTGCTGTAGTGCCCGAGAAGTCCGCAGTGACGATGCAGTCCATTTGCCATATGTCTCGGACTGCGAGTCAACATACGTCCATAGAAATTGCTGCATTCCTTTGAGACGCTCGCGGAACAACATGTCCAGCTTAGGGTCTACATATCCAGGCCCAGATTTCCGTCGGGGATGGAAAATCTTCTTCAAGTCGTCTAAGGCTAATTCGGCATCACGGAGTTCTGGTGGAGGCAGAAATGACCCTATCCCCGCTGTAGAATACCCCGTCGACTGCTCAGTTGACTCTTCTGTGGCGGCTGCACAGCCACTGCCGACAGGTTGAATTCCAGTGTCGGCATTCCAGCTTGGCGATGATGGCGCTAGAAGCATCGGCTCGTCAATTAACATCGGTTCCTGGCTAGACTCATGATCTGGGCTGTGGAATGGAGTGGTTTCGGGTGATATAGGGGATGCAGGGCTGGGCGACGGGGTTGACAACGGGTGCGGATCTGTAGGTGTCGATGGGGAAGTATGGCGCGTCCATTGTGCTTGAAAACTGCCTAGGGTGGAGCTAAGAACCCTTGTAAGTCTTCGACGCTTGGGTTCTGGGCTCTCTGGAGGCGAGGGTGTAACATTTGTAGGCGGTAACTATGGACTCATTAGCAATGCCACAGTGAATGTTGACTGCCTTACATTTTCCTTGTCATTTTTCTTCCGCTTGAGGACCAGCTTGTATTTGTGAGTAGACCACTGGGCAAGATTGGCGAGCCCTTTGAGTGGTTTTCTGGCCATAACTGAGTGGTACGAGGGCAAGATGTGAGAATCGGGGATAAATTGGCGGTTGTAAACTTAATTCCGCTTTCTATTCACACAATATAAAAATTCGGCCCGCAAGGTTTTGTGGCCAGCATAGCATTGAACAAAACCTTGCGAGCCGAATCTCCATATTCACGATGTAGAAGCTCTAATTAACCGAGAGAGCAATGTAACGCAAATGTCACGGTTTGATCACGTGATGCAGTCGAGTATGCGATGGGTCTATCTTAATTGAACGAGTCTTTCTTACGTAAACGTAAGGACTCGTAATGGCGAGCTACACCGCCATTTGGGGCAACGGGTCATTTACACGTCAGATCGAGCGACGTCAAATTGACCTCAGTACTAGTGTTTCGCGACCCCGATAGTTTATCATGTAATTTTACTCACCAACTTTGATGTAAATTTGATGTCTCAACTGTGATGCTAATTCCATGTATTTACGAGGTGCAGTGGTTGTACCAGGCTACATACAAAATTCACATATTATGCACGTCTGATTGACCTCACCCGACACAGGCTTAAGCTTGGCTTGAGCATTGCTAATAAACCTGATAGTTGTAATTGCGAGAAAATATGTTGTATTGGTTATGAATATATATACAGAGTGATACATATTGTACAGTAGCATCCTCCTCGACACCCTTGAAACCATGCTCCAGCAAGCGGAACCCAAGACCCAGTCACAGCCCCGCACCCTGAATTGAACTGATATGATGAGGGGAGAGGACCATGAGGGGAGGATACGACCTGGATACGACCAACGGAATGGCGAAAGGATATCACTGTTGAAGGAGGAGGGAGTAATGGTGAATGGGCAAGGGCTCAAAGGGAGATGATGTACCTTGAAGAGGTTGACAGTCAGACAGTAAACACGCTGATCATATTTGGAGCACATACCAAATGACCGAAGGGCAGGGAGCTCGAGCTGTTGTATGTGGGATGTGGATAGAGAGGGTTGAAGGTCGTGAGCTGGCCCGATCCAAATTTGCCGACTTGTGCCCACGACCTCGGTACATTTAGTTGGACTTAGCGAAAATTTGAAGCAACACCTGCCTGCAGGAAACTCACATGATGACATCTGAGCTGCGACGTCAATTTGACGTCGCAGCAGCCGTCACTAGCACGTCTCGGAGCCTGCGTGAAAATCATGTCCATTGACTGTACAGTTAACGTTAAGGTGACATGAATTAAGCGTCAATTTATATTGGCGGAGATAACCTCATTTAGGTAAGACATGAGCGTTAGTCATTAGCTGTACCGTTCACGTTGTATTTAGGCTACTTTCATGACAAATTCATGCGAAATTCATGATAAACTATTGACGAAAATTATGCATGCTTGCCGAAATGGCGGTGTAGAACAAGATTCGCCGCTAACGACGGTATTTTTGCAAAAACCCTCTTGCTCTTTTATGGCTAGCAACGCTGTACAAGCTGTACCCGACGGTATTCGACAGTATTTTTCTGTATCTCTCGGCTACCGTTTTCCTGATGAAGATGCAAGAGTTGCCGCGTTCTCGTGCAACGTGCATCCTGTTAACATCCTTCCCATCCCTCCCTGCTCGCGCTACGCTGGACACTTCGACACCTCGTTCGATTGATGAGAAGAAATCGGAGGGGGAAATGTCGATATTGATGCAGGTACCGTTCGACAAGCTCATGCCTCCGCAGCTCCAGGCCACATCGTCGTGACTCGTGCTTCCCGCGTAGTTTCAGTGCATTTGCCTTCTCGGTCTGCGTCTATTCTCGAGTCTAGGACCCGCGTCCCATGTCCTTACACGTAGCGATGGGTGCATTGGTATATGTTTGCGTGACTAGGCTCCTGTGGCTGCAGCAGAAGGATGAACAGCAAGCCTTCGTTCAAGGCCTTGTCCGCATGCCTATCGCTCGGACCGCGCGCCTTGGTCGGGAGGTCCGGTGGATGGCGGAGTGAGTGATGAAGACGATGGCGTCGCGGACGACTAAACCGCATGGAGTGGAGAGAAGAATAATGACATCGAGGAGGGGGACGTTGGATGATGTGCGCCTGCACCGGTATCGCGATCTTGGTTTAGACTATGCAAGAGTCATGATGCGTCCTGATTCCCGCCTGGGCCTGATTCCCGAATGAAGCTTGAGCCATAGCTCATGCGTGCACCTCTTCTGACATGTACTCTCCTCGCGATTTGCCTGCCCAAACATCCCGCCCTGTCCCAGATCAAGGTTCAAGGATTGGAAGTGCGGGTTCCAGATGGAGGGGTGGTGTTTCGGCAGGGGTGTGGTTGAGACAGCGTAGCTTGAGGGTGATCTGATCCCACGCGCCGAAGAGGAAGATTATCTCCATCATCCGCAATCCTTTGTTCCATCCTGCTTCACCCTTCACCGCCATCAGTCCCATGGCGGGCTCAGCTCTACCACCTCTCCGTCCTCGACGACCGTCCTTCCCGCCCGCGCTCCTTGCTCTATGCTGGCTTCGTTCGATTCCTGAAGAAGGATAACAGTCACGCGACGACGAAGACGACGATGTATTCGGATGGGGGACCGTCCACATGCTCAGCGGTCAGCGTTCAACTCCTGGTGTTGGGGTATCGATATCGTATTGCAGGCTGCCTCGCCGTTCGCAGCCTCCGAGCCTGCCTGTAGAGCGATGCTACTACCAGTGCAGAGATACGCGATGAGGGGCAGTCACGTGCGCGGGCTGGTGGGTAGGGCTACGGTTGCAGGAAAGCTATGCCGAAAGTGGGGGCAATCGACAAGGGAAGGCCAAACGAGAGTTTGGTGCTCGCCTATCACCAATGCCATTCGCGTCGAGACTCGAGAGCATCGTCTCCTCGAGCGTGTCCTTCCTCGCACCCATTCCCCGCAGCCAAAGCACCCGCTTTCCGACCAACTAGCATCTTTACGCTATCGCGTTCCTCCTTCGAAGGAACATAGTGTCGGCTGAACGAGCGCGCTTGAGCTGGTATTGGTGATCAGTGCGACGTGTCACCGGCCTTGGGGGGTGAGCAGCGGGTACTGGACTGGACTCTGAAGTCGGGGTGCGTGGTGATGTGGGTTGGCGGCAAGAATCAAGATGCCATGAGCGAGTGACCGTGATCGAGGGAAGAGAAACAGGAAAATGTGTGGGCGTAGTTGCTCGTGGATCCGTGTTGACTATTGGGGCTCCTTGGAAGCGGAGGCCTTGGAGTCCGACGCGCAAGCATAACCTCGGGGATATGGGTGAGATGGAGAGCCTGGGCCATAAGTTGAATGCTAAGGCCTATGTGCAGATATACGGAGAAGATGGGGAGGATGACATGGGAAGGGAGGGAGCTTGAAATGGCAATATGGCGATAGGCTTCCGCCGTTGGCTGCAGCTGTACGACTGATCAGATTCATCAGTATGGATACTATCACGTTTGTAGAACGAACGTACCTTTCAAGCTTGCATTGTCAACTACATTGGAATGGGTCGTAAGCCAAGCCAGTGGTATTCGGTTCGCCTTGCACTATGCCCTCGCAGCCGGTAGCCTCCATCGGCCGAGCTGGTATCCTTCTCGTGGGCTCCGGGAGGCGTGTAGCCCATCACCCATGGGTATAAGCTTTCGTGGGGGTAATCATTGCACTTTGATAGACTCGCAGTCAGCTCGTTTGGACTGATGAAAAAAGGAAGAACAGTGCGTACGTTTCATAGCGAGAACGGCATACCAGCTATGACAGGCGGTGCGAACAGGGACGAAGCTTTACCAGAGTTATATGACATCGATAAGATGTTGCTGTGTATCACTGTATGAACGAAGTCGAGCGATAGTCTGGAAGGTATGTCTTTGGTATGTCTCATCGCGCATGCACAAAGTATCCCGGTGTGGCATGGCGTTGACCTCTTATACTAGATTATTCCAGCATGGCAAATACGGGAGGGTCAAGTGGTATTCCGAGCGTATTCGTCGCGTTGTAGAGATCTAGGAAAGCAGTGACTCGCATTAGACAAAGTGCGAAACTGAAGTGCAAAGCTGAAGCGGCCTTGAGCCACGTGGCCACAGGGCAAACTCCGGCCCGCCTATGGCATGCGCCAGATTCCTGTCGTGGTTGCCTACTAGACTCGTGACCAGTCTGAGTATGTAGCAAACTGACGATACTCAGACTGGTAAAATGGGGGCAATAAAGTCTTTGCGCGCGGATATTGTTCAGGGCCGGTGAGAATCAGCAATTCTTGCCAGCCCTAAACTCACCCGCGCGCGCGAGTCGCGTCGATCAGCACTGAGCAGAACGGGTCTTGCTTGCTCTCGATCTCGCTCACCTGGGCGGGGGGGCTCATCCCGAACACGTTCTTTAAATTAAATACGGTCTTCCAACCCATTCACCTCAAAAAAATCACCCAATTGTCACACGGACCGCATCAATTCTCAAGACTTTGCAGATGCGCAAATGAGCAGCTCGCAAGTGCAGCACTGGCCTGGCAGAGCCGAGTACTGCAATAAAGACATAACCAGCCCCGTTTTGTAATTAGCGTTTACAGTCTGTCGGGAGCACCCGTTGCTCCACGAGAATAAGCTAAACATGATCTGAAAGTTATTTGCACGTTGCGAACGTGATTTTGCGAGCTGGGCAAGAACAATAGCGCACAGCTAACAACATGTAAGCCGGCAATAGACCAGAAGCTGATAGTCTCGACTAACCTGGTCAGAGTGCTTTTTTTTGTTCTCCTCGCGTGCCCTGTCAGTCTCTGCAGCGCGCTTGAGAATCCTCATTAGCACAGGTGCCACCGCAGCTCTCTTTATCACACCGGTAGCAGCATTGCAGATCCACGAATCAATGTATTCTGGAGTAATGTCTGAGGTAGCGATACGAAACTCAGCGCTGGCGATGTCCATCTCGCCGTTTACTAGGTCGCATGTGAGATCCAAAGCACGCGGCTGCATCCATTCCCTCAGCCATTTCTTCCCTATAGGGTCGTCCATCACTACATCTAGTAGTTCTCCGAGCCGTCCATCCGCACCGAAGTGGCCCGTCCTGTGTGCAGTCAGGCTCCACCCTGATGTGCCCGTGACCGTATAGATCAGTAAATCCAGTGCGTTCAAACGGCCGTCACGCAGCGCTGTTTCCATCCACTGTTCTCTACTCATTCCCGGTCTACCGCGTCCTCGAGAACTATGTGACTGTGTGCGCGCTGGTGTGGCTTGCACCGAACTGCCGTGAGATAGATCTGAAGATGTAGTTGGTAGCCGCCCTGAAGTAGATACCAGAGAGAAAGGAGAGCCGAGAATGGCTGCAGCTGAACTAGGTTGGATATGAAATGGGTTGTTCCACGGTGGCGGGTTTGGACGAGCGGGTGTTTCAAGTGTACTACTACCGGCCCACCTTTTGACGAGGAATGGGTGACTGGCCATTTCCTCTGTCCTCATTGCGTATAATCCCTTCGGAGCTACCGGATTCGGGGGGCAAACACTCACTCAATAGGACTGTGATTTTTCTGTATTTTAATCAGGGCAATGGACGCTGCAGCACCGCGCGCACAGTCATTTTGACCACCTTTTGACGAGCTCTCCCACGGTACATCCGGCTCGACGAAGGACGTCAAAAATTATCAAAAATTCTGGATATATTTTCTGTCGTATACAGCTCTCCCTGAAAAAAAATTGAGGAGGAAAGATGGGGAAATGGTCTCGCTAGAGGCCTTCGTCAAATGGTGGTCCTTCGTCAAAAGGTGGGCCGGTAATAGTATCACTGGACTGAGGCGATAGTGAAATGAGCTGCGGGATTCGTGATGGAGTTGCGGTGAGAGCTGCGGATCGCTGGGCATGAGCCGCGGAGAGGATATCGGCAGAGCTCATGGGCTTGGGGTTATCGCGAGGCATCCTGGGCGCGGTAGAGAGAGCGAGGGACGATCGCGCGCGCGGGTGAGTTTAGGGCTGGCAAGAATTGCTGATTCTCACCGGCCCTGAACAATATCCGCGCGCAAAGACTTTATTGCCCCCATTTTACCAGTCTTAGTATCGTCAGATTTATCTACATACTAAGATTGGTTACGAGTCTAGTTGCCTACCTGCGATAGGCTCTTGCTCCGTACTAAATTCTGGCTCAAGGAGAATGGTCGTGTTGAGCGTTACGCGTTAACGTTGGAGATTGGTGTTCGATTGACCTCGCCGAATTTGACCACAATTGTGGTCCAACTTACTTATACTCAGCACTTTGCTCTGTCTGCTCGCTTAGTCACTCAGACTGAAAGCCATGGATATCATTTATACGTGAACTACACTTGGAGCGTTCACGAATGCACCGAGGACAACGCCAGGAGGCTTTTACTTGCTCACTTGCTGGCCTTCCGACTGCTTTGCTCGGGGAACCACCCTTGAAGACAACAAACCGGCCGATTATACTGCACAGCAAGGTGGATTGCGCAAGCACCGGCCGATATGCAACACAGCATGTATGAGCGATTAGTCAGGACGCCTCTCAGGTATATGTGTTTTGAGCATGTTTTGAGT
The DNA here is from genome assembly GCA_001630335.1 of Athelia psychrophila. Classification (NCBI taxonomy): domain Eukaryota; kingdom Fungi; phylum Basidiomycota; class Agaricomycetes; order Atheliales; family Atheliaceae; genus Athelia; species Athelia psychrophila. Next base: position 211,204 of record KV417603.1, read on the forward strand.
CAGCAGTAAGTTTTTATGGCGATCGGGATGTCATTAGTGACGCGTTTGGTCGATGCTTATTTCTTGGCGCTGTAAAGTCGGCCGTCTTCACTGTGGCTTTAAAGCCCTGAGCTTGCCACTGCTCTGCTACCGCTCTGGCTGCACACCCCAAACATGTCCAACGAACATGCAGGCGAGAAAACTGCTGCGCCCAAGCCAATGAGGCACACAGTAGCTGCGTACAATGAGGACAGCATCCTCACGGGCAAGCGGCTCTTGGTAGTTTTCATTGCCATGTAAGAAATTCACAATTTGGTCTGGGTTCGTGGTACACTTACTGATATCTGTGCAGTATAATGGCATTACTTCTCATCGCTCTTGACCAAACAATCTTGGGTATGTCCATAACCATTTCCGTTGATTACAATTTAACTCACATACATGTTCAGCGACGGCCTTACCACGGATAGCATCGGTTCGTGGTGCTGTGACCCCTAAGATCTTCTCTTGAACTTGCTAACGCTGGATCCATATGCAGGACTTTGGCGCGTTCTCCCTACAGGGCTGGGTCGCCAGTTCCTTCGTTCTCGCACAAACAGTCTTCCTGCTCTTTTTCGGCCAACTCATGCGTATAATTCCCGCTAAATACGTTCTCCTCGGCAGCATATTCATCTTCGAGGCCGGCTCCCTCGTGTGTGGATTGGCCGCAAACGTGGACCAGCTCATCGCAGGACGGACAGTCAGTGGCCTCGGTGCCGCAGGCATGTGTGAGCATCCTCCTCGTAACGTAGTATATTCCGCACCCAGCTGAGCTTGCACAGTCGTCTCCATGATCCAGATTATCGCGCAGGTCACCCGGCTGGAGGATCGCCCCAAGCTCTTCGGCGCTTTCGGCGCCGTCTTCGGGCTCTCCTCCGTCATCGGCCCGCTCATCGGCGGCGCGTTCACGGATCGCGTATCCTGGCGCTGGTGCTTCTACATCAACCTGCCCGTCGGTGGCCTCTCGTTTTTCCTCGTCGCTATCCTCCTCAAATCCTCGATCCCCCTCGGCGCAGACCCGACGAAGCGTTCGTGGCAGGACCAGTGGGCTCAGGTTAAGCGGCTCGACTTCGCGGGCGCCACGCTTGTTGCTGGAGGCATTACCTGCATCTCGCTCTCGTTGCAGTGGGGTGGCAACACGAAGGCGTGGGGCGATAAGGACGTTATCATCGTGCGTGCCTTCCATCTCCTCTTGCTCAGTCATTTTCCGACCACATCATAATACAGTGCTTCGTTTTCTCAGCGGCCATCGCCGTCGCATTCGTCTTCTGGGAAGTCTACCTCGGCGACGAAGCCATGGTCCCGCTGAAGATTTTCAAGTCCGGCTCCATCTACGCCATCGTCGCATACTGCTTCCTCACGCGCTTCTCCCTGCTGCTCTTCTCCTACTACATCCCAATCTTCTACCAAGCCGTGCGCCACAAATCAGCCACCGCCTCAGGCGTCTCGCTCCTCCCCTTCCTGCTCGGCACCGTCGTCTCGGTCGTGGCGGGCGGGCAAATCGTGGGCCGCTGGGGGCGCTACTGGCCGTTCCTCGTCGCCGCGCCCGTCTTCCTCGCAGTGGGCTCGGGGCTGCTGTACACCCTCACCCCGCGCACCTCCAGCGCCACCGTCGTGGGCTTCCAGATCCTCTGCGGCATGGGCGTCGGGCTCGGCATGCAGAACTCCCTGATGGCGATGCAGGTCGAGTTCAACGACACCCCGGCGCTCATCGGGCAGTCGTCGTCCATGGCCTCCTTCGCGCAGTTCTTTGGGGGCACCATCGGGCTGGGCGTCGCCGAGCCGGTGTTCTCGTCCGAGCTGACCAAGAACCTGCTCAAATACGCGCCGGATGCGCCCGCGACGATCGTGAAGGAGTCGCCGGTGAATATCTACACGGATCTAGCGCCGGACCTGATCCCGGGTGTGGTGTTGGCGTACTGTGACAGTCTGAAAGTCGTGTTCATCATCGGCGTGCCTATAGGTTAGTCTTTGCCTTGTTTAGGGCGATGAGACATTCGGTGTGCTGATAGCGCTTTCCCTTAGCCATCCTCGGTCTGATATCAGCGCTGTTCATCAAAAATATCAAGATCGAGAAGACCAAGATCAAGAAGGGCGCCAAAGGGCCCGACGCCGGCGGGCGCGCGCTCGAGGAAGGGTCGGATCAGGTGGATGTGGAGACGGGCGTCGTTGAGGAAGAGAGGCCACGGAGTATTAAGCAGATGGAGGCACGAGCATCTGTTGAGATTTGATTGTGGCTGGATATTCGAGACGAAACATAGTCCTTGTACACTTGCATTAATCCGGCTCAACGCATATTAACGAATTTATATAGTGTAATGTATACCATCCAAAATTTTGCGCATCCACTCATGTTTGATCCCAAGTGTCCTGAAATGTGCGGGTGGGATCAAGCCTAGCAGTGTTTACTTATGTGCCAGTCAGTGGGGACTATGGTGTTTTGTTTGATTTGATGACCATCCAAAGTCCTGCCGCAATGCCATAGAGCTCTTCTGAGCCATAAATACCATGCCACTTCACAGTGGCAATATATTCAACTTTCTGTTGTTTTGGTTGACTTTGCGGATGACTTGCAATCTAGTAGGCATAGACGTGCTCAGGGTACCGTGACCATATGATTGATCCTCAGCCTCGTGATTGTCGAATCTGACTGTAACACCGCGCTTGAAAACAAGATACTTGATATCTCCCTATCCCCCTTGCAGTATATGCCCTTCCGCCTTGCCCATGCAATCCCTGCCAGTGTTAAGAAATTCTGTGTTACCCATCTTTCCAGTCTTTGTCCAAGTGTTTCCTTCCGCCGAGCGATCTTCGAAGCTCAGACATTACACAGAGGATAGCTAAAGAAAACGAAAATGTGCACTAGCCCGCTAGAAACGAACAAGGCACATGTAATAGTGAACATCCGCTGCACCTTAGGAAGCTTGGCTACATACCCACTGAGCAAATATAGAGCGCTACGATGTTAGTATTATGACGGATGCAACTCGGCGCAGCTGTACTTACTTGCTGAAAATAAGTCATTTGTGGGTGGTTGTTAGAGCTATGTAGGAAGTAGCGGCAAACGTACAATCTAGAGTCCGAAGATAGTTCAGTGTCAAGACAGCGTTCATTGGGAAAGGTGCGAACAATCTAACAAGTTTCAGTCAACATAGCCTCCACGTCGAGCTGAAGAAGATTCGCGAGCGTGTTAATCGAAGGTTGCGCTTGCAAAACCATGAGCGTCGTGAGGACCCCGCGGAAGCGGGTGACGTCTAAAACGGCCCTGAGCACCTGGTCATACAAGGGATTGAGACCGGCGTGCAAGTTCAGTACACTCTTCAGTTTCTGCTGCGGATGCCCCTTCTCTTCGGTAATGAAGTCTGCCAAGGTGGCCGCAAAGATAAACATCCTGTCCGACTTTAGTTCGAGAGAACGCAGGTCCTCGTCGGATGGCCGTGGTAGAGGGACGCCTTTCATGAACCGGGGATTTTGCTCAAGAATGATGGAGAAGCGATGTTTCAAAAATTTCGCGACGTCGAGAGCAGCATCGAAGTCCCCCAAGGTAACTGATGTTGTATTCGCCCGAGCTTTATTGGCAGCAAAAGCCTGTTGGACGTGACCTTCGCGACGGTTGGTGAAGAACCAGCGGAACGGAAGCGCTCCGGAGCTGCCGGTGCTTGCAATGATGCCGGTGAGTGTCTGTATGGCCCGCTTGTCGTTACATTCGTCGAGACCGTCAATCACAGTGACGAGTGTCCGACTGGGCAAATGAACAGCGGGTAACGCCATCATGGGCGACAGAACGGGCTATTGAAGCTGGTTGGCGATGGATTGGTAAATGATAGTAGGATCGTCTCGGAGGGCCTTTTCGATGATGGGTTTGGTTTCTGGCACGGATTGGGTGATTTGGAACGCGAGGGTGGTGATAAATCGGCCGAAGTCGCTGTGTCCTCCTGCCCCGCGCGGGAAGAAAAAGCTGGCCACCGAAGTTCCGTCCGTCGCTCATAATTCCGCTATGGTCTGAGCAACCGCTGATTTCCCGAGCAACCGCTGATTTCCCGAACCCTGCAGGCCCGCTCACCGAGCAAATGGGCGAGCTGTCGATGTCATCTTTCCAGTCTAAGATTTTCCCGATGACCGCTTCCCTAGTTCCTTTTAGACACCTGGATCTCGGACCGCTACCCTGATACCCAGCATCTGGGACGACGAAGTCAGGATATAACCCGATACTACCCATTGCTGGGAATCAAGAGTATGAGAGAAACACCAGGGCACAAGAGGTTTAGAGAGAGAGATCCACCGCAATTCATTTGGGTCTCGACATGGTCGCCCATGGTCGCATTGCCAGCAATGCTCGTCACGTTGGCACCTGCTTAGGTGCCTATTGTGTTGAATACCCTCTACGGCACGGTATTAGCTTCAACGTGAACTTATTATAATATGAGTATGCCGCACGGGTGCTAGATTTGGTGTTGCTTGCGTGGTGAGCCCGCTATCCATGCTGCTAATTGCAGGGACTGCCCGGCGATTGCTGAGGGATGACCTATTCTCGTCTTATCAAGTTATCATCCATCCGGGTGAGGTATTTTCTCACCTATTTAGGATTGGTTTTTGTTCGTCTTGGACGCTGCGTGGAAATGAATACAAGGATCCGTTGGTTGATCGTTAAGCAGCAGGTAGAGTAGATAGCGCCTTAGGCCCGAGCGGCGGTACTCGAGCGGTACTTGTCGTCTGTAGGCGTTTACCTTGGGTTTGACTACTTGCCCCTTATTGAACGGAAGCATGGCTTATGATATTCCAAATAGCTCGGAACACTAGGACCCTCAAATAACAGTTCTCACAGAGTCCAAAGTACCGAATGATCGGATGTTGAAGCATGCAACGTTCAGCACGACCATAATCATAGCGACAAGGAATGCACCTTGCGTCCTTTGGATGGCTTAGCAGGGCAGGCAGACTGGGCACGAGACCGACTCAGAAGCGAGATATTGACGGCTACAAGGTGCAAGCAGCAAAAATGCACAATGCGAAAAACGACAACAATGCAGTTGAATAACTTGAATTTACCTCGAGCATAGTGGTCCATCGCCGAAAGATGATCGACGCCAAGTAGAGCAAGCGTAGAGAGCATTTTTTCGTCAGAGTAAGCCCTTTGAATGCCACAAGAGGCGAGGGCGGCGAGCTCATTCAAGTTAATGTTGGAACACGACTAAAAAAAACATGCAAAACATGCAAAACCGTGACCGTACCTCCGAAAGCCGATCCGTTGCTTCACGCCACCGCTTGCAGACCTTTGTTACTATTAGCGCTTCAAGCTTCAGCACCCAATAACCTGATGTGTGCGCATCCGCTTGTACGCCAACCAACGTAGCCAAATTCAACAGGGAGAAACCAGCCAGCGATGCCATTGAGGGAAAATTAAACCTACCACTCCTCGCCGTCTTCCTCGATCGCGTTCTCCGTTGCTGTTGTGCACAGTGCAGCCCACGCCGGTCACACAACCAACATGCAACTAGATGCAACTCCTGTTATCTCTTCCATCAGCGCCTGAAGATGTGTGCTCACGCAGACTCTTTTTCTGCACATGGCGTGCCCGGCCCCGGATCGCGATCAAGTAACGACAGCTTGGGGCTTTGCTTCGTGCCATATTGGCGTACCTCACAGACAACACCAACACTATGTACCACGCAAGGTCTCTCATTCTCCGGATGATGGGGCCAAATCGGTGCGCTCTCAGACGAGAGCCTGCTGTTTTCGAAACCGGAGGTTGACAGCCAAACGTTCCAATGGGACGTTTACATGTTCGTGCGCTCCCCCATTAACGATGGACAACACTGATACAGAGTCATAGATGTGTCGCGCCGCACGGCTGACGCCTTCGCGCTCGATTATACGTTCAATAGTACCAGCATGACACTACGCTGCCCTTGCTTCTCCGTACGACGTCAACGGGTCCATATCGCTCGACGCCCGCGTGCGCCCATGCATGTCTTCGCACCCCCAATGTCCCCAGACGCCTCCGCGGCGGTCGCATGCAACACGGCCCTGTACATCGTACCTGGCCTTGTCCCGGGGACGCATAGCGTGTCGATGAAGCTGGTGGATTGGATGGGTGGGACATGCCGTTTGGGGGTGGACTGCGGGGAGGTGACAAGGACCTCTTGGCTGGGTCAGGAGCGGGGGTGGGCGCGTCTTCTGCTTCTTCGAGTGGATAGGCGGCGGTTTCTACGACTACATCGTCATCCACGCAGACAAGCTCGGCACTGTCTCAGGACCACCAGCCCCGGCGCAGGAGTCAGGGATATGTTCGCCGCCCCCATGTAAGCCCTTTCCTTCCCCTTCCCTCCATTTGTTCTCCCTATTCGTACTCACGCCTCCCCATTCGCAGGTCTCACACGCGTCTCATTATAATCGGAGGCACCTCCGTGGTGGGGGCATCTTGATCCTCGGCACGGCATATGCACTCTTCCGCGGCCTCCGCAGGCGTTCCTGACGACGACACGATCACCCCTGCCGGCGTGCGAGCTTCCGGTGAAAGATCAGCACAAAAGCCCGAGATCTAAAGGGCGGCGAGGGAGAGAAGGGTATTGGGCGTGTGCCTGGTTTCCACGCCAGGGTGTTCCCGCCCCCTGCGTCCGTGCCCTCCTCCCACGCGCCAGGGTCATCCCCGAACTTTAAATTCGATCCACGCGCGGCTGCGGGGGGCGGAGGGAGACCGCATATCGTCATCATGCCCAGCGTCGAAACTCAATTCCGCGTGGATGCGCGCATACGCTTCCCTTCTGATGCCATATCCTCGGATGCTCTTCATCCTCCCCGATCTCTGCATTCTTCCCGCTCTCTATGTTCTCCCCGATCTCTTCATCCGCCATGTTCACCCCGCTATCCCGCCTCTCCCCAATCGACCGACTCCTCACTCCCACCGCGTATGCCGATCTCCCCGCACGCCGCGCACATCCTGGCAGCAAAAGAAAGAAGGCACGCTGCCCGCGCTCAGGAAGCTCGCACTGTACCCGCATACGCTCACATAGCTGGCGTCCGCGAGCGCGACAGTGAACGCGTAGGGTTTTGAGTGCATGTCCCCATTCCCGTCGCAGTTGCCCACACCCATGCCTGTGCAGCGGGAGTCCGCCACCAGTACCTGGTGACGGTCGAAATGCAGATGATGCGGATGAGGACGATGCTTTTGGTGGTGGTGGTGGTGGTGGTGGTGGTGGTGGGGCGGGGCTGAGCTGGCGGAGGCTCCGCCCTAGTACGAGTGGCACGCTATCTGACACCAATGGTATTCCTGTCTTTTCTTCCGTGTATGGGCCGCTTCTTAGCCCATCATCATATCCCTACCTAAAACCTATACCTACACATTGTGCATTTCCTTTACCCCTTTCCTTTGGCTTATTTGTGCTGTTTGTCGCTTTGTTCAGTTAATGGACTCGAAGGCCTCAAGATCGGCTCTTGTATATTATCACTCGCTCATTTCTGCAGCTTTGCCCTCGGTTATGTGTTTATGTGTTGTGCTACAACCTGCAGCTGTTCACTCTCGCTGCACTTGATGCTCTGTAGACGTTCAATCGTCGGCTCCTCCACCTCTTCAAGCCAAAATAGAACAGAGTCGCATGTGATTGACGTCACGACTGACATGGCAAGATGAAGTTCTATGTGATTCACCTCTCTAAACGACATACAGGTTGATAATGCAATCTCTGATCTATATATAGCCGCTTGTTCGTCATCGCGGTGCAGGAGGTTACTCATCCATTCCCTTGTACGTGTCGTGCTTCTCCATCCTACTTATGCCTCCACTGGACTCAACGTTCCAGTCAATCATAGGTCACTCCGGATCCTGACTCTCTGCCGATCAAATATTACCCCCTGCTACAATCGCTTCTTCACTTTCACCATTATCGTGGGTTTACAAGCTATTGGGAACTTGAAATGAAACGTGCAAGGATTAACTTCCATGAGGCCGCCTTTGCCCATACCGGAAAACGTACTCCCCCTACCTCACACTTGCTTGGTTTGAACAATCCTTCGGGCCATCCGAATACTCATCTAAATCTAGGTCCAACCTCCTTTCCTCTCTGAACCATTTCTTTTCAAATGCCCTCCACCCAGCGTGCGAGCTGTGCGCTCAACACGCCACCCCGTCGCGATCCGCCTGCATCGTGCCCCATTGAATCAGTGCGCTGGCTATACTTTGCTTTTGGAAGGCGGGGGAGACGGCGATGGCGACAATGTACATGCACTTGTTTCCCGAGCAGAGAATCTCGTCTCAATACTCATTTTCTTTGTCCTCGATGGCTTCCAGGTGTTTGATCTTCTCTGGGGTTCTGTCCACGGCTGCCTCGATTTCATCCCGACCCTCCTCTTCTTTCGCAGGGATGCTGTCCTTAGCCTCACCCTCATCGGGCTTCTTGGCCGCTTCTTCGTAGCCACTGTATCCCTATCATATCCACCCTGCAGCGGACCCACTGTCCTCTATCCTATCTCTAGGAATAACCGCCTTCATCACCGTACACTTTCCAGGCTTACTCGTATAGTGCTCTAGCGCGCCTTTCATCATCGCACACTTGGCACCGCGTGGATCCGGCTCGTGGAGGTACTTGAGCTTGGTGTCGTTGTCATCCGAAAAGGCTTCAGTAAATAGCCTACTGAGGTTTGGGATGTCGTTGGTCGTCGCGCGCTTGAGGGAGAATGGTCGGCTACTCAGAGTCATGGTTTTGAAAGATTACAGTCGTTTGCGCAAGAATTGGCGGAGGCTGTTCGCCGCGCCGGTTTGGCGCATCTCCCTTGCAAATCTCGCGAAGGCGAGAACTCTGAAACGCGAGCACATAGCACCATTGAATATTTCGTGAAAAATTATCCATCTATAAGGGCTAGACGGCCCCGCCATTTCCGACACGATGCGAGGGGAATTGACCGATCGACTCTCCGTCCATGTTGACTTCACTGTTTGCGCTATTGCTCTCAAACCAGCTGGCACAAATCTAATGTGAGACCTGGTAAATACTTTGCCTCGTGATTTTCAAATCTGACTGTAAAAACGAGCTTGAAAACAAGACACTTCACATCTCCCTATCCCCCTTGTAGCACACATCCTTCCACCTTGCCCATGCAATCCCTTCACCACATCTACAGCCGCCCGGCTTTCCTCCCCTTACGCCGTTTCCTGATAGTTGATCGTACTAATTAGAATTAGATTGTTGAGATGGATGCCTGGTACAAAAGCGCTCACCGAAAACGACGAAGCACTACTGTAAGAGACTGGCGAGACGTGCCACGCGCTCGCGGCGATCCGACACCTCTTGCTCTATCGATCTGTGCATTCTTTCCGTTGCGCGCGTCTCATCCCGTCGAGCAGCCTTTGCATCTCAGACGTTAGATTAAGGACATGAAAGAAAATACAATAGTCACCGGCTCTTGGTGGGTAGATCTTTCCATTCTTTCCGCCGCGCGCCTCTCATCCCGTTGGATAGCCTTTGCATCTCAGACGTTAGATAAAGGACAAGAAATAAAATAAAATATTCACTGACCCGCTAGAGAAATCCAGGGCACATGATATGATGAAGATCATTGAGTTTTGCAGGAAGGATGGGCACATACCCACTGGGTGAAGATGAGACAAGTGAGTGTCAATCACATAACGGAGGGATCTCAGTCGCACTAGGGCTATACATACCATCTGCAAAGAAGTAACTTGTGTGTAGCTGTTAGAGCTGAGCCGCAGGGAGAGAACATACATGCTGCAGCGGGAAGAACCGTCAGTGTGAAGCCACTTGTGCATAGAAAAAGTGCGAACAATCTGTCATGTTGCCATAAATGCAAATGAAGTGTTGCTGCGTCAGTGTATGCTCAAATCGAATCCGTAAAAATGACGCACATCCTGCAAACATCCCAGCGGCGAGGTCGTGAGCACTATCCCTTCGCATCGAGGCAGTAAAATGACGCACTCCCTGAAAACATCCCAGCGGCGAGGTCGTGAGCACTCGCCTTTCACATCGAGGCAGTAAAATGACGCACGTCCTGCAAACATCCCAGCGGCGAGGTCGTGAGCACTCGCCTTTCGCATCGAGGCAGTAAAATGACGCACTCCCTGAAAGCATCACGGTGGCGAGGTCGTGAGCACTTGCTTTCCACATCCTGGCAGTAAAATAACGCACTACCTGCAAACATCCCAGCGGCGAGGTCGTGAGCACTCGCCTTTCGCATCGAGGCAGTAAAATGACGCACTGCCTGAAAACATCACGGCGGCGAGGTCGTGAGCACTCGCATTTCACATCGAGGCAGTAAAATGACGCACTCCCTGCAAACATCCCACCGGCGAGGTCGTGAGCACTCGCCTTTCGCATCGAGGCAGTAAAATGACGCACTCACTGCAAACATCACGGCGGCGAGGTCGTGAGCACTCGCTTTTCACATCCAGGCAGTAAAATGACGCACTACCTGCAAACATCACGGCGGCGAGGTCGTGAGCACTCGCCTCTTTCACATCGAGGCAGTAAAATGACGCACTACCTGCAAACATCACGGCGGCGAGGTCGTGAGCACTCGCTTTTCACATCGAGGCAGTAAAATGACGCACTTCCTGCAAACATCACGGCGGCGAGGTCGTGAGCACTCGCTTTTCACATCGAGGCAGTAAAATGACGCACAGCCTGCAAACATCACGGCGGTGAGGTTGTGAGCACTTGCTTTTCACATCCAGGCAGTAAAATGACGCACTATCTGCAAACATCACGGCGGCGAGGTTGTGAGCACTTGCTTTTCACATCGAGGCAGTAAAATGACGCACTCCCTGAAAACATCACGGCGGCGAGGTCGTGAGCACTCGCCTTTCGCATCGAGGCAGTAAAATGACGCACCGGCTGTGAATGTCACGACGGCGAGGTCGTGAGCACTCGCTTTTCGCATCGAGGCAGTAAAATGACGCACTCGCTGCAAACATCACGGCGGCGAGGTCGTGAGCACTCCCCCTTAATTGGTCTGACGCGATCTCATACCATGATCCACTGTTCAAAGTCCTGAAATTGACGCTCTGAGATCAAATCTGAACCTTGCTTGTTATGCTTGCGAGCACATACCTCCTGCAAAAAGGCCTGAGCTCATCGCAATTTACGGAGTTATATAAGTGGTCTTACGATCTATTTTCAAATGCACATTGTTTCACCACTCACTGTCAGGGCTCAGCATGTGAAGCCGACTTACCTCCTGTCCGTAGCAATGTCATGATCCAATCAGCCTCTCGATGCGGAGAATATGACACACACCCTCTGCAACCAAATGATCAGCCAATAGCACAAATTACGCGCAATGAGAGAATGTACCTTGTATTGAATTTCAATATTCTGGAGAACCCGCACAAAAGCCCCACCTCCATCGATTTCCTGCTAACAAGTCAGCATGACACCACAGTGTACAGCCGAGGAACACACTCTGTAATTCGCAAGCAAGACAGCTAGGTTGTCGACAATGTTTTCGCGGAAGGTCCCGATAAGAGCCATATTGATCCAGACTTTCATTGCCTCAGATGAAACGAACTCGGTTAGTACAGTGACAATTTCTGGAAAACCCTCGCTGGGAACATAGGATTCCCGCAGATGGGGAAGCCAATATTGCGCAGCATATTTTGACGTCAGGTCGGTAGGAGATTCGTCCCGTGGCCTTGTCGTATTCATAAACCTCACGCTGTCAACGGCTAGCGTAAAATGAGCCCTCGGAGGGTCAATGAAGTCATCACCGGACCGGTTCTCGTCCACGAGAAAGTCGCGGAGCGACGTATGATTAAGCTGAATGCGATCATTGTCGTCGGCAGGGATGTGAAGGATGGATTGGATCGCCATGAGTGCATGCAGCACATCTCGGTTGCCGAGCTGGAGGAGGTCTGCGAGCATTTTTATCGAAGGCTGCTCGCGGACAAGCATGAGCGTCGTCAGGACCCTGTTAAAACAGAAGATCTCGGGGACGGCCCTGAGGACTTGCTCGTATAACGGGTCGAGACCGGCGTGAAGGTTCAAGACGATCTTTAACTTCTGGTCTGGTGGAGCTCCCTTCCCGTCGGTAATGAAGTCTACCAAGGTAGACGCGAAGATGAACAGCTTGTCCGACTTTTGTTCGAGGGCCTGTAGGTCTTCGTTGGATGGCCACGGTAGACGAATACCTTGCATGAGGCGGGGGTTCTGCTTGAAGATGACGGAGAAGCAATGTTTCAAAAATGTGGTGATATCCGCAGCAGGATTGAAGTCTTCCAATGTAAGCAATGCCGCGATAGCCCGACCTTCATTGTCGCAAAAAGCCTGCCGGATGTGTTCTTCTCGACGGCTGGTCAGCAACCAGCAGAACGGAAGCGCTCCGGAGCTGCTAGCGCTTGCAAGGGCGCCGATGAAGTCCTGCATGGCCTCCCTGTCGTTACATTCGTCGAGACCGTCAATCACGGCGATGAATGACCGAGTGGACGCATGGTCAGCGGGTAAGGACATCATGGGCGACAAAACGAGCGTTTGAAGCTGATTGGCGATAGATTGGTGAAGGATCGTAGGATCGTCCTGGAGTGCCTGTTCGATAATGGGTTTGGTTTCTGGAATAGCGATGGTGATTTGAAAAGCGAGGGTAGTGATAAATCGGCCGAACTCGCTGCGTCCTCCTGCCCCACGTAGGAAGAAAAAGCTCGCCGCCAATGTTCCGTTCGCTGCACATAATTCCGCTAGGGTCTGAGCGATAGCTGATTTCCCAAAACCTGCAGGACCGCTCGCCCAACAAATGGGCGAGGCATTGATGTCGTCTTTCCACTTCAAAATCTTCCTAATGACTTTTTTTCTAGTCCCTGCGAGACACCCGGGTCTCCGACCGCTACCCTGATAACCAGCATCGGGGACGACAAAGTCAGGGTATAACCTGATACGGCGATTATCTGCATGTCAACAGTATGAGAAAAGAACCGCGGCATGAGAGACAGTGATTCGAACCGATGGTTGTGTTGTTCTCAACGTGATCGCCCATAATCACACCACCAGCAATGTTCGTCACGCGGGCACCTGCTGAGGTGCCTATTGTGACGAATTGCCTCTAGAGTACCAGATTATCCTTTAATGAGACCACTGAGCATAATGAAGTTTGAATGTATCGTACTGAAGTTGAACCCCGTGTCTCCCGCCAGGTGCGCCTGTTATCCATCTTGTTGATCGTATGGATCGAGAACTGAATAGTAACCAGCGATTGCCGAGGAATGTCACATTTGGGTGTTAGCGCTAAGATTCATGCTGATTCCTAATGACACATCTTCTCACCTGTTTTTCGTTTGTCGTTTGTCGTAGACTGGTCGTGGGGATCCGTTGATATGATCGATGGCAGTAAAGTGTTTGGCGCCCGCAGTCGCAGCTGGCCTGGCCGAGATGGGCTGTGGCATATGCACAGCAGCCTGCTTCATCTCTTTATATTATGCACAAAAGGCAAGAATGGCAAGACGTCGATATGTAGTATCATTGCGGGGTTTCACTTCAGTGTCGCATTAATATTGACCAATGGTCATCAGCAATCAAGCGGATTTTTTTGTCCGACTTTCGCGACTTACAAGTCAACAGATCCCTGACCGATCCAACAAGTGGGGCAATCCTTGTTGAAGAGGAGCTTGTAGGTTGGATATAGCGAGGAAGTCTAAGCTGATTGACCTCTGCGTAGGGAGAGCTGCCAGTGTTTATTCTGATAAGAATTGTAGGTAGGTTACATCTTGTATATATACGAAGAGAACGATGGTGTGATCAAGAGTGATCGTAGTGGCAATGAAGGTGTGATAATGATAAATGTACTGCGGATAAGTAATACAGTAGTTGAGCAGTACAGTCCATATGTAGAGTATTTAGTCCAGGTAGGGACGGCTCATTGTACCGTGATATAGACGAACAAATGAGGTGATAGCACGTACTTCAACACTCCCACTCAATGAGTAAATTCTCTCATTGCGAGATCTGGTGGCAAGTTATTTGTCTTGTCCAGAGATGAGTCCCATCGCCTTGCGATGTTTATCGTGGGCAGGAAAAGGTAATGCTTTGGTGAGGTTGTCCGCTATCATATCTTTGGTGTTGACATAGAATATGAAGGCCTGTTTGTTCTCGACAAATTCCCTGATGTAATGGTATTTGACGTCGATGTGCTTGGTTCGACGATCATGTGCGGGATTGACTGCAAGAAATATAGAGCCTTGGTTGTCGCCACATAGCGGTGTTGGATTGTTGATAGCAAATCCTAATTCCTGTTGAAAAGAACGTAACCAGGCGGTCTGTCGACATGAGTCGGACAGTCCCATGTATTCTGCTTCGGTAGAGCTCATGGAAACTGTTTTCTGTTTCCGAGATACCCAGCTGACTGCTCCATGGGCCATTAGGAAGACGTAACCAGATGTCGAGTGTCGATCATCTCGGTCCTCTGCCCAGTCTGAGTCCGAGTATCCAATAAGTCCAGCTCTAGATGCGCCATCGTATTTGATTTTGAAGTCCTTAGTACCCTTGAGGTATTTTAGGATGTTACGAGCGGCATTGAGATGAAGTTGAGTTGGGTTCTGATTGAACGAAGATAGTCGGGTGACGGCATATGAGATGTCTGGCCTTGTACCGAGCATGACATATAGAAGAGTGCCAATAATGCTCTGGTAGTCGTGGCGGAGCTGTGGAGTGGCCTCGACCTTGGAAGGTTCGTAGTGCACACTTGACGGAAGAGGAATGGTAGTTGGGTGAGCATTGGTCATCCCAAACTTCTCTATTGCGCCATTGATGTATGATTCCTGATCTATAGTGAGGGAGCGATTTTTGCGGTCTCGGAGAATTCGGATTCCGAGATATACTTCAGCAGGACCAAGATCTTTCATTTTGAACTCCTTCTGGAGTTGGATCTTGAGCTGATCAATAGCATCTTTCGAGGGTCCCATGATGAGGAGATCGTCCACATAGAGGATCAGATAAATTATCTGTCCGTTGAAAGTGCGTCTGTGGACATAGACACCACCGTCGGAATGAATCCGACTGAAACCATATTGTTCCAATGTTTTGTTGAATTTTTCGTACCAACGTCTTGAGGCTTGTTTGAGACCATAGATGGCTCGTCTGAGACGTTGTACTTTGTGTTCCTGTCCTTTGACCGTGAAACCTTCCGGTTGTTCCATATATAATTCCTCTGTGAGTATTCCATTTAGGAATGCTGTCTTCACGTCCATAGCCTCGATTTCCCAGTCTTCGAGTGCTGCGTGAGCGAGTAGGAACCTGATTGACTCGAAGCGAGCCACAGGTGAGAAGGTTTCCTCATAGTCTATTCCGTAGATCTGTAAATATCCTTTTGCCACCAGGCGGGCTTTGTATCGACCATCATTCTTGATGTCGAAGACCCAACGGCATTTGACCGCTTTTCTGCCTTTCGGTAGTTGAACAAGATCTTTGTCCCA
>KV417603.1:230365-247583 GCA_001630335.1 Athelia psychrophila
TCCTGTCTCCTTCTATTCCTGCGGTTCCTGTGACGAGGACGACGTGGGCGCTGCTGATGAGCAGGCCTAACTGGGTGCACGTTACGAAGAGGGGTAGGAGGAATGTGCTGAGGAATGCGGCTGGTGTGGCGGAACTCAAACTCGTGGGCTCCAGGACCGATAGGTCCGATCTGGAAGATCCTCTGGATCAAGCCTGGACGGAGTCTCGTGGCTGTGGTGATCGGAAGGAAATAGAGTAGAGCCGAGGATATTGCGGCGATCTCGATTACTGATAGCATTTCGATGATAAGGATGTTGGTTAAAAGGATAGTGGGTGTTCGTTCTGACCTCAACTGATTGTGATGTTGAGTATGATCTGCGAGATCGGAGGGTTTGCTCGAGAGTCAATCGAGGAGGGACTTGTAAGATCAATGGTGGGATCCACCAAGCAAGGTACGAGGTTGGAAGGTGGTAATAGCAGATCAAGTGGTAGAGAGGTTCAGATAACGATCGCAGACTAGTCAAGCAAGTTAGAGGAGCTCGGGGCTCATAACCTGTTGAAGAGGAGCTTGTAGGTTGGATATAGCGAGGAAGTCTAAGCTGATTGACCTCTGCGTAGGGAGAGCTGCCAGTGTTTATTCTGATAAGAATTGTAGGTAGGTTACATCTTGTATATATACGAAGAGAACGATGGTGTGATCATGAGTGATCGTAGTGGTAATGAAGGTGTGATAATGATAGATGTACTGCGGATAAGTAATACGGTAGTTGAGCAGTACAGTCCATATGTAGAGTATTTAGTCCAGGTAGGGACGGCTCATTGTACCGTGATATAGACGAACAAATGAGGTGATAGCACGTACTTCAACAATCCTAGCACAATTCTCAGAAGTGCGGAGATGACAGACGATCTAGCATCCACTGAATGCAGTCAGGCAAGTGAGGCAAGCAATATAAATATACGAATCTGCTGACAACAAACGACCTCGTCCATGCGCTGACGTTGGGGCATCTTTGTAGTAAAAAAGGGCTGGGGGCTTGGTACAGCCAGTGTTGCATTGCATATGCCGCATCGTCCTTATCTTCTAGCCATTGCTTCGTCAGATGAGAATGGGTATACATAATGAAGGGGGGGGGCCGGCGAAGAGGCGCACAGCTCGGCGGTCAGGGCTAAGTACGTACTTCACTCAAATAACCAGCTGCCCGCACTTGATCATTGGACATCCGCATCTTGCAGTCATATGTTTGAATGAGAACGATACTCAGAATCCCCGACATTGCCTCTTAACTTGGAGCCACACAAGGAGATATAGCTGATAAAACACCCTTCATCATCCAACGAGCAAATCTCTCAGCTCTGTCTCCACTCCGACTCGACGCTGGCTAGTTGAATCTGGTTTTCAGATGCTCGGTCTGGTACAGTATCAGCATGAGAATGCACCAAACGTGATGGAAAAGCTGCGTTGTAAATCAGACTCGGTACAAAGTAATTTCGCTCGCAGGAGCTCTGGACGCCAAGTACCTGCTACAAATCTACGCCGAACTCTGGTCCTTGCATCAGCATCGCGTTGGCACCAATTTGGCCTGTTCAGATGTACAGCGAAGTGGATCGGGAGATGGGTTCACATTTTCGGGGGTGATTATTCCTCGGCGCGGTCATCGCCGTTCTCAAACGCATCTCCATCTTCTTGCATGGGAACCGATGTCGCCCATGACTCCCGTTCCCCTCATCCAAAACGCTCCCTCGCCGGTGAAGCGCTACCCTGGCTCATGCCTCTACAGTGCCCGCAGCCACTTCACGGATCGCGGATTACCGTAAAAGGCCTCAAAACTTGCAATTTTAACTACACTTGCTACATGCAACTTCTGAGCTCAAAAACACTTGAAATACAATTGATTACACTGAATGAATATGGGGTGTGCTCCGCTTAGCAATAGCTGCAGGTCAAAATTTGACATGGGTCTCGCAAAGTGAAACGCTTACTTAATCATCCCGATTAAGGTATTATTACTATATTAGGTATAATATGGCGCCACACTTGTCTCTCCTCCTCCTCCTCCTCCGCTAAATTGCTACCTAGCTTCATTTCGGATGCTTCCATTCTTGTGGTGTGATGTTGCCTCGTCGATGAGCTTCTCGATTGGGAGCGGCAGTTGATTTTCCTCCAAGTTTAGGCATAGTAAGAGTTTCAGAGACAGCGCCGAGCCATACATAGGTATACACAATTTTGTTCCAGAGGTCGCAAGAAAGTGAAACAGCGTGGGAATATACTTCCTAATACGGAAATTTTCGAAGTCTCCACGTTAATCACATTCTTTTGCAAGGTTTCCTCTCAAATAAATATTTTCAGGATTTTTCAAATTTATTTTCCTGCCGAACAGCGGTGGTCGGAGAAGTGCCTGTTGGCACTGTACATGGCTCGCAGCTGCACATCTCGTTGTGCCCAATGCACCGCTCCAGCCTCTCATCTCTCGTTGTCCCCTGCATAGATTCTCGGTTATCGGACCGCCCCAGGACATCGTCGCAGCAATGGCAGCCACGGAGCTCTATCTCGTGTCCTCGCGCATGTGGCAGTCAGACAGGACGAGTGGGTGCCGAAGGAAGGGGTGGGTGGTAAAGACGCCACGGGCGAGCAGCCCAGAGCCGAGATAGTAGACAGATGAAGAACGATAAGGAAGGACGCGCGCCCACGGCGATACTGCGATCGTGCCTTCCGGCACCCCAAGCGGCAAGACGCATGGGTCTGATTCCTGGGTGAAGTTTGGACCATGGCTCCTCTGTATCTCCACCATTCATTCCCAAACCAATACTCGGCCCCTCCGTTCTCTCCTAGTGACGATCCCGTACGAGAACGCGTCTATGCGGCAGGGCATCCGTTACGTCCCGGCTCGAGGCTCAAGAACGCGTAGTGAGAGGCCGAGATGCAGGGGAGATGCAGACTCGGAGCGACGGCGGGACGACGCGGAATGTGGGGATCCGTTTGGGGGATCTGGTTGAGACAGCGAGTGCCAATCTTGAGGGTGATGTGATTCCGCGCGAAGAGGAAAGGCATTTCCATCATCGGGTATCCTGTGCCGCGACCTTCCATCACCACCCATCCACTCGCTAGCTTCGCTCCACCGCCGTGCCCTCGAAGACCTTTCTTCTCTGTTCCTCACGCCCCTTCTCCGACGCGGCGCTGGTCTCGTTCGATTCGTTAGGAAGTTGGAGGACGCTGGTGGATGACGACGCCGCCGACGATGATGATGGATTCGGATACTGAACGCTGAGGTAGGCGCTCAGTTCTGGCCCTGAATCCGCCGAAGTGATGCTCATGTAGGTCTGGGACGATCTAGTTCCAAATGGCCGCGGGACGGGATAGACGCGATATGTCTCAGCGTCCAACTGATGCTCCTGTTTCACTTGGACTCGCATTGCTGATCTTCTTCAGGACGAGCGGCAAGGATCCATCTGCGGCATTCCATATCGCGTATTGCCGTAGTAATAGGGCTCAGAGGGGGCAAATGTGTTGTACGTGCGCGTGTACGTATGCGCGCACCCGCGTCCGTGTTGGATAGATGCTGCGGACAAGTAAACCTCGGTGGAGAGTTAAGATGGGGGAGAGAAGTGGTTCCTTTGAGAGCTGGGTGATGTCCATGGCGGGGTGGAGCTTGCTATGGAATGTTGGGATCGCGAGCGTGGGTGGGGAGGAGAGATTGGGGTAGGGTCGTTGCAGTGCGTTGCTTGGGCAGCGACGCAGTAAGGGGATATGCGCGGAGGTATAATGACGGCTGTTGTAGGTTCATCTCTCGATGGGACATGAACCGTGTGTGGACGCAGTTGGAATGATAAGGAGTGTACCTTGATAGACGTGCATTAGCTCGATGGACTGAGAAAAGAAAGACATATGGCAGCGCAGAGTACATACCTAAGATAAGGCCGGGGAATGGTTTTTTCGTGTCGGATCCCTGCTTATGAAGGCAAAGCTTGTTGGCGGGATGACATGCATGTCGTAGCCACGTTGGGATGGCTCATCGATCGCGCATTCGTGGTATGGCGCCATTCCCGGTTTGAGCACCATCGGTCCTGTTTGCTTGTGTCTCAGGGTGCGGCAGAAAAGGACGTGTAAACCGCAAATTTGCCTTCCTGCTTGGGGCCCAAAGTGGAGGGGTAAGGTTAAGGCAGCGTATATCGCGAGTGCGTAGACGACCATTCTGAAGAGGTCGAGTTATGTTTGAAACCGAGGGGAAAGCCAATTTTGGGGAAAGCTGGTGCTAACTTCAACTAAGTACGAGCGATTTGGAGGAAGCCATCACAAGCAGAGGACATGTCAACTTGAAGTTGAAGTACTAGTAGGTCATTTGAACGTTGGTAGGTGTAGCATGCCCAAGTAGGTGTTTTCGATGATGCTTCACTCGGAGCTGGGGAAGCAGTGATTCGGATTTGACTAATTCAAGCGCAAAGCCAAAGCGCGGCCCTATTGAGCCACGTGACAGGGTACCTGTGGCGCTTGTGTCACTTGTAAGTTTTCCAAAAATTTTCCCTTTGAAGTAGTACCATCAGGTTTATATATATATATCGCTCTCAGGGTATGTCTAGTGCTATACAGCAATGCATAATCGCTCTTGCACTCCGTGACCATCGACATTCTCTGTCTACATGCAATTCCATCTAATCTCAACATCTTGTGCACTAGCGCGAGGCAGCCTCAAAAGACTCGAGACATTTCCTCTATCGCAATGCTTCGATGTGAACTCTAGCACTTGCTCTCATCGGTCCATCTCGTATGCACTGGTAATGGGACATACTAGTACCTCTTCAACCCGGTCTTCCTGCCCTAGACTTCTCCCAGCCAATCATACCCTTGAGCTCAACTTTCGCCAGCATCGTAGGATCAGAAACAGCTGGGTATATTATTCAATAATGTGCTCTCTTTTATTGTGATATACCTCCTCTATGAGCCACTATTGGCAACACATCGATCCAAAGAACCCGTGCGGGTACTGCTGTCTACTTTGCCGCCAGCTTCGCGATGTCGGCACTTTCTTCCCATGTGGCTCTGGCACATTGCATGTGCTGTGGATTGTTGACACCTTTATGGGGTTGGTTGCTTTCTGCACGCGCAGCTTCAATGGATCCGAAGACTTAGCCCAATCTAGCATCCGGTTTTAATCCGCCTGTTTGTTACCTCCCTCCCTCGCACATACACGCTTCCATCCAATCGCCCCAAGGCCAGTGCCCAAATCGCACGCAAAACCCAAAGCCGATACCTGCCATGGCTGCGCATCAAGATATGCTAGTAGGGAGTGTCGATTGCTTCACACCCCGCGTCGTAACGCTGGTAGGTAATGAATACCGGCCCCGGAACATCTACATGCAGTGTGGACGCAGCTCTCTAGAGTCTCTGTTAAATGCCCTTCACTAACACAGTGCTGTGTATGTACATCTGAGCATTGAATGCTCAACCTTCAGCATTCAATACTGGATACTCAATCCGCTGGTTCTTTCTCTACCGTTCTAACGCTCTCAACTGCCGCCAGCAACAGTCACTGTCCTTGATTTCGTCCCTTCTCATGCTCAACTACCCTTCCACATCAATATACCAGCGCCTCGAGCCACGTATTCACCTCCATTCCCATCACAGCACTAGTGACTCTATCGGCTTAAGTCCTGTGGTGGTTGTTAGTATTTACGGTTCCGCGGCTCAGCCACCCGATACAAATACATACATACAACTTCGATACTTATCAATTAGCTACACACCTCAATCAATCTTTGCCGTTTCGCGTTATCACATCCAGAGCACCTCCACCACCAAATTTACGATCTCGCCATCGCACAACGTCAAGTACCTCAGGCTCGCAATATATCAAGCCAGCAGCATCTCAAGACCCACTGGCAATTCAGTCTGCGAAAAAAGACTTAAAACTCGTTAAAATCGGGCTATCGCCTTCGGAAAAAAAAAAAAAAAAGTCGCAAACGCGCACATCATCTCCATCCCTCTCCACTGCGCACCTCGAGTGCCTGTAGGACATCCTCTCCAACCCTCCTTCTCGTCGGGATTGGGCCATCGCCTTCCTACCAAAAAAAAAAAAAAAAGAGAAACACGCGCGCAGATACCCCCCGGCCCCTCCTGTACGCGCGCACCTCTTGGTGTCCCCCTCCCCCCTTTGTTGTGTGCAATACACATCTTTATCTTCGAGGGTATTCCATATCCTCGCGGCCTTCTTCCACCCCGTGCTCCAGAGCGCAATTTTGTTCTCCTCTGCAGAGTACTTATCCTACTGCGCCAATAAAAATAAGAATTCAAAAACCCCGTGCCCCCAATTCACATTTGTATTCGCCAGAGCAGCGTATTCGGGGCAAGACCTACCCATCTGCCGCAAAAACAAAGCCCGTTTCGTGCAGGACTTGTGTGACACTGTACGGCCTGCCTGTTTTATATATATATTTATACAAACCCTTGATCGCATAATTGCTTTCTGCCGCATTCTGGCTGTGCTTCGCTCGCTGTTATCACCGAAACTCTAAAATCCGTGAGACACTGCTCAGCTGAACACATGCAGCAGGGTGGATCACCCATCAAAACATGTTCGTGGCCTCTGAGGCCTATGTACTGGCACGGTCAGGATCCACGAGGTGAAAAACCCGATGCATTGGATGCTATGCTGTTGTAATGAAAATGTGCCCGTTTTTTTGTCCCCCCGTATCGCCTGATGCTGGCTGTCCGCGACTAGTCAAAAAATAGAAAACTACGTTTCTGCTGAGCTAGGCGGGCTTTCTTCCGTCCTTTGGGTTTAAAAATTTCCCCAGGGATCCAGGCCTGGGCTATGTGCCCCGTTTGGTCTCTCTGCATAATATCGTGCGTGTAAGGTTCCGGGGGGCAACTATAAACACTATCGGTACACTATACAGGGGGGGGTCGAAGGTTGCGTCTAGTTAGGTCAGCGGCTCCATAGATAGTAATCACGGATGTACTTAGTATGGATACCGGCGTGTCCTTACAGGAACGTCGGGAAGAATAAAACCGAACCACACCACCACCTCGGGAATCCTCCTCTGGCCTATCATTAGTGGTGGGTTGATCGGCAGCTCACTCGCGTGTGCAGGCTTTTCATGTTCGCTCCCGTTGCTCCTAGGAACCCTAAAGGGCTTGATCGATGATCAGCGCTGCATCTGATCAAATCATCTCAAACCTTAAGCCGTCCGCAAGGAGCTTTCTCTTCAACGTTCATCTGCACCTGTGATCTTTACTCGACTTTGGCTACTAAATGCATTATCCTCTGGTCCGTCGTGCTGAGCAAGTCATGACTGGCACAATTATAACCATGTGCGATCGTTCTGATTCATTACCCGCCCAAATTAATAAAGCAACGCGGTAAGGTTGTTCTAATCCGTAAAAACCGTGCCACGTTCTGGTGGCAATTGATTCCAATACTAATATTGGTGGGTTTGCCCGGAATTTCTAATGACCAACAGATTCGTCTGCTTAGTCGCGCCAAAACCACCATACTAATAGGGTTTTTCCCAGCCTCACGATCGTGGAATCTGACTGGGACACTAGCCTTTAAATTGAGACATTCGATATAGGAACGCGAGGGTAGTGTTAAATCGGTCGAAGTCGCTGCGTCCTCCTGCCCCGCGCAGAAAGAAACAGCTGGCTACCAATGTTCCGTCCGTCGCCCATAATTCCGCTATGGTGTGAGCAACCGCTTATTTCCCGAACCCTGCAGGCCCGCTCATCGAGCGAATGGGCGAACCGTCAATGTCATCTTTCCAGTCTAAGATTTTCCCGATGACCGCTTCTCCAGTCCTTTTGAGACACCCAGATCTCGGACCGCTACCCTGATACCCAGCATCCGGGATGACGAAGTCAGGATATAACCCGATACTACCCATTGCTGGCAATCAAGAGTATAAGAGAAACACCAGGGCACAAGAGGCCTAGAGAGAGAGACGCACCGGAATTCATTGGGTTTCGACATGGTCGCCCATGGTCGCATTACCAGTGATGCTCGACACGGTGGCCCCTGCTGAGGTGCCTATTTTGTCGAATACCCGCTACGGCACGATATTAGCTTCAACCTGAGCTTTTTATAATGTGAGTATGTCGCACGGGTGCTAGATTTGGTGTTTCTTGTGTGGTGAGCCCGCTCTCCATGCTGCTGATTTCAGGGACTGCCCGGCGATTGCTGAGGGATGACCTATTCGAGTCTTATCAAGTTATCATCCATCCGGGTGAGGTATTTTCTCACCCATTTGGAATTGGTTTTTGTTCGTCTTGGACGCTGCGTGGAAATGAATACAAGGATCCGTTGATTGATCGATAAGCAGCAGGTAGAGTAGATAGCGCCTTAGCCCCGAGCGGCGGTACTCAAGCGGTACTTGTTGTCTTTGGGCGGTTACCTTGGGTTCGACTACTTGCCCCTTATTGAACGGAAGCATGGCTCATGATATTCCAAATAGCTCGGAACACTCGGACCCTCAAATAACAGTTCTCACAGAGTCCAAAGTACCGAATGATCGGATGTTGAAGCATGCAACGTTCAGCACGACGATAATCATAGCGACAAGAAATGCACCTTGTGTCCTTTGGATGGGTTAGCAAGGCAGGCAGACTGGGCACGAGACCGACTCAGAAGCGACATATTGACGGCCACAAGGTGCAAGCAGCAAAAATGTACAATGCGAAAAGCGGCAACAATGCAGTTGAATAACTTGAATTTGCCTCGAGCACAGTGGTCCATCACCAAAAGATGATCGACGGTCAGAGTAAGCCCTTTGAATGCCGCAAGAGGCGAGGGCGACGAGCTCATTAATGTTCGCCAGCAAGCTAGAAAACGACTGGAAAAAACACAACTCAAGCCAGGTCCTCCGAAAGCCGATCCGTTGCTTCACGCCACCGCTTGCAGACTTTAGCGCTTCAAGTTCCAGCGCTTCAGCACCCAATAACCTCTGTATATCAAACAAATGTGTGCGCATCCGCTTGTACACCAACCAACGTAACCAAATTCAACGGGGAGAACCAGCCAGCGACGCCATTTGAGGGGAAATCAAACCTACCACCCCTCACCGTCTCCCCCGATCGCGTTCTCCGTTGCTGTTGTGCAGCCCATGCCGGTCATACAACTCCTGTTGTCTCTTCCATCAGCGCCTGAAGATGTGCGCTCACGCAGACCCTTGTTCTGTACAGGGCGTGCCCGGCCCCGGATCGCGATAAAGTAACGACAGCTTGGGGCTTTGCTTCGTGCCATATTCGCGTACCTCATAGACGACACCAACACTACCACGCAAGGTCTCTCATTCTTTGGAGGATGGGGCCAATTCGGTGCACTCTCAGATTTCAGACGAGAGCCTGTTGCCTACGAAGGCGGAGGTTGACAGCCAACCGTGTTCCAATGGGACGATTACATGTTCCTGCGCTCCCCTCATTGACGACGGACAACACTGATACGGAGTCATAGATGCGTCGCGCCACACGGCTGACGCCTTCGCGCTTGATTATACGTTCAATGGTACCAGCACGACACTACGCCATTCTTGCTTCTCCGTACGGCGTCAACGGGTCCATATCGCTCGACGCCCGCGTGCGCCCATGCATGCCTTCGCACACCCAATGTCCCCAAACGCCTCCGCGGCGGTCGCATGCAACACGGCTCTGTACATCATATCTGGCCTCGTCCCGAGGACGCACAACGTGTCGACGAAGCTGGTGGATTGGAGGGGTGGGACATGCCGTTTGGGGGTGGACTGCGGGGAGTTGACGCGGACCTCCTGGCTGGGTCAGGAGCGGGGGTGGGCGCGTCTTCTTCTTCTTCGAGTGGATAGGCGGCGGTTTCTACGACTACATCGTCATCCACGCAAACAAGCTCGGCGCTGTCTCAGGACCACCAGCCCCGGCGTAGGAGTCAGGGATATGTTCGCCGCCCCTATGTAAGCTTTTTCCTTCCCCTTCCCTCCATGTGTTCTCCCTATTCGTACTCACGCCTCCCCATTCACAGGTTCCACACGCGTCTCATCGTAATCGGAGGCACCTCTGTGGTGGGGGACATCTTGATCCTCGGCATGGCATATGCGCTCTTCCGCGGCCTCCGCAGACGGTCCTGACGACACGATCACCCCTCCCAGCGCGTGAGCTTCGGGTGCCAGATCAGCACAAAAGGCCGGGATCTAGAGGACGGCGAGGGAGAGGGAGAGGAGGACACCGCACATGTGCATGGCTCAACGTCAGCGTGCTCCCGCCTCCTACGTCCATGCCCTCCCCTGCACCGGGGTCAACCCCGAACTTTGAATTCGATCCACGCGCGGCTGCGGGGGGCGGAGGGAGACCGCAGATCGTCATCATGCCCAGCGCCGAAACTCAATTCCGCATGGACGCGCACATCCTCTTCTAATGCCATATCCCCGCATGCTCTTCATCCTCCTCGGTCTCTGCATTCTTCGTCTCTATGTTCTCCCCGATATCTTCATCCGCCATGTTCACTTCGCTATCCCGCCTCTCCCCAATCGACCGACTCCTCACTACAAGCACAAATAACCGCGTAGGCCGACCCCAGAAGGCACGATGCCCGCGCTCAGGAGGCTTGCGCTGTACCCGCACCCGCACACATAGCAGGCGGCTGCGAGCGCGACAGTGAATGCGTAGGGTTTTGAGTGCATGTCCCCATTCCCGTCGCAGCTGCCCACACCCATGCCTGTGCAGCGGGAGTCTACCACCAGTACCTCGATCCCCAGGTGGTGACGGCCGAAATGCAGATGATGCGGATGAGGACGATGCTTTTGGTGGAGGTGGTGGAGGTGGTGGTGGAGGGACGGGGCAGAGCTGGCGGAGGCTCCGGCCTAGTACGAGTGGCACGCTATCTGACACCAATGGTATTCCCGTCTTTTCTTCCCTGTATGGGCCGCTTCTTAACCCATGATCATATCCCTACTTAAAACCTATACCTACACATTGTGCATTTCCTTTACCCCTTTCCTTTGGCTTCTTGGTGCTGTTTGTCGCTTTGTTCAGTTAATGGACTCGAAGGCCTCAAGATCGGCTCTTGTATATTACCACTCGCTTATTTCTGCAGCTTTACCCTCGGTTATGGGTTTATGTATTGTGCTACAACCTGCAGCTGTTCACTCTCGCTGAACTTGATGCTCTGTAGACGTTCCATCATCGGCTCCTCCGCCTCTTGCCCTTCAAGCCAAAATAGAATAGAGTCGCATGTGATTGACGTCACGACTGACACGGCAAGTTGAAGTTCTGTGCGATTCACCTCTCTAAACGACATACAGGTTGATCACGCAATCTCTTATCTATCTATAGCCGCTTGTTGTTCGTCATCGCGGTGCAGGAGGTTACTCATCCATTAACATTCCCTTGTACGTGTCGTGCTTCTCCTTTCCTACTTATGCCTCCACTGGACTCTCACTCAACGTTCCAGTCAATCATAGGTCACTCCGGAACCTGACTCTCTGCCGATCGAATATTACCCCCTGCTACAATCGCTTCTTCACTTTCACCATTATCGTGGGTTTACAAGCAAACGTGCAAGGATTAACTTCCATGAGGCCGCCTTTGCCCATACCGGAAAACGTACTCCCCCTATCTCGCACCTTGCTTGGTTCGAAATACCCTTTGGCCTATCCGAGTTCTCATCCAAATCTAGGACCATCCTCCTCTCCTCTCTGAACCCGTGCTTCTCAAATGCCCTCCAGCGTGCGAACTGTGTACCCAGCACGCCACCCCGTCACGATTCGCCTGCGCCGCGCCCCATTGCATCAGTGCGCTTGCGATGCCTTACTTTTAGGCAGGGGAGACCGCGATGGCGACGATGTGCATGTACTTGTTTCCCGGGCAGAGAATCTCGTCCCAATACTCATTTTCTTTGTCCTCGATGGCTTTCAGGTGTTTGATCTTCTCTGGGGTATTGTCCACGGCTGCCTCGATTTCATACCGTCCCTCCTCTTTTTTTTCGCAGGGATGCTAGCCTTAGCCTTATCCTTATCCGGATTCTTGATTGCTTCTTCGTAGCCACTGTATCCCTAGCATATCCACCCTGCAGCGGACCCACTATCCTCTAACCTATCTCTAGGAATAACCGCCTTCATCACCGTACACTTTCCAGGCTTACTCATATAGTGCTCTAGCGCGCCTTTCATCATCGCATACTTGGCGCCGCGTGGATCCGGCTCGTGGCGGTAGTTGAGCGTGGTGTTGTTGTCATCCGAAAAGGCTTCAGTAAATGTTCTGCTGAGGTCTGGGATGTCGGCGGTCGTCGCGCGCTTGAGGGAGAATGGTCGGCTACTCAGAGTCATGGTTTCGAAAGATCACAGTCGTTTGCGCAAGAATTGGCGGAGGCTGTTCGCCGCGTCGGTTAAACGGTTTAGCGCATTTCCCCTGCAAATCTCGCGAAGGCGAGAACTCTGAAACGCGAGCACATAGCACCATCGAATGTTTCGTGAAAAATTATCAATTTATAAGGGCTAGATGGCCCCGCCATTTCCGACACGATGCGAGGGAAATTGACCGATCTCTCCGGCCGTGTTGACTTCAGCGTTTGCGCTATTGCTCTCAAACCAGCTGGCACAAATCCAATGTGAGACCTGGTAAACACTTTGCCTCGTGATTTTCAAATCTGACTGTAAAGACGAGCTTGAAAACAAGACACTTCACATCTCCCTATCCCCCTTGTAGCACACATCCTTCCGCCTTGCCCATGCAATCCCTTCACCACATCTACAGCCGCTCGGCTTTCCTCCCCTTACGCCATTTCCTGATAGTTGATCGTACTAATTAGAATTAGACTGTTGAGATGGATGCCTGGTACAGGAAAGCGCTCACCGAAAACGACGAGGCACTACTGTAAGAGACTGGCGAGACGTGCCACGCGCTCGCGGCGATCCGACACCTCCTGCTCTATCGATCTGCCCATTCTTTCCGTTGCGCGCGTCTCATCCCGTCGAGCAGCCTTTGCATCTCAGACGTTAGATTAAGGACATGAAAGAAAATATAATAGTCACCGGCGGTTGGTGCGTAGATCTTTCCATTCTTTCCGCCGCGCGCCTCTCATCCCGTCGTTCAGCCTTTGCATCTCAGATGTTAGATAAAGGACAAGAAATAAAATAAAATATTCACTGACCCGCTAGAGAAATCCACGGCATATGATATGGTGAAGATCTTTGAGTTTATCAGGAAGGATGGGCACATACCCACTGGGTGAAGATGAGACAAGTGAGTGTCAATCGCATAACGGAGGGATCGCAGTCGCACTAGGGCTATACATACCATCTGCAAAGAAGTAACTTGTGTGTAGCTGTTAGAGCTGAGCCGCAGGGAGAGAACATACATGCTGGAGCGGGAAGAACCGTCAGTGTGAAGCCACTTGTGCATAGAAAAAGTGCGAACAATCTGTCATGTTGCCATAAATGCAAATGAAGTGTTGCTGCGTCAGTGTATGCTCAAATCGAATCCGTAAAAATGACGCACATCCTGCAAACATCACGGCGGCGAGGTCGTGAGCACTCGCCTTTCGAATTCAGGCAGTAAAATGACGCACATCCTGCAAACATCAAGGAGGTGAGGTTGTGAGCACTTGCTTTTCGCATCCAGGCAGTAAAATGACGCACTATCTGCAAACATCACGGCGGCGAGGTTGTGAGCACTTGCTTTTCGCATCCAGGCAGTAAAATGACGCACTATCTGCAAACATCACGGCGGCGAGGTTGTGAGCACTTGCTTTTCACATCGAGGCAGTAAAATGACGCACTCCCTGAAAACATCACGGCGGCAAGGTCGTGAGCACTCGCTTTTCACATCGAGGCAGTAAACTGACGCACGTCCTGCAAACATCCCAGCGGCGAAGTCGTGAGCACTCGCTTTTCACATCCAAGCAGTAAAATGACGCACGTTCTGCAAACATCACGGCACCGAGGTCGTGAGCACTCGCATTTCACATCCAGGCAGTAAAATGACGCACTCGCTGCAAACATCACGGCGGCGAGGTCGTGAGCCCCCTCCTTTCACATTGAGGCAGCAAAATGACGCACATACTGCAAACGTCACAGCGGCGAGGTCGTGAGCACTCCCCCTTAATTAGTCTGACGAGATCTCATACCATGACCCACTGTTCAAAGTCCTGAAATTGACGCTCTGAGATCAAATCTGAACCTTGCTTGTTATGCTTGCGAGCACATACCTCCTGCAAAAACGCCTGAGCTCATCGCAATTTCCGGAGTTATATAAGTGGTCTTACGATCTATTTGCAAATGCACATTGTTTCATCACTCACTGTCAGGGCTCAGCATGTGAGGCCGACTTACCTCCTGTCCGTAGCAATGTCACGATCCAATCAGCCTCTCGATGCGGGGAATATGACACACACCCTCTGCAACCAAATGATCAGCCAGTAGCACAAATTACGCGCAATGAGAGAATGTACCTTGTATTGAATTTTAATATTCTGGAGAACCCGCACAAAAGCCCCACTTCCATCGATTTCCTGCTAACAAGTAAGCATGACACCACAGTGTACAGCCGAGGAACACACTCTGTAATTCACAAGCAAGGCAGCTAGGTTGTGGTCAATTGTTGGGCGGAAGGTCCCGTTAAGAGCAATATTGATCCAGTCTTCCATTGCCTCAGATGAAACGAACTCGGTTAGTACAGTGACAATTTCTGGAAAACCCTCGCTGGGAACGTAGGATTCCCGCAGATGGAGAAGCCAGTATTGAGCAGCATATTTTGACGACAGGTCGGTAGGACACTCGTCCCGTGGCCTTGTCGTATTCATAAACCTCACGCTGTCAACGGCTAGCGTAAAATGAGCCCTCGGAGGGTCAATGAAGTCATCACCGGACCGGT
Source organism: Athelia psychrophila (assembly GCA_001630335.1). Taxonomy (NCBI): domain Eukaryota; kingdom Fungi; phylum Basidiomycota; class Agaricomycetes; order Atheliales; family Atheliaceae; genus Athelia; species Athelia psychrophila. The sequence goes on from KV417603.1 coordinate 245,173, forward strand.
TCTGGTCCACGAGAAAGTCGCGGAGCGACGTATGATTAAGCCGAGTGGGAGCATTGTCGTCGGCAGGGATGTGAAGGATGGATTGAATTGCCATGAGTGCATGCAGCACATCTCGGTTGCTGAGCTGGAGGAGGTCTGCGAGCATTTGTATTGAAGGCTGCTCGCGGACAAGCATGAGCGTCGTCAGGACCCTGTTAAAACAGAAGATCTCGGGGACGGCCCTGAGGACTTGCTCATATAACGGGTCGAGACCGGCGTGAAGGTTCAAGACAATCTTTAATTTCTGGTCTGGTGGAGCTCCCTTCCCGTCGGTAATGAAGTCTACCAAGGTAGACGCGAAGATGAACAGCTTGTCCGACTTTTGTTCGAGGGCCTGTAGGTCTTCGTTGGATGGCCATGGTAGACGAATACCTTGCATCAGGCGGGGGTTCCGCTTGAGGATGACGGAGAAACAATGTTTCAAAAATGTGGTGATATCCGCAGCAGAATTGAAGTCCTCCAATGTAAGCAATGTCGCGATAGCCCGACCTTCATTGTCGCAAAAAGCCTGCCGGATGTGGTCTTCGCGACGGCTGGTAAACAACCAGCGGAACGGAAGCGAGCCGCAGCTGCTATTGCTTGCAAGGACGCTAATGAAGTTCTGGACGGCCCGCTTGTCGTTACATTCGTCGAGACCGTCAATCACTATGATGAATGACCGAGTGGACGCATGAGCAGCGGGTAAGGACATCATGGGCGATAGAATGAGCTTTTGAAGCTGGTTGGCGATAGATTGATGAGGGATTGTAGGATCGTCCTGGAGTGCCTGTTCGATAATGGACTTGGTTTCTGGAATGGCGATGGTGATTTGAAAGGCGAGGGTGGTGATTAATCGGGTGAACTCGCTGCGTCCTCCTGCCCCGCGTAGGAAGAAAAAGCTGGCCGCTAATGTTCCGTTCGCCGCGTATAATTCCGCTATGGTCTGAGCAATAGCTGATTTCCCAAAACCTGCAGGACCGCTCGCCCAGCACATGGGCGAGGCATTGATATCATCTTTCCAGTATAAGATTTCCTCGATGACAGCTTCCCTAGTCCCCGCAAGACACCCGGCTCTCCGACCGTTACCCTGATAACAGGCATCGGGGACGACAAAGTCAGGATATAACCTGATACGGCAACTATCTGCATATCAACAGCATGAGAGAAGAACCGTGGCACGAGAAAAGGCGATTCGAACCGATAAACGTGTTATTTTCAATTTCAAAGTGATCGCCCATGATAGCATGGCCAGCAATGTTCGTCACGTTGGCACCTCGTGATGTGCCTATTGTGGTGAATTGCCTCTAGAGTATCAGATTATCATTTAATGAGACCACTGAGGGTAATGCAGTTTGAATGTATCGCACTGAAGTTGAACCCCGGGTCTCCCGCCAGGTGCGCCCGTTATGCATCCTGCTGATCGTATAGATCGATCGAACTAAATGTCAACTAACTAGTGACCAGCGATTGCCGAGGAACGTCACATAAGGGTATTACTACTATTAGCGCTAAGTTTCATGCTGATTCGACGTATATTCTCACCTGTTATTCGTAGGTCGTGGACTGGTCGTGGGGAGGATCCGTTGATATGATCGATGGCAGCAAAGTATTTGGCGCCTGCAGCCCGAGATGGGTCGTGGCGTGTGCAGGCGCTTAAGCCGCGCCTTTTGGCTAAGGGCTGGCCAGATTAGCACAACGTCGATAATATCATTGCGCGTTTTCGCCCCGATGCTCGCACTTGATCATTCGAGATCCGCATCTTGCAGTCATATGTTTGAATGAAGATGATCGCAAACAAGCTATCTCTAGAGCCAAAGCTCGGAATCCCCGACATCGCCTCTTAACTGCGAGCCACACAAGGAAATGTAGCTGAGAAAACACCCTCCATCATCCAACGAGAAGATCTCTCAGCTCTGTCTCTGCTCCGAGTCGATGCTGGCGGACCGAATCTGGTTTTCAGATGCTCAGTCCGGCACCTCGCAGGAGCTCTTGGCGCCACGTACCTACAGACGTACGCCGAGCTCTAATCTTCGCATGTTCTTCAGCATCGCGCTGGCACCAATGTCGCATGTTCTGATGAATATCATTGGATCGGAAGATGTGTTCACATTTTCGAGCGCGATTATTCCTCGGCGGTCATCGCCGTTCTCAAACGTATATCTATCTTCTTGCATGGGGACCGATGTCCCCCATGAACCCCGTCCCCTTCATCCAAACCGCTCCCTCGCCGGGTGAAGCGCTGCCCTGGTTCATGCCTCCACATCGCTTGAAGCTGCGCATCTTGTTGTGCCCAACGCGCTCTCAGCCCTCGTCGTCCCCTGCATCTATTCTCGGTTATCGCACCGCCTCGGGATGTCATCTCAGCAATGGCAGCCACGAAGCTCTATCTCGTG
>KV417604.1:0-95390 GCA_001630335.1 Athelia psychrophila
GTTTGGATATCCATTGTACTACCCGGAGCCATTGGACAATCTGTCGCTAGAGCTTCGCAAACGTGGCATCAGTATCGGAGACGTCGGCCATGTCACGCCCGAAGGGCGATTTCACTTTGCATTCAATATCTTCACCCCTCAAACCAACACCGCGATCAACCATTTTGGGACACCCATTAGATTTCACCACCTAGTATTGCGAGATATCTCGCGCTCGCGAAACAAACATCCCGAGAAATCTGCACTGAAGATCGAGGGAAAGTTCAAGAAGACTGTTGACGTTGGTCTGGCCGCTAATGGGAGTGACGGGTGAGCGTTGAATGCACATGCCAGCATATCTTTTCTCTGAAGTCATAACCAGATCCACCACTTCGCCCGTCGAATTTAAAATAAACTACAATTTCGCCACATCGACTTCGGAATCTGCACTGCTGACTATGCCACACGGCGCAATGGGCGAGGACTACGACCGCATAAAGGACATCCGCGCATACTCGATAGAAAACGCTCCTTCGTGGTATACATTCATCAACGGAACATTAGGCCGTGAGGCACCCAACGGCTCGCTCTATGTCGTAACTGGATGCGACAAGTCTGCCACCTGGGGCATCGCGACAAACGCAGAAATTCAGATGTCTCATTAACATTCACCGTGAAATTTGTTTCAGCCAGCGCTGGCTACTCTTGCTCCTGGAGTACGACAGGCGGGCCAATTGTACGTAGCAGCACTACATCGCATCTCGCTGAAGGAGTCGAACAACCGCAAAACCCCGTCGAGCCACTGTCCAGGGGTTCCCGGAGGCGCAACAGGACGCAGCGATCAGTCCCCGTCGAGCCACTGCAAAACCAATGCCTTTTTATTAGGGGTTTCAAGATTATGATCCGCGAAGGGCTATTGAATACATTCTTCGATCGGGACCCTAAGCTGGAATCCATCACTGACAATTCGAATGTCAACACCCTGTTGCGGCAAAATGGAAAGTCGTTTCCAGGCAGCGAAAAAGGAAACGAATCCGGGCCAAGTGCTTTGGGCGGCTCTTCTCAGTTTGGAGGTGAAACATCTCTTCAGGAAGGAGCCGATGATTGGATCGACAACGTCGAACTGGACCCACTTATTGGCGTACGTACCCGTTTGATTCGCTGCGAGAAGGAATGTTTATCATGCTTCCCGACAGCCGTATCATGCTCTCGATACCATCAACAAATATTTGCTTGAAACGGTACGCCAAAGCTGTTGTCATCTTTTTAGATAATGTGGCTGACCAGTATTTCAAATCGAATCTTGAAGACACCGCAAGCTCAGGTCGCTCTCAGTCATGAGAGTGACTGGTGGGACCTATCTCCGGTATGTCCTCCGCATTTTGCCTTCCACAAGTGAAATATAAGTCGGGCATTAGGGTGCGACTCTGGCAAATGAAGACGAAATCATAAGGGGTCTAGCTAGCCATACACTAACCTTAGAATCCGGCAAGTCCTAAACTCATCGCCATATCACTCGATTAACACTCTTGAAGGGGGGGTCTTTTTGGCTACACAAGATCTAACGCTTTATAATGCTCCGGAAAATGTTGGTGTAGATCACGAACCAGGTATTTACTCGTTTTATGTAACTGACCTGTTACCTTCCACTAATCTTTCTCAGCTGGCGTCGACGGCAGAGGTGATATAATTGTTAGCCCATGTTCGTTACAGTCTCATAACTTTGTTTCAGAATCGCTGAGGGAAGATGGACCAACGCATTCGCAAACAAGGTTTTTTGATGGCATTCTTCTTCAGGATAGTCCCGTCGCTTCGTTGGTATATGTCGCTTCTTTGGTATCTAATGTCGCTTCGTTGGTGTATTCCGACGAGCAATTTATGGCTTCCATTCGTACCGAGCCTATACTGCAGATAGGTGCTCTCGAACCTAAAGTGCGCCATCTGCTATTTCAAAGAGCTATCACTGAATACCAGCCGATCAGGATTTAACTAGCGAGATCAAGCTCGACGACCCCTATTTCGCGTATGGAGGTATGTTTACAGCACATGGCCGTTGGTTGATGCGATGCGACTAAGCTGCCCGATGTTAGGCTACTCCGAAGTCTATGGAGGTGATTGGACGGATGCATCCACCGGAAGAGTTACTAGGGTATTTTTATCATGCGGTTTTCAAGTGCATTCATCCTATTTAACCGATGCTCGGCTTGTAGGTTGCAATCAAGGCTCTACGAGGAGTCACCAACGATGAAGAAAGCCTCCAAAAGATCAAAAAGGTAAGTCGTCCTTGCAAGCAATTCCTCCAGCGACTGACCGGCATCACGAAATCAGAGGCTGCTCCGTGAAATAGGAGTGTGGGAGCAACTCGACCATCCCAACATCACCCCATTCCTTGGGGTTGTCAGTGGCTTCGGGCCGCTTCCTGCTATGGTATCTCCTTATTATTCAGAAGCCAACATCAATCAGTACACACTGGATAATCCGGACGCAGACAGGCTCCCGCTGGTGAGTTTTTTCTCTTGCTGTTTGGTAGGGGGAAGTCAACTGACACAAAAGAAACACCTATAGATACTAGGGGTGGCCAGAGGCCTCGCATATCTCCATTCTTTGGGCCTGCTCCACGGGGATCTTAAAGGAGTGAGGATCCATTCATTATACATGTCTTAAAACTTTAGACTTACTGTTCGTGTGAACAGCACAATGTCCTCATTGATGACAATTTATCCCCTCGCCTCGCTGATTTTGGGCCATCTAGGATCGTAGGGCGCAGGGGCTTCATCACCGCATTTACCGGCACTGGACGATATATGGCCCCAGAGCTCACTGTTATAAACGATGATATCCCATATCTGCCACAAACCGCAGACAGCTCCGAAGACGATATGCTGTCCGGCGAAACTGCGACATTGGACCCGATTATAACCAAAAAGAGCGACATTTACGCGTTTGCTATGGTTGTGATAGAGGTATGAATATGTCCCTTCACAACTACTTTCGTGTACCGGCTGAACCAACCGTGGTCTTTCAGATATTGACGTCCAAGCAGCCGTTCTTCTACTACCGCCAAGAGCACCTCGTTGTGATTCTGACCCAAGACGGCAAGCGGCCAGATCGCCCCCGATGCTTGCCTACCCACTTTTCCGACGAGATCTGGCAGTTAATGGAAGAGTGCTGGCACCACGACCCGCAGGTCCGGCCGGAGATGGCTGCAGTTGTTTCTCGTCTTGAGGAGATGCAATCAAAGAAATTGAGGGTTTCTTGGGAGGAGTGAGGGACCGCAAAGGAGATGGCACACATTCTGTAGAGTCGTTCTAGCTGGCTTCGCCTAGGACAGGGCCCCTCACCGCATGTGATCCTCATTCAGAATTATCTCGATCTGGCTTGTCACCCGAACCGTTTGAAGATGCCGTTTCGCACATTGGGGAGAAAACCACGCTAGTAATGTGTCTGATACCACTAGCGGCCATCCCGTTGCATTCAGTCCGTGCGACAGGTTGGATGGAGGTACAGTGGCGGCCAAAAATAATGGCTGATTGTGATTTGCATGTAACTCTGCGAGAACTCAATATTTTTCTAAGGTGTAAGTGACAATTTGATAGCTTAGGATGAGATCTATTGTACTGTGTGCATATTGTATACATTTGGGAGGTGAAATGTGCTGTTACGGCTAATCTACCATTTTCTACCCTAGCAAAATTGAATTTTTGGAACTGTCGCCCACACCATTGGAAAGTACACAGAAAACAGTGTCAAATCTATATTTAAAATGTGCAAAATGGTTGGAGCTTTGGCCAGCTATGAGCTGTGCAATCCGTGGATTTTGGCTGTATTCTCACAAAAAGCCGCCCAAAACAGCTCATTTTGCTGTTTTGTATGCTCAATTTCACAACAACACCCTCGTTGTTCCGCAAGTTTAAAATATGGATTTAACACTGTTTTTTGTGTACTTTCCAATGGTGTGGGCGACAGTTCCAAAAATTCAATTTTGCTAAGGTAGAAAATGGTAGATTAGCCGTAACAGCACATTTCACCTCCCAAATGTATACAATATGCACACAGTACAATAGATCTCATCCTAAGCTATCAAATTGTCACTTACACCTTAGAAAAATATTGAGTTCTCGCAGAGTTACATGCAAATCACAATCAGCCATTATTTTTGGCCGCCACTGTAGTCCGGCAAGCTCCTAAGCAGTGGATGGTTGATGCGTAAACGAATTGATTGACGGATATCAGCTGTCTGTTTTGGGCAAAGAATGTGATTTAGAGAGGTCTCTTATCTAGGCGGAGATGATTGACACAACCGGAGAGCCTGAGAATGGTGCGCTCTGGCTCTTCATGCTTTCTGTCACGTCATCTTAGTTCCCACAGGCGGCGGTGAATATCATCGTAAATGCAGATACTCACCATGTGATATTCTCTTGTTCTTGTACCAGCCAGTCAAATCGAAAAATCTTAGCAGTGCTTCCCGGAATTCCTCACGCCCATTGTCAATTGTCCAGTAGACTCGGCCACCATGTCACACAATCTGCACATTTGAGTCCTCTTCGTGTCTGATTGGCAGAAAAATCCCACGAGTACAGACCTAGCATAAGAACAGTACATGATAACCTATAAGAGGTCGCGCAGAATCTGTGTGCGAACTTCGGGTCAGTCCCGGTTGTTCAAGAAGGGTATGTCCAGAAAGGTCCGTCGATCCAGGCAATAGTGCCAGTTACATTGAATTGTGCCCCTTGCGCTTCAATGTTTATATATTTCCATCGTCTGACAAAATCTCCGACGATTGTGTCGTGCTTACGGCCGGTGCATTGGCCCTCGGGCGGCTCTGGGGCTCTTCGACGCGTCTTCGCCTGCTTGGAGCTCCAGAGGTTCCTTATGAAATTGTTGTCCCCACGTGTTTTCCAGAAAGAACATTGTACCCAGATGAGGGATATTTAGGAGAATTGAGGATATGTGAACAGGAAGTTGACAGGACGTGAAGAGAGTTGGGTATGTCGGGATCAATATCGGACCTGACAGGCCGGGCTGCGTCTTATCAACTCTGCTTACCTTCAGCAGCTTGTTACCCTCCCTGGCGCACATCGAATGGTACAACAGCCGCCGGCTCCTCGCGCTCAACAGGTAGATCGTCCTCCTCCACCAACGGCTAGTATGACGTCTCCATGATGACCAGCCTGCAGTCGCTCCTACAGTGGAAGGCCGCCTTTATCAACCCCCACCGGCGGTATGCTCGGGCTGCTGAACGCCATCCAGAATATTGGGGCTTGCATGGTATTCACGCTGTATGTCTCATGGTAGTTACTACCACTATCTGGGGCGCTGCCTGGTCTGTCGGCATGTTCATCGGTGCTCGGTGCGTTCTCCTCCACCTCTTTAGGCACATGTCCTATACCCATGCTATTCATATTGCAGCTTCCTCATCAACATGGGCCTCGCCTTCACAGCTAACGCCGCCCCTGTGCCCATCACCAAAGTCTCTTACTCCGTCTACCGCGCCCAGCCCACGTCAGCGTACAGGTCAAACTCGCTCTGGTACTTAAGCAACATTATCGCGTCCTAGGCGACGTTCGACAAGTTCAAGAGCAGCAACACCTAGTCGTAGCACATCCTCTCCATCCTCCGGGGCTCACCTCTGTCCTGATTAGCAAGGGACGGGATACGCAGGCTTTGCACGTAAGCGAGCGCTCCCATCGATATGAACATATACTCACCCCGCCTGCCCGTAGACCCTCGCATACTACCACGTGAACGGAAACAAGAACGACGGCCCCAAGCGCCACGAGCTCGACGAGATTAAAGCCGCCATCGAGCTCGACCGCACAACGCCGGGTGGAAGCCGCTCTTCGCCACGCCTGAGAATATGAAGCGCATGTGGATTACTGTTGTTTTGGCTTGTACGTCTCCTTCCCTTCTTCTCCTTCCCTTCTCCCCGACCCCTCCTGCCCCTACCTGTTCCCATCCTGCCCTTTCCTCTCCCATATCCCTCCTTTCGTCCACTCAAATGACAAGGACCACTCACTCATACTCATCCCGCAGTCTTCTCCCAATGGCCCGGCAACGGCCTCTTCTACTACTCCAAAGATATTCTGGACCAGATCAGGATCACCTGCCCATAATTCAGCTCCTCGTTAGCGGCATCCTCGCCATCTGGAACCTCTTCTGGGCGCTCCAGGCAAGCACGGGCGGCGCTTCTTGTTCCTCACGACCTCCATGGGGCTGTCAATCTTTTTTGGCGCGGAGGATATGCAACCAGCAGTACCAGGCGCACCGGACGGATGCGGTTGCCCAACAGATGATCGCGCATGTATTCTTGTTCTATGCGGCGCCTGATCTGCTGTTTGTGCCGCTCATCGTGGGCCATATAATGGAGATCTTCCCGTACCATTTGCGAGCGAAGGGGGGCCAATGTGTTCAACATCATCATCTCGTTGACATTGATTTCCAATCGGTATGGGAACCCCTTTGCACTGACGTGGAAGTACCGCATATGCCTTTTCTTCCTTCCCCCTCCCCTCTTAATGACGGCTCGCTGTCTTAATGACGGCTCGCTGACGCCGCTTGCCCATCTTCGCAGGTCGTTTACCTCGTCTGGCCCGCATTCGAAGGCATCTTCATCTGCTTCAACATCCTCGAGGCGAAGAATCTCTCCCTCGAGGAGGCCGCCGCGCTCTTCGAAGGCGGCTCGAGCAAGTCGACGGTGTCGCGCATCTCAATGAAGGCAAGAATGTTGGGACGCACAAGATCAAGGAGGATATTGACGAGAAGGGGAGTGATAGCTATTTTCCTCCCTAGCTTTCACAATTTGATCACTGTCGATAGTCGATGGCTTGTGTGTGCGTTCCAGCTTCCTTCTTCCTTCTTTCTGTGGCGGTTGAACTTTGTGACTTGTGACTTGTGGTGTTTCTGGGGTTTGGTTGAGGCGCATGGCGTGCTTCGTGTATCTGTACTATCCTGTGTTCATTATTCTCCTATGCTTATGCTTATGCTCCGCGATGAATTAAATGGCTTTGCCCTTCTTAAATCTGTTGCTGGCAATACTGGTGCGCTCGAGTAGCCATTTGAACTTGAAGTTTGGACATTTCTCGGACTCTACCTACATTTGAAATGCCCGCTGGTCATCTAGACGGACGTCATGATTCGTAATATAGGCGTTGGACGTTGTGCATGTTCCTTCACCCCGCCTCTGCACACAAAATTCAAAGGCTGCCAAGTCCGCAAGCGCATCACATGGCCCTCCTATTCTTTAGCGTCTCGATCTCTGGGTTAGATGTGTATCAGATCTCTACGACAGTTTAAATGATTAGGTGCGCTTTAGCTATGCATTCTATTCGAAATAGGCGGCGAACTTCAACATGGACGGATTTCAATGGGTTTCATAGTGTCCGAAACATGAGCAGATTCGATGACAGTGTCAGCCACAGCTCAGCACAGTGCCACCATTCGCGCAGTGGTGGTATTTCATTTCAGCTGGCTTCGCACAATGTATCGACGGAATTCAAAGGGTCAACCCAGTACTCTTAGTAGACTCTAGTACCGGTGCCACCCGGTGGCTGCGTAACCCCATTTGGGACAGGCCCCTAGCTTGCCACCCGCTGAGCTCGGATCGAATGTTTTTTTTAATGTGAGCTGCTCCGTTTCCCTCCCGCCCACCACCATTATTCCAGTATACCATATCTGTTCCATAGCTGCGTTGCCTGCTGCAATTGTCCGACAGCTGGACCTGCACTACCGTCGACATACATTGTCGGGCCTTGGTGCGTGGCTGTAATCTTCCCACATCAACACTCGGCGATGGCTTGCAGGAAGGACGAATGGCTTCAGAAGAAGCTCTCCACATGTCGATGGTAGTACGAGCCACCTTTCAGATTGTGCACATGCGATAATCACGTACACTGTTAGATTCCTCTGCTCTTTGGTCCGCAGACTCCGATCTTAATCCTCCGCACGGCAGGGTCTGGTCTATCCACTACACCATCTCAATCCCATGCCACTCCTGCCACTCCTCTTCCCTGAGCCCCTCGTCCTTCCCTGAGCCCCTCGTCCTCGACTGCAGGCGCCTTTATTTTTTGCGCGGCATCATATCGCTGCCTGGTTCATCCCACTTCAGGCCGAGCATGGCCTCATGATCTACGAAGGCCAGAACAGATCAGCAAGCAACCCATAACGCACCTCCCGAAGGATGAGAAACGCGAAAGAAAGCAACCTACGTGCACCGAGATCAAATCGTTCACTATGGGCCTAGTTACAGACGTGATGTACCGGGTTAACACGCCTTTCGCGATGAGCTCCGTCAGCATGCGCTTGAGCTCTGCTTCCATCGCCGCCGTGCACATGTTGCGCGACTTGACCTTGAACTTCGTCGACCGGTCCTCGTCGTCCTCGTCGTCGCTAAACCGCCATCAGTCATCCGTAGTTCGTCTTGGAGCATCCACATAACCCTGAACGCACCTCACAAAGTCCGAATCGAGCTGCAGCTCCATCGCCTCCACCGCCTCCTTTATCCAATTCTTGTCATGGCTCTTCTTCGCCTTTTGGTACACCAAATCGGTCTTGCGTGCGAGCGCCACGTGCGCTTGGAGCTTGTCCAGCATGTTCATGCTCATCTCCAGTACATCGGTCTCTCTTCTACGAACGAAAGTCGTCAGTCAACCATCAATCCATTGCCGTAGGATTTCAAGGATCAGCTAACATAGGATTAGGGTAGACTTACGCTGACACAGGCCCCCCAGCAGCGCCCTTACAAGTCGCCGTTTGTCGGGCCCGCACATGAGCATGCTGAGGCCCTTGTGCATCGTCCTTGCTGTCCGCCCGTTCTGGTAGACGTACGCATCGGCCGCAGGATCTGGTAGTGGATGTCGTGGCAACGGCGGGGATGTCCGGCCCGCGTGGGGCGATGTCAGTCGCTAGCAGAACAGAGTTGGACGTACTTTTGAATCTGAGCGCGTTTGCGTTATTTTTTGTGAGTTTCGACGATACGATATAATATAGAAAGTAGCGAACCTGTTGAGATTCTTGAGGCGCTGCCTCTGCTCGAGTTGGAAATTCAGGGGGAGGCTTTGACGCCCAGCAGTTCGGCCGGTGGCATCAGGCCTTGTATCCCGTCGATGGAAGACAGGAACACGAGTGATCTGCCTAGGTAGCGGAGGAGGAAATAATACGAGTACTACGCCAATGAGAGGTCAGGATCGGCATTAGGCTTGCTGAAGATATAGACACAACAAACACACCTTCGCCGCAGACAGACACTCAATCTGGCCCTCCTTCAGGGGGGATACCACGTCGCCCTTGGGGCTGATATTGATGATCGCCAGCTCCGGTTCGCAGAAGTCGAGGCGGACGAGCAGGTCGTGGGGCCTTCCTCCTTCTTGCCCCCGATCCGCGGGCGTGCGCGCTTCGTGACGTTGCGCTGCAAGTCTTTGCCGAGCGTCGCGGAGAAGACGAATGTCTGCATCTCGCCGCCTGGAGTGATTGTCTTCGTTTTGGCGACGTTGGTGTGTGCTGGGCTGGGTCCTCTAAATCGGTTTCGATCTTTTCGTCGCTGGTAGGCATCCGTGATCAGATGTCAGATGGTGTCAAGCGCGAGGCAAGGAGCACCAGCGCGCACCTGGATTTCCTGAATGTCAACTGGAAGATATGCTCGAGCTCCTCGAAATGGCCCGCCTCGGCCATGTGGTCCGCCCCGTCCACCACCAGGAACTTCAATCCGCGGATCTGCTTCGCCAGCTCGTCGTCCTGAGTCACCGCAGCCCATTGACGCCCAGACAGAGGACGCCGATGACTGTAAATGCGCACATCCTCGAGGATATCCCACAGGCGTCCGGGCGTCGCGACGAGGACTTCGATGCCGCGGTTGAGCACGCGCCACTGCTTCTGCACGGACATCTCGCCCACGATCGCCGTGATGGCAAACTATTGTGAAAGCAAAGGAAATGTGAGATTCGGATTCTCATCCGCTCGATAGGACTGAACTGAACGAAATGTTTCTGCAGGAAATATGGGGTCATTGGAAGGCTGAGAATGATCCGTTCTGTACTCACATCTTTCAGGACTGTTCACGAGCGGGGCGCCCTTCGGCTTCAAGTTCCTCTCCTCCTGCGCCTGTCCCTTCCCATTCCCCTTCGTGGCAGGTGGGGAACACGCATATCGTACTCGCCCTCCTCGTTGGTTACGGTCTCAGCAGCCTTGTCCTCGTCCTCGTCCGTGTTATTTTGAGGGGCTTGGGCTTCGAGATGCAGTGTGAGATGCGCCGCGACCTGCAGCGCGAGTATCAGCGAATTCAGCCGCTGCTTGGTCTTCTTGGAACGGTTTGGCTGGCCGAGGATATGGTGGATAATCGGAAGGCCGTATGCGTGCGTCTTGCCGGATCCCTGTGGGATGGCGCTGTCGTGTTAGCTTCAACTTGTGGGGAGAGCGAGGGCGGAGACGTACGGTCACAACCTGATAATGCTTGGAGGACGCGCGATTGGATGGCAGTGGAGAAGAGGAACTGGTTTGCGTGGAGGGAGCGCAGGAGGCGGCTGTTCAGGCCGTAGAGATGCCATTGCTGGAAGAGGTTTTCGGCTGTATGGTGCATGTCATGTGTGCAGAGTGCATAATATTCAGCACGGGCTGCGCTCACAATCAAATGTCTCCTCCGCGAGTGTTTCTGGCTCGACTTCTTCCTCGACTCATCGATGATGATAGGTTCCTGGTGGATATAGAAATGCACGGATATTTACTAGATGGGATGGTCATTTATGCACAGGTAGATAGTGTAGTATGCACAGAAGAGAATTACCACAAATGATGAGTATATGTCTGAGACCGAGGCGGCGACTCGCGAACGATGAAAAGGAAGTGGCAGCACTGCGACCACTTGCCGCCACTAATATTTCTCAGCAAGATGATATCGACAATGAAAGGTCTCTTGCAGCCAACTTGCAGCCGTATCCATCTCTCGTGAGTCGTGCAGTAAATTTGGCAACTGCCTACTTATTTGCAATTAGTGATCGAGTGAATCGTCTTTGTACAGCGGGTCGGAGGGAGACAGGGGAAAACAGATGGTCGAGAGCTCAAGGAACGGTACAGTCTGAATCAGATGCTGCAAGCTCGGAAATACCAAGCGCTACATCATAGTCCCTGAAAGCTGTATAGCCCATGACCTCTTCCATTTCCGCTTGCACCCTGCGTTCACATTCTATTTTCGTGGTGGCCTATACTGGTCGAACTAGCCCAGCCATTGAACGATGGATGCCGAGGTCCGCGATGATCACCTATGCACTCTGCTTCGTGGAAGCCCCTTGCAGTTACCTCCCATGAGTCGTGCAATAACTTTAAATTTGGAAGCCGGCTACTTGATGAGAAGCGATTTGTTTTTGTACAGCAACTTCTCGGAAATAGCATGTGCTACGTCCTATCATGTCGGCAAAATCTCCAGGCAGGCGGAAGGACATGCTGCACTGATTCAAATTGATCATCTGGACAACGATGATGCATATGGTAGCTACCATATAACCATCACTTCGCAGTTCCTGCAGCATTGACATATACCACCATCACGCCCACCACCACCACCACCTGTTTGACGTGCCCAACTTTCTTTTCCATGCCACCTGAACATCAGAGCCGAATATACGCTCGCCAACTGTTTCCCATGCGGTACGGATATCCATTGTACTACCCGGAGCCATTGGACAATCTGTCGCTTGAGCTTCGCAGACGTGGCATCAGTATTGGAGACGTCGGCCATGTCACGCCCGAAGGGCGATTTCACTTTGCATTCAATATCTTCACTCCTCAAGCCAACCGCGCGATCAACCGCTCGGGGGTGCCCGATGGGTTTCGTGAAATGCCACTGAGTGTGGATGAAGATATCTCGTGCTTGCGAAACAAGCATGCCGAGAAATCGGAACTCAAGACCGAGGGCAAGTACAGCAACAGTAGCAACTTCGATCTTGGCGCTAACGCGAACGACGAGTGAGCATTGAATATTGAATCTGCGCGCTAGCATTGTTTTGTCTGAAATTATAATCAGATCCACCACTCTACCCGTTGATCTTACAATGGCCTACAATGCCACCAAATCGTCTTCGGAGTCGGCGCTGCTGACTATGCCACACGGCGCAATGGGCGAGGACTACGACCGCGTAGAGGATATCCGCACGTACTCGATAGAAAATGCTCCTTCGTGGTATAAATTCATCAACGGAACACTACGTCGTCGGGCACCCAACGGCTCGCTCTATGTCGTGACTGGATGCGACAAGTCCACCACCTGGGGCATATCGACGCTCTCAAAAAACTCCTCATCATCTACAGATATCTCGCTGAAATTTACCGTAAAGTATGTTTCAGCCAGTGCTGGCTACTCTTGCTGCTGGAGCACAACAGGCAGTACAGTTCACCGCAGCAGTACTGCTTCAAACCTCGGCCCTGGCATCGAGCAGCCATACAACCAGTGCCTTTTTATTAGGGGTTTCAAGATTATGGTCCGCGAAGGGCTCTTCAGTACACTCATGGATCGGAATAAACTTCCTGAGGTGGAATCCGTCACTGACCATTCAAACGTCAATAGCCTCTTGCGACAGGAAAAGTCGTTTCCGGGCAGCAAGAAAGGAAAGCAATCCGGGTCAAGCCGTCTGGGTGGCTCGTCTCAATCTGGAGGTGGACCATCTCATCGGGAGGGAGCCGATGACTGGATCGACAACGTCAAACTGGACCCACTCATTGGTGTACATACCCAATTTTTTTTCACAGGTTACAGGAATATTGATCATGATTCCCGACAGCCGTATCATGCTCTTGATACCATTAACAAATATTTGCTTGAAACGGTGCGCCAAAGCTCTCATTTTTCAGATAACTTAGCAGGATTTGAAATTGAATCTTCAAGACTCCGCAAGCTCATGTTGCTATCTGTCATGAGAGTGACTGGTGGGATCTATCTCCGGTATGTCCTCCCTATTTTGCTTTCCACACGTGCAATTTTAAGTCGAGAAAAATTAGGGTGCGACTCTGGCAAATGAAGACGAAATCATCAGGCGTCTAGCCAGCCATTTTACCCCGTCCATAGAATCCGGTTAGTCGTAAAATCCTCGCCATATCACTCGATTAACGCTCTTGAAGAGGGGGTATTTTTAGCTACACGAGAGTCAATGTCTGACCCTCAGAAAGATAAAAGTATGGCGATGGATGTGGACCACGAACCAGGTATTTATTCGTTTTCTGTAACTAGCTTGTTATCTCCCGCTAATCTTTCTCAGCTGACATCGATGGCAGAGATGATATAATTGATGCCCTGTGTTCGTCGCGGTCTCATAGCTTTATTTCAGAGTCACTGAGGGAAAATCGACCACGGGATTCGCAAGCAGCACTGAAATTGGTGAGCGGTGAGGTTGCTTTTGTGGCCGGCATCGCCAACAGAAACCAGCCCACCCCAACCCGGGCTTCGCGGGCAGCTGGTACCACCACCAGAAACCAGCCCACCCTAGCCGGCGGCTTAGGGGCAGCTGGCATCACCAACAGAAATCAACCCATCCCAACCCGTACTTCGGAGGCAACTGTCACCACCAACAGAAATCAACCCATCCCAACCCGTACTTCGGAGGCAACTGTCACCACCAACAGAAATCAGTCCACCCCAACTCGTACTTCGGGAGCAGCTGATACCACCAACAGAAATCAGCCCACCCCAACCGGCGGTTCGGGGGCAGCTGTCACCACCAACAGAAATCAGTCCACCCCAACTCGTACTTCGGGAGCAGCTGACACCACCAACAGAAATCAACCCATCCCAACCCGTACTTCGGGGGCAGCTGTCACCACCAACAGAAATCAGTCCACCCCAACTCGTACTTCGGGAGCAGCTGATACCACCAACAGAAATCAGCCCACCCCAGCCGGCGGTTCGGGGGCAGCTGACATCGCCAACAGAAATCATTCTGCCCAAACCCAAACTCAAACCATAACCTACACCTCTCTGAATCTTGACAAAGAACAAATAGCCAGACTGGTGCGCATTCTCTGCTGCAATCTGGCTCAGCATGGACTGACCGATATCCCCCTCGAAGGACATCACTAGACAGGTAGAGTTCCGGAGGAATCGCGACAATTTGATCGGAGAAGGCCGCCGTGGCCGAGTCTACAAGGCCTGGTACACGGAGAGCAGCAGCACAAAGATCCCCGTGAGTTCATTTCGACTATTGATGCTAAATTTCTGAGCGGGGGCCTTAATGTTTAGGTCGCTATTAAAGTATTGTATTCTTCTCCACAAAGCAGGCCGAAGGTCGAAGAAGTGAGTATTGCAATGAATTCGTGATTTACTAGGCCACTCACTAATGTTTTACAGCGTTTGATGCGAGAAATGATCACTTGGAACAGAGTTTCCAAGCACGAGAACGTCGTCGATTTTATGGGAATATACCGAGCACCTAACGAGGTGCCGTGCCTGGTAATGCCTTATTACAAGAACAACAAATTGTTGCATTGCATGGTAACACGTCACCCAAGTGAACGGCTTGCTCGGGTAAGTAACGCGGCACATTCTCCTTCATATCGCGTAGGGACTGAAGAACGCTCTATTCTAGGCCAAAGAAATCGCTCGTGGTCTTGATTTCCTTCACGGAAATCATGTTATACACGGTGACATACAACCAGTGCGTTCCGTATCTTCCGACCACGGTTTCAGACACATATTCACATATGCAGGGGAACATCATGGTTTCGGACGATGGCCATGCTCTGATCGTAGACTCCGGCCTTTCCGTGATCTCCGAACTGCAGGGCTTCGAAAATGAAGCTTCGGAGAGGAACGTCCGCCACTCTGCGCCGGAGCTCATCCCTCTGTCCGACTCTGTGCCGCCAAATCCAACAAGGATGAGCGACATCTACAGCTTGGGCATTCTATTTCTACAGGTACGTTTATATCATCATACATTTCTGGGCGCAAGTAACACGCACTGACATTTTATTGGTCACACGTAGCTCTTTGATGGCCAGGTGGACGGCCTGCCATATAACCACGTCCCCCTTACCCGCCGCGATCCTGGCGACACCGAATTGCTTAAACGCATTCACGGTGGGGACCGGCCAAGACGAGGGAACCACCCGAACATTTCTGATAGCATGTGGAATATCATTGCAGCCTGTTGGGCGGCCGATCCATCTGCCCGTCCGACCATCCAGCATGTCCGCTCGTGGTTGGGTCAAGTTTAGTTGGTGGTGAGATACCGGGACAATCCATGTTGTCTCTTGATCAATGTATATTACGCGTTTCTCGGTTTTATCGGTCGCAGATCTCTTTTAGCACTTCATATTATCCTACAATCACTTCTCGTCTCACAATACCAATACTAATGATATAGTATGCATATTGTCGGCACTTTAGATTCGGGGATATGGCAACCTCAGTCATCCTGTTTAGTTTCGGAGACTGTCAATGCGACCAGTTGAAACGCGACAGTGAGAGATGAACATATTTGGCCAGAAAGATGATTAAATAAGCCCATAGACGAGCACAGCACACCAGATGGCTGGATCAACACAGCGGCAAAGGCAGTAGATTAGATAACGTGCACGATTACAAACACGGCAAGTAAATTGACGCGTACGGCAAGCAGTGAGACGAATGGATCATTGGATGAGGCAGAATACAATCAACACATGACGACATTGCGACATGAGCGTTACACGGTGTCATATTCAAATTGCACCTTTGCTGTCAACGCCACCCAACTCTCCTACCCGGCCTACCGCGCACAACTCGCGCTGGTACTCCAGAAACATCCTAGACGACCTTTGGCACGTTTAAGATCAACAACAGCTGGTCCTCCCTTTGATTCTGCGGGGATTGCAGAGTGTGTTGGAGATGGTATGATCTGGTTCTTGCCCGAGTCGCCTAAGTGGTTGATTAGCAAGGCCCGGGACGCCTAGTTGCCGCATGTGAGTGGCTGTCCTTCCTGTCCTCCCCTCCGTCCCTCTTTTATGTTCTTTGTTTGGTTCGGCCCAATTTCAAACTCGCCTGCTCTTCGTTGAGCGATGCCAGAAGAACCATACTCACTCACCTCGCTCGTTCGCAGATCCTCGCATACTACCACGGGGACGGCGACGAGAACGACGGCCTCGTGTGGTACGAACTCGACGAAATCAAGACCGCCATCGAGCGCGACCGCACCGTCAACCTCGACGTTGGCTGGAAGTCGCTCTTCGCGATGCCGGGAAACAGGAAGCGCATGCGGATTGTTGTTGCGTTGGCGTGTACGTCCCCTTCCCTCCCTTCCTTCTTCCGCTCTTCCCGACCCCTCCTGCCCCTGCCTGTTAGTCCCCCGCCCTCTACCTGTTCTCTACCGCCCGTCTTGCCCAGTCAAATGATAAAGGCCACTCGCTGACACTCACCCCCGCACAGTTTTCTCCCAATGGTCCGGCAACGGGCTCGTCTGGTACTACCTCAACGACGCCCTCGACCATATTGGCTTCACCTCGCCCACGATTCAACTGCTCACCGACGGCATGCTCAGGCGGCGCTTCCTGTTCCTCACGAGCTGCACGGGGATGTTCACCCTTCGCGGCGCAGACTGTATGCATGCAGCAGTACCAGCGCACCAGACGGGCAAGCTGCGCACGGGATGATCGCATTTACATTCCTGTCCTACGGCGTGTCGACAGTCGCGCAGCTCATTGTGAGCTATACGGTGGAGATCCTGCGGTACCACCTGCTCGCGAAGGGGTTCAATGCGTTCAACTTCGGCATCTCGTGGGCGTTGATCTTCGAGCGGTATGCGAACCCGATTGCGCTAGGGGCATTGGAGTGGCAGCAATGCATGTCTCCTCTCCTCTCATCACTGCCTTTTATCTTTAAGGACGGCTCGCTAACCCCCCGCCCTTCTTCACAGATCATCTATGCAGTTTGGCTCGCCTTCGAGGGCGCCTTAATCTACTTCAACACCCTTGAGACAAAGAACCTCCAAGACGACGGCGGAGGGCAAGAATGTAGGGGTGTACGAGATGAAGGAGAATGATGATGAGCAAGGCCCGCCGGACTGGAGCCATGTTTAGGGTGGTGGCATCGCGGGTATCACACCACTTTACCTACCTCGTCTTGGGTCTCATGTACTCGCTGGCAACAAGTCTACCCCTGTCTTCCGATAGCGTATTTCATTTCGACTGACGGCGAAGAAGTAGAAAAAAGGTGTCAGCACATGGTGCCGCCAGGTTGCTGACGCGTAACCCCTTGTGAGACAGGCCCCTGTTAGATCTTGTCTGGATCAATTTTTTTTCTCTTTTCATCCGCTTTTCCTTCCTGCTCCACATCATACTCCTCTAGCTCCCTTATGTACATGTGATTTTCCATTTGGCTCGTCCGCTTCAAGCCGTCTTACAATTGGCTTCGAATTCCTCTCTGATCCTTCTCTACGAGTCATAGAGGCGCCGCATCGTAATCACCTCCACTGCGACTAGGTTCTCGCCGCTGCCTCCGCCAGCCTTGTCATCAGTTTTTAATATGTCTCTATTGCGAGGGGCATGGTATGGAACCTTTATGCATTGCATGGCTACAAGGCCGCGTGAGCGTCCTAAGCATTCACATCACACCTCCTTTCTCTTCCCCTGCTCCTCCTTCGAGACTTTCCGAAGACCACGAGCCATGAACACTTTGACCATGCCCACGAAAGGAACAATGATTAGCAACAAAGGTAAGATCTTATTTGACGTCAGCAGGTTCAGAATCAGTGGTGGCAACGAAACAAGACACACCTGACCGAATTGCCATATCGATTGTGGGCTATCCGACGGTGCAAAGTGATTCCACACAATGAGTAGCTCGGTATTCATCACTGTGAGTGCCCACAGGATCAGAATGACCAGGAGCTGCCCGGTCAACGGCCCATCGAAATCGGGGCTCCATGTCTGGCCGTCGTTCTGCAAAGTACGTGTGAATCAAACCGCTTGAATTAACACATGTTGTTTAGTACGCACGTTATCTCTGTGCTCAGTAAGCACCTCAATGCTGTTCCCTTCGATGTCGACGTTGAAATTTGACTTCGGAACGTGCATGGGGAAATCTGTCTGCGCAGGCACGACATTGGCGGGAAGCGCGCTAGCAGCCTTCTTTGCCTTCACTTTGGCGATGAGTGGCACCAGATATCCTCGGACGGTCATGTAGATGTACAAAAAGACGACAATGCCGCATACAGCCCCGCCAACAATCCTGCCGGTGTTGAAAAAACGGATAGGGCGCAAGAATACCAGCCGAGCGTTGTCGTTGCACCCAGGATTACTGCCAAATATCGGGGCAGTTATGAGGCCCGCGAGTGCGAACGCGAAGACGACAATGCTTTGAAATACTGATAGCAGTTGCAGGATGGGAGCATCTCCCTCGACGAAAGCTAGTAGGCAGAAATTGGTCACCCAACACAGCGTGAGCAGGTATAAGACGACAAGCGCGCTGTGAAATAGTAAGTCGAACAGCCCAGTGACAAATGGCTTCAGTGAACTTGCTCGTGAAAGCTAATATCAGGCTCGGGCTGTAAGCCGAGGATGAGTGCCGTGACGGCCATGGCGATGTTGGTGGCAATCAGAGTATATTCGGCCCCGCTGATGTCGTCTCTCGAACCAGATCGAGCAGCCTGAAACCCTGAAAACTGCTGCGTCAGTTCCTGGGCGGCCGGCGGCTCGAATAGACTGACCGATGAATAGAGTCTGCAAATAGAAAGAAACGCGCACGCCGACTCCACTGATGTCGGTATTCATTGGCGGCCCTCCTACGTATGCGCAAGTAGTCGCTGAATTTGACATTGTGCGAGAGAATGAAAGAACAGGAGCAAAAAGTATCGGACTAAGTAATAGCACGGCGAGGTCAACACGAGGAACGGGCCCCATAATTATCGACGCGTAACTTAACAGCATGAATTCATTTCCTAAGCAGGTTTCAGATGGCGCGGCAGTGGCGTTCGGTGACATCTGGATTCACTGGCATACACTTTGGGTATTGTGGAAGATTGTGGAGTCGATTTTGACAAAGGGAATATTAACATATTACTCGAAAAATGGTGTTCAAATATACGCGCTGATCGAGTGTAACCTGAACGTATGCTGGTTCGCAATTCTAAGTTTGCAAATGAAGACAAGGCTGACGCGCTGACGCCGGAGGCAGTGAATAGGGTCAGCGCTGAGCCGCTCGACATCTTTCGATCTTGTGACTAACTTTTCAGATATGCACAACACATGCTTTGTGATAGTGCCAGATAGTGCCCACTGGCAGGCCATCACATCGCATGCCTGGAACGATCCATCCCTCGCTTTAAACACGTTCAATGTCACGCGCTGGTCAACCAGTCTTGGTCACTGTCGTCTTTTAATGCAATTTGAATCAGTACTTGTCGACGCACTGGCTTGTCGCTTTCCTCACACCAACATCAACCAGTCGCTTAATTTCCATAAATTCTGTTAACCCTCGCACTCTACCCCCGCCTTTCATCTCACCGGATGTCCATCCCTATCCCACAGCCAGGCCACAATCTCACAGTGATTCGAGTTCAGCGTCCGGAAAGCCCACATCCAGAAGATCCAAGTCCGGAATCTAGTGCTTTGCTTCCCGCGAGCAGTGGCCAGATTATTGTCAGGGGGCCTGCTGTGCTCGTCCGCAAGACATTCGACAAACTAGGAGGAGTATTGGAGAGCGTGGCTACCAAGGGGGCTCGAGTCATGAAACTTGGCCCCGAGTGCGCCGCTGAGGAGGTGGTGTCCTTTCTGAGTGGTGAGAGTTGTGTGCGGAAGCTTGATGAGCTCTATCACTGGCAACAAAGCTCTAAAACCACGTCGGAACCACATCATGCAAATCCCAAACCACCAGATTCAGTGAAAAAGCTGCAAAAGCTGTGCAAGAAGTTGGCCGGATACACTCATGGGTATGTGGGCTTCATATCATTGTCTACACCACATATTAACAGACGCGCTCTCGCACAGACACCCTCCCGAGACTCAACTTTTGGCATTCAAGAGAATTGTGATGCTCACGACTCGATTCATCGGCCTGAGATGCATGTTCGCAGACCCTCTCGCCTCGAAAATGCGAGTAACGTCTTTGGATCAATCCAGCCTATCTCGTTTATGGAGGGCGTCTGCTAGTCACGGCGGCTTAGAATGGGACTTCTTTCTTAAATTTGCGGCATATTGTATAACGGCTTCTGACCGCATCACATCGGCCGTGGAAGAGTGTCCACCTTCTCACTGTGGACGCTTTCATACTGTTGAGTGCGTGTCCGAGAACCTGATTCGCTCGATATCCTCGTACGTAAAACCTTCGCCGCTCTCTTCTATGGAGAATCCACTGATGGGATGCCATGTATAGAACTGACGCCACGGAGTTGTCGAGGCTGGCTGCCATCCGATACCTGGCGGGGATTTTTGGGCTGCACACCTTTTGGAGTCAAAGAATTGACAAGAGCCCGCAACCACAGGAGGATTTCATTTGCGCCAGGCATCCACCAGAAACCACTTCTGTCTACCAAGATCCATACTCGCTGGTGAACGGGATATGCAGAGTCAGCGTGGTACTTCTCCAAGATCTCTCAATGGATGCGAAAGATCGTGTCACTTCGGACACTTTGATCCCATCGGATACGGAAGGGATTCGTCTGTTACTGGATGCATATTGGCAGCATCTACCTAGGACACTCCAAACTTTCGTAGATGACGACGAACGAAGCAAAGAGTCTCTGCGGCGTGTAGCGGAGCTCAGTAACCTTCTCCAGGGGTTAGTCTTCAATCGCGCATTCTACATTATCGGCAGCTGACCAGTGCTGTGACTTGTTCAGCGAGAGGTCCAAGTGCCTTTTCCCCGATGCATCGACAGCTGCTCGCCATGTCTTAGAGTCGATATTGGAGGATGGCTCGCGGGACCAGAGGGGCGGGGATACATCAGGCAGTCGCCATTTGGGAGGGGTGTACTCTGTTGCATTCTCCCCTGATGGTAGGAAGATTGTGTCGGGGTCTTCAGATAAGACAGTGCGGGTGTGGGATGCTGCCACGGGAGCAGAACTCGCCGTTTGGTGATGGGGACCTATTTCAGCATTCGACTTCCTCCGCTGTTCGCTGCCAGCAATTAGTGCCCCGTTCTATAATAAGTATTCTAGATATCACCTGGTGTTCTGGTCCAATGCGGCTATGGTCCCTGCGTCAGGCACTGCTCCTTGCATCGGCCCCTTTGCATTCTGGTTCTGGTTCAATTTGGCCTTCCCCTATTCCCGCCCCCTGCCCGCCCTTTGCCGCGCCCCCACCCGCCCGATCCGCCGCCCGCCCGCCACGTTTGGAACCCGTCCCATATCCCCCCTTCCCGTCCGCCGCCCACCAGCCCCTTGCTGCGCTTGCACCAGGAGGAGGAGGAGCGGCCGCATCCGTCACAGCCATTACCCGATTGGGCATCACTGCAAACCCTTCCGGCCCCCCTCCTTTAGCCACATTTTTGCCATTGAATGCTTTGATTCAACTTATAATACTTGCATGTTCATAGTCCGGACTTTAAACAAATCATTTGTTGAAATCAGGCTAAAATCATGATTATTGACTTGCGTGCACACGGAGGAGGGGGACAAAATAAATTTCATTGCCCAGCTGTCTGGGAGGCTATTTACATGAGGGGACTTGTAGGATAGGACTATGTAGTATGTGGTCTGGCCTGAAAGTGAAAGGAACGGGAGTAGGGGAAGGTATAGGTAAAAATCCCGCCTAAAACTGGAAGTCTCGTTCCCGCGCGCGCGTGTGGGGGTCCACTGGGCGATTAGCGGCGCAGATGTGTGAAATGAGGTGGCCGGAGTGTTGGGGTTAAAGTTGGAATGAGGGCGGGCAGAGAAGGCGGCGCGGGGAAAAGGGCGGGTGCGCCGAGCGCGTACCGATAGTGGGCGAGCGAAACTGGGCGGGGGGGTTTGCTACAACATTCTACGAAGGAAGATGTGCGGTAAATGCAGCCGAAGGAGCGGCTGCGCGGGCCAGAGGACGTCACGAGAGCGAGGAGCGTGGACGGCGCCATGCGTTTGCGTTATGGCCCGGGGACGCGGATCGATGGCGTAGATGCGTGGCGGTGTATCTCAGGGTGGTGTATGAGAGGTGCCGGATGAATCGATTGGCGTCGAAAGCCGTTGCGCGAAGCCGGCGGGGCGGGGGAGCGCCGGTGAGACAGCGCACTCCTAAATCGGGCGGGAGGTACAAAACTACAGCGGAAAGCTGTTGCAGCAGGGAGCGTTATGGCATGTACGAGATAGTGGAGCGAATGGCCGATGTTGGAGGTCGCTTGCGAACGAGCGGGAGGGAGGGCGCAACATCCCAATAAGGGACGCGCACAAACGCGTTTTGTGGTGGTGTGACGCGCGGTCCTTCTGAGAAAGTTCCGGGGCATACCTCCACGCATTTTGAGACTGCATGGAGCCCGGTAGGCAGCTGGGAGTGCAATGTGCGGGAGGGAGGCTATGGGTGCAGGCGCGATGTCGCGCTCATGAGTGTCCGCGCCGATGTCGCGCTCGCTGTGGCCCGAGGCATAAATGGGGGTGGGGGTTGCATGAGAGTGCGGCGTGGTGGGCTTAGGCGTAGGTCCGTGGATCTGGGTCCAGGAGCGACAGGGAGGGTGCGTGCCGAGGCCTACAACGGGCGCTGCAGTCCTGGGCATTCCTAGAACTCATAATAATCAGTAAATATATTTATAATACGAGTACTTTACTGTTTTTCGGGCCCCCAGCCCGATAACCCTCCGCTCCCGCGTCGTCGAAGCCGCGGTCGTCGTCGTTTGGCGGGCGGAGACGATCGGCGCCTAATCGCGAAACTGCCGCATTCCCGTTTGTGGCGCGTCCTTTGCGCGTCCTTTGTTCATCTTCAGCATCGAATGGTACGACAACCGCGAGGAGGGGTTCGATTGGTCTAACTCAGGCACATCAATTCCACGCGATATAATGATTGCGTCCTGGAAAGGCAATGACACATCCCGGAAAGGCGAAGTGGTTGAGACATCTTCAGCCACTTTGACCTCCGGCCTCTCCTGCTCATCCCAAAAGCTAAACAAGGCACTATGCCCCACAATCTATTTAATCTATTGAAAATATTTCACATATTTCCAGTCTCGCCCAGCTGTCCAAGTGCAAGGCTGCGTAAGTGCTCTCTTGATCACATACGCGAGAATAGTACCCATCATTCGTCTTGCCTCCCCTCCCCTTCGGGGGGGTCCCCCGAGCCGGCAAGACTCAGATGGGCACACTAAAGACTAGTTCTCGCCAGCATCGTGGCTTTTTGTGTTCCGCAACCTCTGAGTCGAGTGCTGAATCTGCTGATGGTTGGGTGACAGGGGCTATATAACCAGAACTGTGGATTTGATGGTGCCTGAGTTAGACCAATCGAACGGTTCCTCCGACAACCGCAGGCTACTCGCGCTCAACAGGTGGATCGTCGTCGTCGTCGTCGTCGCAGTCGCTCCTGCAGTGGAAGGCCGCCTTTAACAACCCACCGGCACCATTCCCGGGCTGCTGAACGCCATCCAGAACATTGGCGATTGGACATTTGGGGGCGAAGATATGCGGTACTCCTCGGTGCAGTCATCATGGTGTTTGCCACCGCTATGTAGTGCGCTGACTAGTCTGTCAGCATGTTCATCGGGGGTCCGTTCTCCTCCACCTCCTTACACACATGACATATACTCATTATATTCATAAAGTTGCGGCTTCGCCATCGGTATGGGCCACAAATTACCTTTGCAGACAGCGCCACCCCATGCTCGTCGCCTACGTTTCCTATTCCGTCTACGACGCCCAGCTCCCGCCAGCGTACAACTCGCTCTGGTACTCGGGCAACATCGTGGCTTCCTGGATAAGTTAGGCACGTACAAGATCAACGACACCTAGTCCTGGTGGATGCCCTCGATTCTGCAGGGATTGCCGAGTGCAGGTTGTCCGATCTGCTTCGTGTCTGAGTCGCCTTGGTGGTAGATTAGCAAGGGCCGGCACGCCCAGATGCTGCATGTGAGTGGCTGTCCTTCTTCATTCCCCTCTCCTCCGTGCCTCCTTTCAATCGTTCCTTTGGCTGGGCCCAATCTTGCCTCCCCTTCTTTGAGCGATGCCAGAAGAATCATACTCACTCACTTCGTGTCTTCGCAGACCCTCCCATTCTACCACGGGGACGGCGACGATAACGACAGCCTCGTGAGATACGAATTCGCCGAAATCAATGCCGCCATCGAGCTCGACCGCACCTTCAACGCCTACTCGGCTGAAAGTCGCGGGGAACAGGAAGCGCATGCGGCTTACCTTTGCGTTGGCTTGTACGTCTCCACCCCTACTTATCCATCCCTTTCCTCCCCCCTTCGTCCGTTCTTCCCGACCCCTCCCGCCCTACCTGTTCCATCCTGCCATCTTCCTCTTCCTTATACATCATCTCGTCCAGTTAAATGATAAGGACCACTCGCTGACACACCTCCGCGCAGTCTTCTCCCAATGGCCTCTTGTTTTACCACTTCCACGAGGTCCTCCACCAAATTGATATCATCTCGCCCACGATCCAGCTCCTCATCGACGGCATCCCCGCCATCCGGAACCGCTCCTGGGCGTTCCTCGCCTCGTCCCTCATCGACAAGCTCGGGCGGTGCTTCGTCTTCCTCACAAGCTGCAGGCGGATGCTCATATTCTTCCCTGGCGCGGACAATCTGCATCCAGCAGTAGCAGGTGCACCAGGTGGACGCGGCTGCGCATAGGATGATTCCGTTCATGTTCTTGTTTACGCGGTGTATGATCTGGCGTTCACGCCGCTCATCGTGAGCTACGCAGCCGGGGTATTGCCTCATCACCTGCGCGCGAAGGGGTTCAATGCGTTCAACATCGGCATCTCGTGGGCGTTGATCTTCATGCAGTATGGGAACCCGATTGGGCTGGGGGCGTGGATGTGGACGCACTACGTATGTCTCTTCTCCTCCCGTCCTCACTTCCGTTTATCCCCAAGGACGGCTCGCTAACCCCCGCCCCTGCTTCGCAGATCGTCGACGTAGTCCGGCTCGCCTTTGAAGGCGTCTTCATCTACTTCAACATCCTTGGAGAGACGAAGAACCTCTCCATCGAGGCGGCCGCCGCGCTCTTCGACAGCGAGGAGCGCGTCGACCGGCTCGCGCAGGTCGGCGGCGTCGGACAGCTCGCTGAGGCCAAGAACGTCGGGACGCACAAGACGAAGGAGGATATTGATGAAGGACAGCACCTGTCATCATCGCCTGGCAAGTCTTCCTCCTCAACCGGCACGATGCCCCGCCTACGCGTCCCCGCCGGGGCCACGCCCACCTCTCTGGACGACATCACCGAGCGCGTCAACGCGTCCTATCTGCATTACGGCCCTGCACTTTGATAGCGCGATCGCACCGAATATGAGCATCCTCGCCACCTGGCACCACTTCTGGGCGCTCCTCGCCTCGTCGCTCCCGACAAGCACGGGCGGCGCTTCTTGTTCCCCACGACCTGCACGGTGATACCCATCTCCTTTTTGGCGCGGACGATTTGCACCCCAGCAGTACCAGGCGCGCCAGACGGTGCGGCTCGCAACGGATGATCTTGCTTGTATTCGTGTTCTATGCGGCGTATGATCTGGCGGTTATGCCGCTCGTTGTGAGCCATGCAGTGGAGATCCTCCTGTACCATCTGCGAGCGAAGGGGGGTTCGATGTGTTCAGCTTCATCATCTCGTTGGCATCGATCTCCAACCAGTATGTGAACCCCATTGCGCTGGAAGTACCACGTATGTCTTTTCTCCCGTGCCCTCCTCTTCTCCCCCTTTTCTTTCCCTGCGATATAAGGACGGCTCGCTGACGCCGCTCGCCCATCTTCGCAGATCGTTTACCTCGTCTGGCTCGCATTCGAAGGCGCCTTCATCTGCTTCAACATCCTCGAGACGAAGCACCTCTCCCTCGAGGAGACCGCCGCGCTCTTCGAAGGCGACTCGAGTAACCCGCCGGCGTCGCGCATCTCGATGACGGCAAGAATGTAGGGACGCACGAGATCAGGATATTGGTGATTGGTGAGGAGGGGAGTGATATCTACTCCCCTCCCGAGCTCTCCCAAGCTTGATCACTGTCGATGGTCGATGGCTTGTGTGCGTTCCAACTTCCTTTCTTCTTTCTGTGGTGGTTGAACATTGTCACTTGTGACTGGTGGTGTTTTGGGTTTTGGTTGGGGCAGACGGCGTGCTTCGTGTATGCTATTCGGTGCTCATAGTTCTCTTATGCTTATGCTTACGCTCCGCGATGAATTGAATGGCTTTGCCCTTGTTGAATCTGTTGCTAGCAATACTGTGCGCTCGAGTTTGAACACTGTTCGGTCCCTACCTACATGTTGAAATGCCTTCGCCTGGACGGACGTCAGCATTGTGATACAGGCATTGGACGTTATTAATACGTGCGTCCCTTCGCCTGCCCTCCACACATAATTCAAAATACTTTGCCCAGTACCGGTGCCACCTGGTGGCTGACGCGTAACCTCATTTGGGACAGGCCCCTAGCTTGCCACCCGCTCACCGCGGATCGAATATTTTTTCATGTGAGCTGCTTCGTTTCAGTTCGTTTCCCTCCCGCCCACCACCATTATTCCAGTATACCATAGCTGCGTCGCCTGCTGTAATTTCCCAACAGCCGGACTTGCACAACCGTCGACATTATCGGGCCTTGGTGCGTGGCTGTAACCATCCCGCATCAACACTCGGCGATGGCTTGCAGGAAGGACGAATGGCTTCAGAAGAAGCTCTCGAAATGTCGATGGCTGGACGAGCCACCTTTCAGATTGTGCACATGCGATAATCGCGTACACTGTCAGATACCCCTGCGGATCTGCCCTAGACCTTGCGTTCCAGTTTAATCCTCCGTACGGCAGGGTCTGGCCTATCCACTACACACTCTCAATTCTGCCACTCCTGCCACTCCTCTTCCTTGAGCTCCTCGTCCTGGGCTATCGGCGCCTCACTTTTTTGCGTGGCATCATATCGCTGCCGGTTTCATCCCTCTTCAAGCTGAGCATGGCCTCATGATCTACAAAGGCCAGAACAGATCAGCAAGAAACCCACAACCACCTCCTGAAGAATGAGAAACGCGAAAGAAAGCACCCCACATGTAGCGAGATCAAATCGTCCACTGTAGGTCTAGTGTGATATACCGGGTCGACACGCCCTTTGTGATGAGCGGCACCGTCAGCATGCGCTTGATCTCTGCTTTCATCACCCTCGTGCGCACGTTGCGTGACTTGACCTTGAACTTCATCGGCCGGCCCTGGTCGTCCTCGTTATCGCTGGAACGCCCATCAATCAGCTGCAGTGCGTTTTAGAGCATCAGGTAACCTTGAACAAACGCACCTGACAAAGTCCGAGTCGAGTCGAGTCGCCTCCGCGGCCCTCCTTTCTCCCGTTTCGGTCGCGGTTCTCCTTCTCCTTCTGCACCTTGCGATGCGCCGAGTCGATCTTGCGCGCAAGCGCCATGCGCTTTTTATGCTTGTCCAGCATGTCCAGCTCGATCCTCATTTCTAGTATATCGGTCTCTTCTGTGAACGAAAGAGGTCAGTCAACCATCAATCTGTCGTAGGATTTCAAGGATAGGATAGGATTAGGATAGACTTACGCCGACCCAGGCTCCCCTGCAGTGCCCTTACAACTCGCCGCTCGTCGGACCCGCACATGAGCATACTGAAGCCCGCGCGCATAGCCCTTGCTGTCAGCCCATTCCGGTGGACGCACGCATCGGCCGAGCGTGGGATCTGGTAGCGGAGGTCATGGTCGACGGCGGGGATGTCCAGCCCACGCGCGGCGATGTCGGTCGCTAGCAGGACGGAGTTGGGCGTGCTTTTGAGTCTAAGCGCATGTATTGTCTTGAGTGTCGCAGATATGTAAAATGAAGGTGGGAAGTAGCGTACCTGTCGAGATTCTTGCGGCGCTACCGCTGCTCGAGCTGGGGATGCAGCGCGAAGGCTTTTAGGCCGAGCAGTTCGGCCAGCAGCATCAGGCGGCGTGTCCCGTCGATGGAAGACACGAGCGATCTGCCTAGGTATCAGAGGAGGAGGTAGTACAAGTACACATCCTCTACGCAAACGCAAACGCGAGATTAGCATTATTGACATTGGCATCGGGATTGCGGGAGACACAACACAACACACCTTCTCCGCAGACAGACGTTCAGTCTTCCCCTCCTTCAGGGAGAGCACCACGCCGCTCCGCTGATATCAATGACCCCCGGCTCTGGATCGCAGAAGTCGAGGCGGAGGAGCAGGTCGTCCAGCGTCGTGGGGCCTTTCTCCTTCTTGCCCCCGAATCGCGGGCGTGCACTTCGTGACGTTGCGCTGCAAGTCTTTGCTGAGCGTCGCGAAGAAGACGAATGTATGCATCTCGCCGCCTGGAGTGATTCTTTTCGTTTTGGTGTGTGCTGGGTCTTCAAACTCGGTTTCGAACGTTTCGTCACTGGTAGGCATTTGTGATTAGATGGTGTCAAGTGCGAGGCAAAGAGTAAATCAATGCGCACTTGGATCTTCTGAATGACAACCGGAGGATGTGCTCGAGCTCCTCGAAGTGGCCAGCCTCGACCATGCGGTCCGCCTCGGCCACCACCAGAAACTTCAGCCCACGGGTCTGCTTCGCCCGCTTGTCGTCATGAGTCAGCGCAGTCCATGGGCACACAGCCGGAGAACCTCCATGATTGTAGACACGCGCATGCACATCCTCAAGGATATCCCACAGGCACCCGGGCGTCGCGACGAGAACTTCGACGCCGGGGTCGAGCAAATCGCTGCGTCTGCGCGGACATTCCGCCCACGATCGCGGCGATGCTCGCGAGCGGCGCGCCCTGAGCCTGAGCCTTTCCCTTCCCGTTCTCTGCGCCCCCTGCGCGACAGGCGGGGGCACACGCACATGGTCCTCCTCTTTGGCCTCAGTAGCCGCGCCCTTGTCCTTGTCATCGCCTTCTACAGCGCGTAGGCGCAGGTCTGAGTATCAGCCCTTTGAGGAACCGCTTTGTCCTTTTGGAGCGGTTCTGCTGGGAGAGGATGTGGTGCAGGATCGAGGCCGTACGCGAGCGTCTTGCCGAATCCCTGTGTGGCGCTGACACACCAACTTCAACTTGCGAATGGGATTGGGGGTGGGGACGTGACGTATGATTTCAGCTACCCCGACGACGTCGCGGCCTGATAACGCGGCCGGGAAGGGGCGGGCTTGGATGTGGGTCGGAGAGAGGAACTGGTTTACGTAGAGGGAGCGCAGGAGGCGGCTGTTAACGTTCAGGTCACACGAGGAGTTTTCGGCTGCATGGTGCATGTCATGAGTTCAGGGTGCACGATGTTCGCAGGCTGCGCTCACAGTCGAATATCTCCTCCGGATCCGCGGGTGTTTCTGGCTCGACGTCTTATAATTATAAGCGTATGCGACGACAATGGGTTCCGAGGCTATCACCTGATAGAACGCAGCCACAATCAATGACTCAAACGAGATCAGGGGCTTCCCGGAAAAGGAACCTCATTACCGATCGACGGTGACGCGTCGACTTGTCGTCGCCGTCGCCATTTCTTCCCTCCTCACCACCAATACGTTTCTAAGTGGGCTGTTAGGTGTGTATGTCCGAGGCACGCGTGTGTGCAGACTGGTGTCTGCTGGCCCCAATCGTTAATGCCCCGGAGGTTTGATTGTGGCGCGAGAGACTTTCGAGCGCCGGGCAAGGTAGGCTCGGATGAGGGATCGTTCGATTAGTCTTATTACGACATCTCGTAATGCACCATATTAAGTAGCCTCCCCCGTCAGCCCGGGTGTGGCTGTAGCCACATCCCCTGCCCCAAGTCACAGCGCGGCCCCGCCGAGCGTTAGCGAGGCTGTTAGAGGTCTGGGTTAGAGGTTTTGGTTTTGGTTAGGGGTTAGGGGTTTGTGTTAGAGGTCAGGGTTAGCGGTTTGGGTTAGAGGTTAGAGGTTAGAGGTTAGAGGTTAGGACAAGGATATTTATTTCTGGGGGTGGGTGGGGGGCGGGGCTGAGTTAGGTTTAGGTTAAATTTGGGTTAGTTTGTCTGTATGGCAAAGAAATGGCTTGATAGTAGTGATCCTAACAGCATAATGTGACTAGAGACAAGGAAAACGTTCATTGTAGCAGCAGCCACATCCGGGCTGGCCGGGTTGTGGTCGGAGACTTACTAAATATGGTGCGTTACGACATCACGTAATGAGACTAATCGAACTATACCTCGGCTCGGATTGAGCTCGGAGATTATTGACATGCCGTTCATTAACTGTACACGAGGCTCAGGCGTCTATCCTCCTTTCTGCTATCTGTCCATCATCGTGCAATCGTAAGCCCCGTTCATATTCATTGTCGTTCCTTACCCTGTCTGAATCCCTGCAGTGAGATGCCGCCAAGCATAGAATTCCAAATAAAAGGTACATCACTCTCTCTGTGAAACGTAGAACAACAATCTTATAATCGCGAAGATATCAAGTGCGATCACCTTCCGGAGTCACCGTGGCCAACAATATGGGTCAAGAAGAAGTTCTCTGTCAAGCTCGTTCTTGATGGCCTTGAGTACGAAACTGGACCAATAAAAGGCAGTACGACTACTTCATGGAGTAACAAGTTCTCCTTGTAGGTCTCAAAGTAATATGTACGTCAATCTGCACTAACTTGGACCTGGCAGACGGGCACTCGGATTGTCATCTTTCCTCGAAATCGAAGTTTGCGACCATCATCTTATTAGCGGCCGGATTGAGTACATTGGCCACTCGAAGGATACTGTTCATAATCTTCTCGAAGAGAGTTCCTCAGGTGCCTGCCACTGCATATTAGCGCTATAAAATAAAATAAAAGTACTAATGCACGACTTGAAACAGTTGTTCGAATTCGTCGCACAATGAATCGACGCAATGGCATCGAGCTCACATTCTCAATTGCTTTTCAGGATAGCAACATATATCCGCTGCTCTCTTCCCTTGAACGATCGGAAACGCCATGTGCCGACAAACCTGCTTCCGCCAATACGATCATGGATTCTGACGAACACTCAAATACCGTCCCACCCGACCAGCACCTTCTCGTTCAGGATGACAATAGTATAGGCCGGCGGCAAAGGGAAGAAGAGATTGGGCTCGCAGAGAAGAGTATAGCCAAGCTTCAACTTGCTCCACCGATTACGGACAAAATTGAGAGGGCGGTCGGTGGCTCGGCTGAGTTCACGGATACTTTCAGTCCCATCGCTGTTTCTTTGAGCGCCTTGCTAGACAAGATTAAGCCGTTTGTTGATATAGCTGATCAGCTAGCAGAGGTGAGCTCTCCGGGGCTCTATTCGCGTGTGTTATAATGCTGAACTCCATCGGCATAAGATACACCCGTACGCCAAGATGGCGTGGTCTATACTGTCGCTGATACCCAAGGTACGGATCTCACTCAGTATGTGTACACTCGCTCATCAAAACGACGCAGTCCATTATCGCTCAACGAGAACGCGATGAATCACTGTGCAATCTGATGGAGACCATCAAAGATGTCCACATCTTTTTGGCGGAGGTTGAGCCTCTTGAAATCATTGATTCACAGCGCAAGATAGCTGAGGATATTGGGCGTCTGACGGTAGAGTCTGCCCACCTCATCCGGCATTACACTGTCAACGAAAACTTTTGTACGTAACACCCTCTCCTCGTCTGAAACTGCGCTGAGGACATCTTCTGAGCAGTTAAGCGAGTTGCGACTCTTGCTTTTTCTACGGCGAGCGCCAAAATTCAAAAAATTCAGGACCAGTTGGAAGAGCTGAAAGAGGCCTTTCAACTCCGCGCTGTTGCTCACATCGAGATCACGGCATTGCAAATCGAAATCACAACTTTCCAAATTCTAGAGCGGACCAAAGACATCGGTATTTCATTTTTGACGTTATAGTGTAAGATGCAAAAAAAGACTCACTTCTCCGCAGACATGGATAACATCCTTCGTGAGATGCCCTATGGTATGGGAGGAAGATATGATTCGGGCAAGGGCTGTCTGTCAGGCACTCGAACAGCTGTCTTGGATGAACTCCATCGATTGATCAATCTGCCGGATGGCGATGGCACTCCCCGGTTGCTGGTTCTAACTGGCGTCGCAGGTTGCGGAAAGTCTGCCATTGCGCGCACTATGGCGCAACATTACGACGGGACGAAGAGGCTCGGATCGTCAGTCTTCTTTGATCAAGCTGATCAACAAACCAAATGCCACAGCAGCAATCTTTTGAGCACCGTCGCTCATGACATCGCCGACCTAGATACACGATGGAAAACAGCGCTCTACGAGATTGTAAAGGGGAGCCATTCCTTGCGTTCTACGAGCGTGATATCAGACCAAATGGCAAGTTTCATCATCGGGCCAGCGAAAGCACTCAGCATCATTGGTCCCATTGTCATCGTCATCGACGCATTGGATAAGAGTGGGGATTCAAAAGGAGATCTGATTCAAAGTTTTATGGAAAGGGCGAGTGACCTACCCGGCAACTTCCGGATCTTGATCACAGCCCCTTCGGAGTCAGGCTTCTCCAACAACCAGCATGTGAGGATCATGCCCCTGGAGACTTTAGGCGATGCCAATATCGACGGCGACATTTTCAAACTCCTACAGAGCAAGCTGGCTTCTATCGCTGACATGCTGGAGAGAAAGCTTGCCTCTGTCGCCTACATGCTGCCAACGAACTCGAAGCAATGGTGCCACGCGCTCGTTTTGGCTTCGGATCATTCATTTGAATGGGCAGCTGCAGCCAGTCGGGCTATTCTTCAAGGAAAAGATGATGACGCTCAGGTCGAAATTCTTCTTGATATCGTCGAAAATAAGCGTACTCTGCGCGAGTTACCCACGAAAATCCGCGCTGGAGAGAGCAAGCAGGACGAATCAAAAGCCATTCCTGGTCTCAAACAACCCTGTGTACCACCTAGTGACCAGATCATACCTACCGACCTGCCCCTTACGCTTGGATGCACAGTGGCTCAGCTTCCTAGCGCTCCATCCATACCACCTAGTGACCAGATCACAACCTTCTACCCGCCTGTCGACCCTTTCTTCACGTCTAAAAACTCTGCTGCCCGTTCGATCCTCCAGGTGATGGGCATCGTGCAGAACATGAAGGCTAGTCAGGTGCTCTCAGGTTTCTCCAAAGATTTACCAGAGACATTGGCCTCTCTTGAGAGAACTCTGGAGTTGTTGCTTCGCGCAATCCAAGTCTATCAGCATACCTCCTTGGTACAGAGTCTCAGCAACGCCATTTCCAAGGGGGTGGAAGAATGCCGCCAAGTACTAAACGAACTCCAAAGCAATTTGGCAAGCTATCGCTACAAGCTTTACCCATTTGTGATCCACTTCATTCAAACATATATATGGGGCGGGATTGGCCAAGGTGCTTCGGTCCATGCACTTGACTCGAACTTGCGAAAGTGTCACAGTTCGTTCATTGCATGTCTACTTGCGTTAGGCCGGTAAGCTACTTCCATCCACTGTTTGCTAGCAACTAATAATAACGACTGTTTGTGTCTTACAGCGCTGAGTGGCCTGAACTAAAGCGGGGACTGGGGAAGGAGACCCTTGAAGAACTTGAATTGTTTTATGAAGAACTTAAACGGGAGACGACATCATTGCAGCACATGAAGGTTGACACAATCATTGTACTCGACCACTTGGGGCGTAGTCTGCCTATACCCATGATATTTTGCATATCTCCGCAGGTGAGACCATGCACCGTTCAAGGGCCGTTGCACCACTTAAATTCGATATTATAGGACTTTCATATCGTGATCACTGGATTCTGTAGAGGTCTGGCGGGTGATTTTCTCATTAGGCAGGGCAACTATAGGATCCTCAATTCTGAGGATGATCAAGTCATCAATCCTGACCAGTTTGCTATCGCACTCCAGCCAGGGATGGATGTTGGCATGAGCATTGTATTTCATGAGCAGGCAGAAGAGAGGCAAGGTATCGAAGGATATAGTTGTCCTCGATGTCACCACGTCAATAGCAGGTGCACCGGATGGGTGACCTGGTAAGTCTCTGCTTGACTTCATACGAAATCGCCTGACTCATTGTTGGGTATAGTGGAAAATGCAATGGCTCGTTTAAAATCTCGCCAGAGGAGGAATCTATTGTCTCTCCAGAAACGTGGGTGCATTATCGTCTTAGATAACGCCTTGCTCAAAACTGTCGCGCAGAGAACAGCGTGCGGGTACATACCCCATACCTGATGAAAGATTCCTATTCCGCAAGATTTCGATTTTTCAAGCGCGCGCGCAGAACAGGGGCATTAAGTTGAATAAGTTGAATGAAATGCAGCCTGAAGTGCCGCAGGAGGCCGCGAAGGCAAGGGAGATGACAAAATCTCAACCAGGTGAGTTGGATGCGGACGTAGAAACAAGAGAGACTCAACAGAAGCACAAGACGACGCACAAGATATGACAGCGCGACCATCCGTTACGCAGTTACCAAACTCACGGATACCGCGCACGCAAGGCGAAGGCGCTTTACCTAAAGTGTGCCATCTGCTATTTCAAAGAGCTATCACTCAATACCAGTCGATCAGGATTTAACTAGCGAGGTCAAGCCCGAAGAGCACTATTCCGCGAATAGAGGTATGTCTTCAGCATATAGCCGTTGATTCATGCGATGCGTTCAAACCTGTCAATCGCACCCAGCTATGGCTCCAAGTGAGCTGCCACCTTTATCTGCAGACGTTCTAGAGATATGTCCGAGGTGCGCTTCTCCTTACCTGATTACTTGCTAATTACATCGAGATGACATGAATGCTTTGCGATCGATAACTTGCCCACAGGTTGCGAATCCTGGTAGTCGGCAAAGTAAGCGCTCATTCGTTTCAAATTTAATTGTACCGAGACCCAGTAAAAGTCAGGAACGGGAAAATCCTCCTTAATCAATTACACATTCAATGTGGACGTTGCAGTGAGCACAATGACTCCCACTGCATCTACCAACTCTAACTAGAGCAGACCGTTTCTCATGATTTGTATGGAGTCTCCGATATTAACACACCGATCATTTCGCCGGAGAACTCCCAATTTGTTCTCCATGACTCCCAGGGATTCCAGCCGGCCGAAACTGGAAATTTGAACACCGTGAAGGATTTCATTCTGTCAAGAGGCGATGGTGTTGATTTGAAAG
Source organism: Athelia psychrophila (assembly GCA_001630335.1). Taxonomy (NCBI): domain Eukaryota; kingdom Fungi; phylum Basidiomycota; class Agaricomycetes; order Atheliales; family Atheliaceae; genus Athelia; species Athelia psychrophila. The sequence goes on from KV417604.1 coordinate 35,086, forward strand.
ACCGAGTTCATGCCGTGTGGTGCGCTCCAAAACTATCGTTTTTAATGAGGATGGCACTAATCTCCCAAAGGCTCTGCTCGGAGATTCCAATCGCTGACGGTCGCGTTTTTGAGATTGGCAATGAAGAATATCTGAAGTTGGGACTGAAAGGCAAGTCAAATCCGAGTCCACGCCATGGGAGATTGTCGCATTATTGACTGTTCGTATAGTACCGATCATTGTTGTCTTCACAAAATATGACAACCTCGTTGTCCATGAGATGATGAATAACCTGACAGACGAAGAACTCGAAATGGAAGACAACGAGATCGAGGCGCTTGCTCGCGCGCGAGCGGACAAATCCTTCGAGACGATTTGCGTTAGTCCCTTGCGCCGACTAGTGCACCACATTCCGTACGCAAAAGTATCTGGTACGTTTCAACTTTGGCTCTGTGGTCTCATGGGCATGAATGTCATGCAATAATCCGACTCAGTGCGGCCTCAATATCGACAAACCCTTGCGAACCTGATTGACATCACCCAAAATCTCGTCAGCAACCAGGATGAAGGAGACATCTGGATAGGCTCAGCAAAGGCTCAAAAGGAAAGCGCCCAAGCCAAAATCGATTCGTCAATCAAGTGAGTGCTGAGCATAATCACCGTCGATTTTCATCAGCCTAATCTCATATCCCGATCTCAGAGTTGGTATGAAACGTAAGTATCTCCGGCTGCCTGTCAGTCTCTCCTGCTCCTTATAACCGCGCCGTTTGCCGTCCAGGATACTGGCAGGGGCTTGCCCCGAGTGCCCAATTTGCGGGTTATACTCTTGAGACTTGCCTGAACACCATGCACTCTGAAATCGTGTCCGGGTGGAATTTCCACGATCCTGACAATGTAAGCTTCACCATCGGCGACAAGATCTGCTGCTGGGCACTAACTTTTGATATCCAGCTGTTAGATAACCCAAATGACCCAAAGTTTCGCAAGCAAATTATGGCATTTGCTCAGGATGTTACTCCTGAGGTCTCCGAGGCATCATCCCGATTGTGAGTTACACATTCTAGTAGCAAGGTATAACCTCCTCAAAATCATTTGCAGCAGCCTAGAAGGCATTAACAGCGCGATTGGTGTTACAACCGCCCTCGCCGGTGCGGTCGCCCCGGTGACTGCAGGTGCAGGGCTTTCAGCAATGTTCACCAGATGGATCGCTGAGATCTATAAACAGACGTAAGTTTCTGCGTAGCCATGAAAACAGCTCAGCGACTAACCGACATACACACGCCGCTGTCAGCCCCGACGTGCTACGCTGCCTTATGGGACACATAGTCGACCTGACTTTGGTGATGGATTCGCTCTTTTCAAACATCCTGCCTCTGAAACCTCCTCGCCGGCTCACATGGGAGGTGGTTGAGGATACATTGGAGGAATATAGGGTCACGAGGATGCCGGAGGTTCATCGGCAGATACGAGAGTACGCGAATGCCTCGTCGTTTGCCCAGACACTTGCTGCGGATGATGCGGATAAGAAGATCATAGAATTGATTCACCGGTACCGCTCCAAGGACCCTGAGGATGTATAGTACATAGCTAGGTACACATGCATTTCAGTTGCTTTGGTGTATATATACAGATGCATTTCAAATGCTGAAGTGGATGCCGGTCGTTCCAGTCAAAGGGTATTGTAGAGATGGCGGTTGTGTACAAACGAAACAGAGACATAGCTAAGGCTTGGCTTGATCGCGCGGGACACGGCTCCTTGAGTCAGTTCTTGTGGACCCCCGGGTTGGTGGATAATTGCTAAGGACGGACAGCGAGTTCAGCCATGCACGAGGAAGTTTGCAGAGACTGGGATAACTTTTCGGACTCTGCTGAAGTTTCACCTATTGCCCGCACCCTGGCTACGGAGTGCTATAGATCACGAGGACTGCAAATTAGCTATGGCGGCTATGTCAGGTATGTACGGCTATTTCGCGATCCCAATTTTTCTTGATGCAGCTCGCCACCATTTGGCCTCCGGCTGCGTAGTCGTTCGAGCACACGCATTTCGTCGATAGAGCGAATTGTATTACAAATGTGAGTGGTCAAGTCAGAACAGCGTCCTGTTACCTGAGTGTACTGCCTTGAATAAAATTGCCATGCCAGAAATAATGCTGTAGGATTGTAGAGGAATGACGCACCTCATTGCTGGGAATTGCTAAGCACATTCAAGCCAGACGACTACATTACAAGAGAAGAGGCAGGTCGATCGTTGCAACGCAGATACGCAACGACCAAAAGATTGCGCGAGACACATGAGAGCAAAGTTAAGCACGTATGGCGCTTTCGCCGATTGGCACAGATGCAGGGATGTGTCTTGATCCGTTCTGTGCCTGCGGTAGCATATGAGGACCCAAAGGACGGGACATCGAAGCAGCGAAGTCGAGGAATCCAGCACGAGACGGGCTCGAGTCGGGCTAAAAGGGAAGTCGGTGCTCTATATCGCACCAAGTTGGGGGATGTGGTCCAAGTTGCCGAAAGTTGGCACGCGAGGCTTTCAGGCCACCGAATTCTGTCGGCGTTGAACTTGCAGGCAGGGGGAGAGAGTGTTGTGACTTTGTCAATCGAGACCCACGTGCGTTAGATCAACGTTGGAACAAAGCTACGCGTGGCTTCTTCGCTGGTTGGAAGACGCGACTTGACGTGTTGCAAAGAGACCTGAGTAGGTTGGGATGCAGTGTTCGCTTAAGGCTTAAGGGCATTAAGGGCTTAAGGGCTTAACAGTGCCCTTAATTAAGACTTAACATAGGCTCGAGATTTTTCGGGTCTTAATTAAGGGCTTAATATGGGAACTCACGTGTAGATTTTGACACTCTTGACATTTTTTCCCACCTTTTTTTTTCTTTCCAAAAATTTCTACATTTTCTCGATCTTGGCCTCACCACCCCCGACGGTCAACCACACCCCGCCCACTATATGATCTGCAGATATGTTAATATCAAAGTGTGATGTGGACTCATGTGGGCTCACCTTGGTAGAACAGCTGTGGGAGTTATGTCTAATCTGACGAACCTATGTCTAAAAGGCACGTGACATGTGGATGTGGCACCAAATATACCAGCCAACTACCCGCCGCAGAGGTTGCTGCCGAAGCAGTTTGGATGCAAGCATATGTAGATATCAATGAGGATGAATGGCCAGACAAAGTTGGGACTGGGGACCCATCAAACAGTGAGTACATACCACAAATTTTCATATAATAGCATTTTTTTTCGATGTTAAGCTCGTTAAGCCCTTAACTCACCCTTAATATTAAGCCCTTAACCTTAATTAAGACTTAAGATGAGCGGGGGTCGATTTTAAGGCCCTTAAGGCGAACACTGTTGGGATGTGGTTGTTGAACGTTGAAACGGTGGTGGCGCAATGATCGGAAGTATCGGACCCGCGCTTCCGGATGAGCAATACTAGAGCCAGACTCAAGCCGGACATCCACCAAAGCATTGCCAAAGCACTACAGTGTCTTCCACTCAAAACCGACCCGCGCCACAGCTCCGACGAATTCCCTTTCTGGGAACTCAATTCCCACCAGATTTTCGAGTAAAATACCAGAATGTATGTACTCCGATTAGGTTCGGCTGAAAGGTTATCTGACCACTTCCTTCAATTTCTCAATTTCCCCTATTTTCGACCTTTGAAATCTGGACTTCTCACGCCACAGCATCGCCACTTGCCTTATAAGGAAGCTGTGGCGCATGGCCCAGCTGCCGACCACCCCCAGTATGAGGTACCCACAATCAGAATCTGGTTAAAATCACCGGAATTAACTGCAGATGACTTTCAAAGCTGATGTGAGACCGCAACAAGGCCAGAAAGCGAAGGTAAAAGTTGCCATTTTTTCTCATGAATCTGGACTGTCACGTGATCTGCTGTACTAAAATTTTTATTACAGATTCATGATCTACAACCCAAGTTCCCTTCCAAAAGTGAAAATTCGCGGTCGAAATGAGCAAAATTGCGCCCGTGGCGGAGGGACCTATTTTTAGTGGAAGACACTGTACACTTCAGCAGCTTGTTATTTAATTCCCCTCCCTGGCGCACATCGAATGGTACAACAACCGCCGGCTACTTGCGCTCAACGTGTGGATTGTCGTCATCGTACGCTACCAACAGCCAGTACGACGACTCCATGATGACCAGCATTCAGCCACTCCCGCAGTGGAAGGCCGCCTTTATCAACCACCACCGGTGGTATGCTCGAGCTGCTGAACGCCATCCAGAACACAGCTGGCGATTGCGTGGTACTCGCGCTGTATGTCTCATGGTAGTTACCGCCGGTATTTAGATCTAGGGCGCTGTCCAGTCTGTCAGCATGTTCATCGCTGCTCGGTGCGTTCTCATACACGTCCTTGGGCATATGTCATAGACTCATTCTATTCATAAAGTTGCAGCTTCCCCATCCGTATGGCCACAAATGACTTTGCAGACAGCGCCGCTCCATGCCCGTCACCTACGTTTCCTATCCCGTCTACCGCGCCCAGCTCCCGCCAGCGTACAACTCGCTTTGGTGCTCGGGCACCATCGTGGCTTCCTGGATTAAGTTCGGCACGTACCAGATCAACAACACCTATTCCTGGTGGATGCCCTCGATTCTGCAGGGATTGCCGAGTGTTGCAGATTGTCTGATCTGGTTCGTGACCAAGTCGCCTAGGCGGTAGAATAGCAAGGACCAGGACGCCCAGATGCTGCATGTGAGTGGGTGTCCTTCCTCCTTCCCGTCTCCTCCGTACATCGTTCCTTTGGCTCGGCCCAATCTTGCCTCCGCTTCTTTGAGCGATGCCAGAAGAATCACACTCACTCACTTCTTCGCAGACCCTCCCATTCTACCAAGCGAACGGCGACAACAATGAGTCACGACAGCCTCCTGCGATACGGATTCGACGAAATCAAGCCCGCCATCGAGCTCGACCGCACCGTCAACGCCAACTCGGCTGAAAGGCGCTCTTCGCGACGCCGGGAACAGGAAGCGCATGCGGCTTACCTTTGCGTTGGTATGTACGTATCCATCTCTACTTCTCCATTCCTTTCCTCCCCCCTTTCTTCCATTCTTCCCGACTCCTCTTGCCCTCCCTGTTCCATCCTGCCCTCTCTATGTTCCCTGTGCATCCTTTCGTCTAGTTAAAAGATAAGGACCACTCGCTGACACACACCCCCGCAGTCTTCTCCTAATGGCCTGGCAATGGCCTCTTGTTCTACTACTTCAACGAGTTCTTCTTCCAAATCGATATCATCTCGCCCACGATCCAGCTTTTCATCAACGGCATCCCCGCCATCTGGAACCGCTCCTGGACGCTCCTCGCCTCGTCCCTAATCGATAAGCTCGGGCGGTGCTTCGTCGTCTTCACAGGCTGCAAGCGGAAGCTTATCTTCTTCCCTGGCGTAGACGATATGCATCTAGCAGCATCAGGCGCACCAGACGGATGCGGTTGCGCATGGATGATCGTGTTCATCTTCTTGTCCTATACAAAGGTCTGGCGTTCACGCAGCTCATCGTGAGCTACACAGCCGGGATATTGCCTCACCTGCACGCGAAGGGGCTCAATGCGTTCAACTCCGGCATCTCGTGGGCGTTGATCTTCAAGCAGTATGGAGACCCGATTGCATTGGTGGCGTTGAAGTGGACGCACTACATACGTATCATCTCCTCCCGTCCTCACTTCCGTTTATCCCCAAGGATGGCTCGCTAACCCCCCGCCCTGCTTCGCAGATCGTCGACGTAGTCTGGCTCGGCTTCGAAGGCGTTTTCATCTACTTCAACATCCTTGGAGACGAAGAACCTCTCCATCGAGGCGGCCGCCGCGCTCTTGGACAGCGAGGAGCGCGTCGAGCGGCTCGCACAGGTCGCGGGCGTCGCATATCTCGCTGAGGGCAAGAATGTCGGAGCGCCCAAGATGAAGGAGGCTATTGATGAAGGACGGCACCTGCCCAGTGTTCCTCCGCAACAGTGTTCCTCCTCCTCAACCAGCACGATGCCCCGCCTACGCGCCCTCGCCCACCTTTCTGGACGACATCACCAAGCACGTCAACGCGTCCACCCCCACCTGCATCACGACTCTGGACTTTGACGGCGTAATCGCACCGAACATGAGCATCCTTGCCACCTGGCACCACTTCTGGGCGCTCCTCGCCTCGTCGCTCTCGACAAGCACTGGCGGCGCTTCTTGTTCCTCCCGACCTGCATGGCGATCCTCATCTTCTTTCTGGTGCGGACGATCTGCACCCCAGCAGTACCAGGCGCGCCAGACAGTGTGGCTGCGCAACGGATGATCTTGCTTGTATTCGTGCTCTATGCGGCGTATGATCTGGCGTTTATGCCGCTCATTGTGAGCCATGCAGTGGAGATCCTCCTGTGCAATCTGCGAGCGAAGGGGTGTTCGATGTGTTCAACTTCATCATCTCGTTGGCATCGATCTCCAACCAGTATGTGAACCCCATTGCGCTGAAGTGGAAGTACCACGTATGTCTTTTCTCCCGTCCCCTCACCTCACCTCCCCCTTTTCTTTCCCTGCGATGTAAGGACGGCTCGCTGACGCCGCTTGCTCATCTTCGCAGATCGTTTACCTAGTCTGGCTGGCATTCGAAGGTGCATTCATCTGCTTCAACATCCTCGAGACGAAGAACTTCTCCCTGGAGGAGACCGCTGCGCTCTTCGAAGGCGACTCGAGTAAGTCGCCGGTGTCGCGCATCTCGATGAAGGCAAGAATGCAGGGACGCGCGAGATCAGGATATTGGTGATTGGTGAGGAGGGGAGTGATATCTACTCCCCTCCCGAGCTCTCCCAAGCTTGAGCATTGTCGATGGTCGATGGCTTGTGTGCGTTCCAACTTCCTTCTTTCTTTTTTCTGTGGTGGTGGTGTTTTGGATTTTGGTTGGGGCAGACGGCGTGCTTCGTGTATGCCATTCTGTGTTCATAGTTCGCTTATGCTTATGCTTACGCTCCGCGATGAATTGAATGGAAGCTTGCCCTTCTTGAATCTGTTGCTAGCAATACTGTGCGCTCGAGTTTGAACATTGTTCGGCCCCTACCTACATGTTGAAATGCCTTCGCCTGGACGGACGTCAGCATTGTGATATATGTATTTGACGTTATTAATACGAGCGTTCCTTCGCCTGCCCTCCACACATAATTCAAAGTACTTTGCCCAGTACCGGTGCCACCTGGTGGCTGACGCGTACCCTCAGTTGGGACAGGCCCCTAGCTTGCCTCCCGCTCACCTTGGATCGAAATTTTTTTCATGTGAGCTGCTTCGTTTCAGTTCGTTTCCCTCCCGCCCACCACCATTATTCCAGTATACCATATCTGTTCCATAGCTGCATCGCCTGCTGTAATTTCCCAACAGCCGGACTTGCACTACCGTCGACATTATCGGGCCTTGGTGCGTGGCTGTAACCATCCCGCATCAACACTCGGCGATGGCTTGCAGGAAGGACGAATGGCTTCAGAAGAAGCTCTCGAAATGTCGATGGCTGGACGAGGCACCTTTCAGATTGTGCACATGCAATAATCGCGTACACTGTCAGATTCCTCTGCGGGTCTGCCCTAGACCTTACGGTACACCACCCCTTGTTCCACAAACTCCCAGTTTAATCCGTACGGCAGGGTCTGGCCTATCCACCACACTGTCTCAATTCTGCCACTCCTGCCACTCCTCTTCCTTGAGCTCCGTCCTGGGTTATCGGCACCTTCGATTTTTTGCGTGGCATCATCGCCATCACTCTTCAAGCTGAGCATGGCCTGATGATCTACAAAGGCCAGAACAGATCAGCAAGAAACCCACAACCACCTCCCGAAGGATGAGAAACGCGAAAGAAAGCAGCCCACATGTAGCGAGCGCCGCCGAGATCACATCGTCGAACACCCCTTCGCGATGAGCGGCATCGTCAGCATGCGCTTGAACTCTGCTCCCATCACCCTCGTGCGCACGTTGCGCGACTTGACCTTGACCTTCATCGGCCGGCCCTGGTCGTCCTCGTCATCGCTGGAACGCCCATCAGTCGGCTACAGTTCGTTTTAGAGCATCGGGTAACCCTGAACAAACACACCTGACAAAGTCCGAGTCGAATCGCCTCCGCCGCCTCCTTCATCCAGTTCTTGGCGTGGTTCTCCTTCTTCACTTTGGGGTGCACCGAGTCGATCTTGCGCGCGAGCGCCACGCGCGCTTTGAGCTTGTCCAGCATGCTCAGCTCGATGTTCATCTCCAGCATATCGGTCTCTTCTGCGAAACGAAGGACTTCAGTCAAAAACCAATCTATTGCCGTAGGGTTTCAAGGATAGGATAGGATTAGGATAGACTTACGCCGACCCCAGCTCCCCTGCAGTGCCCTTACAACCCGCCGCTCGTTGGGTCCGCACATGAACATGCTGAAGCCCTTGTGCATCGCCCTTGCTGTCCGCCCATTCCAGTGGACGTACGAATCGGCCGAGCGCGGGATCTGGTAGTGGATGATGTGGTCGACGGCGGGGATGTCGGTCGCTAGCAGGGCGGAGTTGGGCGTGCCTTTGAATCTGAGCACGTTTGCCTTGTTTTTGTATGAGTTACGACGATACCATATGATATGGAAAGGCGAGATGAGATGAGGGTGGGATGTAGCGTACCTGTCGAGATTCTTGAGGCGCAGCCGCTGCTCGAGCTTGGATGCAGTGCCGTATCCCGTCGATGGTATACAAGAACACGAGTGATCTGCCTGGGCAGCGGGGGAGGAAGTAGTACAAGTACACATCCTAAACGCAATGATTGGGATTCGCAGTGGTGATGGGCTTACGGGAGACACCTTCTCCTCGATGATCGCCGGCTCCGGGTCGCGGAAGTCGAGGCGGAGGAGCAGCGTCGTCAGACCTTTGCCCTTCTTGCCCCGTATCCGCGGGCTGGAGCGCTTCTTGACGTTACGCTGCAGGTCTTTGCTGAGCGTGCGGAGAAGACGAATGTCTGCACCTAGCCGCCTGGAGTGATTATTTTCATTTTGGCGACGTCGGTGTGCCAGGCGGGGTCTTCGAACTCGGTTTCAATCGTTTCGTCACTGGGAGGTATTCTTGATCAGATGTCAGTTGGTGTCAAGTACGAGGCAAAGAGCATCAGCACACACCTGGCATCTCAGAATGGCAGCCGGAGGATATGCTCGAACTCCTCGAAATGGCCTGCCTCGACCATGCGGTTCGCCTCGTCCACCATCAGGAACTTCAATCCGCGGATCTGCTTCGCCAGCTCGTCACCCTAGCTCATTCCGTTAGTACTCAAGAGGAGAACTTCGACGACTATAGACGCGCACATCCTCAGGGATATTCCACAGGTGCCCAGGCGCCACGACATGGACTTCGACGCCGCGGTCGAGCTCGCGAGCAGGGCGCCTTTCGGCTTGCCCTCCTCCTGCGTCTTTCCCTTCCCCCTCCCATTTTTCGCGTTCCCCTTCGTGGCACGTGGAGGCGCGCGCACACATCGTCCTCGCCATCCTCTGAGGCATTGGTTTTAGCAGACTCGTCCTCGTCCTTGTCCGTATCATTTTGAGGGGCTTGGACTTGGAGACATAGGGTAAGATGCCCCGCGACCTACAGTGCCAGTGCCAGTGTCCTCAGCCGCCGCTTGGTCTTCTTGGAGCGGCTCGGCCGGGCGATGATAGGGTGCAGGATCGGGAGGCCGTACGCGAGCGTCTTGCCGGATCCCTGTGTGGAGGCGCTGTCATGTCAGCTTCAACTTGCGAGGGGAACGGGAGCGGGGGTGCCGACGTAAAGTACGGTCACGGGCTTGGATGGGGGTAGAGAGGAACTGATTGGCGTGGAAGCCCAAAGGAGCGCAGGAGGTGGCTGTTCAGGCCGTACGGATGCCCAACGGATGCCATGGCTGGTTTTTGGCTGTAAGGCGCCATGAGTTCAGAGTGCAATATTCGGCCAGGCTGCGCTCACAATCGAATGTCTCATCCGCGGGTCTTTGGCTCGAATTCTTCCTCGATCCCGATGACGATAGGTTCCTGGTGAATATGGAAAGCACAGAGGCCAAACAGAGGCTATCACCTGATCTGGCTTCAATAGCCATCTCTTTGTCAGCCTTCGAGGCCTACAGCTTGCAAATACCCCGGCGACAGCTCTTCTGCATCGAGCAACACCATTGCTTTCAGAATGATTACTTCCCGACCCCGATCTCCTGGAGATGTCGATGGGCCACCCCGTAAACGCCAGCGCGTATCTGATGCACAGCGATTGCGGGAGATACATAGAACCGGCGGCGCAGCTAATATCGCTGGGTCCATCGCAGCCGCCGACCCGATGGTAGACATCGTTGCCAACTTTGACGACTCGGACGTCGACATGGAGTCCATCGAAGACTCAGACCCGGAATCCAGGAAGTCGGACTTCGATGATAGGCCCGAATCCCAATACATCGACGAAGGCTTGTCTGCTTTGAGAATCAATGAGGTTGAGGTTGAGGTTGCGAACAGGTCGATGGCAGTACGTGCCCTTGCTCCCACTTCGTTTTAAAGTTCCTGATATCTCGTCCATCGGAAGACTTTCAGTACCTATCGCACATCACGCGGTGCGACGGTGTACAACATCAACGGCGATTATGTTATACATAACAATTTCCAATTCATGCCTGGATGCACCCCTTCTGAGGAAATATTCAAAAACATCTACACGACATCCAGCGCGCCTTCGCGCAGCGTGGCTCAGTCTCGTTATTACTCTGGCCCACCTAGTGACCGGATGACAAAAATCTACGTGGCTGCCGATCCCGTCTACGACTCTGCCATCATTTCGATCGACCGAGTCCGCGTTATGATTAGTATTGTGAAGACCATGATGGCAAATCCAATGCTCTGTCCTTCCGAAGATTTGCCTGAGACATTGGCATCTCTTGAACGACTTCTGACGCTGATGGAGCTTGCACTCCGAGCATATCGGCATACCGACCTGGCGCATAGTCTCAGCAGGGCTATTGCTATTGGGGTGGAAGAATGCCATCGACTACTGGACGAACTCATAAACAATCTGGCAAACTTTCGCCAGGTCCTTTCCAGTGCGGTGCTCTACTTTATTCGAAAGTACATGTGGGCGAGGATCGGCTGGCAAGGTTCCGCCATTGATACACTCGACTCAAAGTTGCGAAAGTCTCACAGTTCGTTCGCGGCATGTCTTCTTGCGTTAGGCCGGTAAGCTCTTCTCATCCATGGTCTCCTGAACCATAACGACCATTTATATCTTGCAGCGCTGCGTGGCCTGAGTTACAGCGAGGGCAGGGGCAGCAGACCCTTGATGCGCTGGCAAAGTTTTATGTACAACTTGAGCAGGAATCGACATCGTTGCGGCACATAGAGGTCGATGCAGTGATTGTACGGGACCATTTGGAGCGTCGTCTATGCGTACCTATGATATTCTGCACGTCTTCGCAGGTGAGGCCGTGTTATCAGCTGATGCCTTTGTGACGCTGATGTTCGATATTATAGGACTTTCATGTCGTCATCGCTGGATTCTGTAGAGGTGTTGCGGGTGATGCTCTGATCCAACAGCGCAATTATAGGATCCTTAATTCTGAGGATGATCAAGTCATCAATCCTGAGGAGTTCGCTATTGTACTCCAGCCAGGGATGGCCGTCGGCATGAGCATTGTATATCATGAGCAGGCGGAAGAGAGGCAAGGTAGCGAAGGATATAGTTGCCCTCGATGTCAACACGTCAATAGCAGGTGCACTGGGTGGGTGACCTGGTAAGTTTGTACTTGATTTCGTACGAGATTGCATGTCTGATTGTCGGGTATAGTGCAAAATGCAATGGCTCATTTAAAATCTCGCCAGAGGAGGAATCTATAGTGTCCCCAGAGACGTGGGTGCACTGTCGTCTTCGATGAATTCTGGCTTATAACTGTCACGCAGAGAACAACATGCGGATGCAGACCCCATACCTAACGAACGATTACTATTCCGCAAGATTTCGATTTTTCAAGCGCGTGCACAGAACAGGGGCATTCGGTTGAACAAGTCAACTGAGGTGCAGCCCGAAATGCAACGGGGGAACATGAAGGCAAATGAGATGACACAAAATCAACCTGGGGAATTGGATGCGGACGCAGAAACAAGAGAGACAACAAAAGCACAAGACGACGCACAAGATGTGACGGCGCGGCCATCCTTTGTAAAGCCAGCAAGCTCAAGCATACCGGGCACGCAAAACGACAACCCGCAGGCAGCCCCAGGACTAGGAAGTGGTGAGGGTGGCTCAGCGGATGAACCACGGGTCTCACAAGCAGCCCCGGGATCGTTGGGCGATCTCACGGAGCTCAAAGCCTCAAATGAGAACCTTCAGGAAGCCGTTCCGCTCACTCCAGAAGGTCACCTAGGCAAACCAAGTCTCCTTTCAAATCGAGGCGGCGGCTATCGAGCGCGCTTTGAGCAAATCGGGGATCTCACCGATCTTGAGAATGAGATTACGAGCTTGGAGCAAGCCCTTGCACTCACTCCTGATGGCCACCCCGACAAACCAATGCATTTCTCAAACCTCGGCGACGGCTATCAAGCGCGCTTTGAGCGACGCGGGGATCTCGCCGATCTTGAGAATGCGGTTGCTAGCTTGCAGCAAGCCCCTGCGCTCACTCCCGACGGCCACCCCGACAAACCAATGCATCTCTCACACCTCGGCGACGGGTATCAAGCGCGCTTTGAGCGGCTCGGGGATCTCGCCGATCTTGAGAATGCGATTTTTTGCTTGCAGCAGGCCCTTGCGCTCACTCCCGACGGCCACCCCGACAAACCAATGCATCTCTCACACCTCGGCGACGGGTATCAAGCGCGCTTTGAGCGGCTCGGGGATCTCGCCGATCTTGAGAATGCGATTTCTTGCTTGCAGCAGGCCCTTGCGCTCACTCCAGATGGCCACCCCGACAAACCAGTGCATCTCTCAAACCTCAGCGACGGCTATCGAGTGCGCTTTAAGCGGCTCGGGGATCTCGCCGATCTTGAGATTTCGATCGCGAGCCATCAGCAAGCCGTTGGGCTCACTCCGGATGGTCACCCGCAAAAAGCGGTATGGTTCTTAAACCTCGCTCACGCTCAAACTACAGCCTTCAATCACATTCACGAAGAATCCCATCTTCACAATGCATTATTCGCCATGCAGTCAGCTGCGCAATCGCTAGGAGCGTCTCCCAGTGTTATGCTGGAGGCAGCTAGATCATGGGCCACCTTATCTTTGAGGTCAGGTGACATTCCATCGGCGTTGCAAGCGCTTCGCTCAGCCATAGAAATAATACCTCAAGTGGCGTGGTTGGGACTGGATGTTGCTTCTCGACAAGATTGGTTGGCGAAGGAGAAGCCAGAGGGACTGGGCTGTATAGCAGCAACGTGTGCCATCCGGCTTGGTAGATTTGAAGAAGCAGTCGAGCTGCTGGATATGGCTCGCTCAGTATTTTGGCAACAGGCTTCGTCGTTGCGCAATGAGGGCCATCAGGATTTGAAGGCAGAGCGGCCAGATTTGGCGGCGGAGCTCGAGAGAGTGTCACAGAAAATAGACACTAGCAGTACTTCTGGCTTTTATGCCTCCTCCTCCGACGCGCAGCTATACGAACGTCAACTGGCAGATCATCGGGGCCTAGTCCTGAAGCGGGAATCACTGATAAAGGAGATAAATTCGCTTCCAGGGTTTGAATTTTGCAGTGGTCGCTTAAGAGCCCTTAATTGAGGTTTTCGCTATCGTTAAGCCTTAACCCTTAACGAACCCTTAATTAAGGGCAAGTTTAAGGGCTTAAGAGCCTTAATCCGACTATAATAGAAATATTATTCAAATTGTTGTAACTACTGGATAAACTCCTCATCCGAGTCAATCTCAATGGCCCCTGCATCCAACCTTGCATCCTCCTCGATATCCGCGAGCGCTGCCATCAGTGCAGCTTCCTCATCAACCTCCATCGCCGGCATCCGCATTGATTTACGCTTCGCTGCCACAATGCCACCAAATAAGGTTGCGAGTGTAATAGGCTTCCACGCAACGGTACTCGGAGCTCCCGCATCGTCCGCGAAGTCGTCATCATATTCGAGCTCCTCCGCTTTGTCAGCCTCGCGCGCCGCACCAATCCACCTGGCCATTTCAGTTCGCCACCCGTCCGCGCTATTGACGAGCATGCGGCCGCGCTCTGTTTCGTCTTCGGCGTCCAGATCGCCGAGCAAATCACAGTAGCGAGGCACTGCGAGGAGTGTTGCTGTTGAATCATGGATCTTTCGCTTTCCTCTTTTCTTCGCGATACCGAGTCGTTGGTGCTCGGCCTTGATATCCGCACCGATCTATGTAATTGATTGAATAAACATGCACATTATGTGATCAAATGACTCACTTTAGTCATCATGTTTAACTTTGCAAGTCCAAGACGGGCGCGACATTGAGTTTGCTTAACCTTCAGATCGGAGAAGACCCGCTCAACGCCCGCTTGATTGGCAACAACCTTTAGCAATGTGATGGCAAATCGTGCGAGCTCGGCGAGCTCGGGAATGCTCCGAAAAGCGGTCCAGACAACAATGGGGTCAGTGCTCTGTAAATCCGCTAACATAAGCTTTAAACGATGACAGATAGGCAAATTAGAAGCTGCACCGGAAAGTCCGCAGCATCGGTTAACCAACTGGCAAATGGGCCCGTCATTGCGAGGAAGTGTAAGAATGCTGATGTGACAGCACGTTCTTTCTCAGCCCTAACAGCCGGACCATCGGTATTGGTCGGACGGCTGTTAATCCGCCGATAGAGCTGCATAGTATGATTTAGTCCTGTAATAACATTATAATAAGTTATAGAAATTGACTCACCCGAAGGAGCATACCATTCAACTTTAAATGATTCAGCCCAGCAGACTCTCCAAAGCGCGAGAGGCCCTCAAATGGATTGAGCACCAGAGCTAAGATGAATAGCTGCTGGTCGCAATCTTTCCATCGCTTCTCCAAGCGCTTCTGCATACCTAGGACGACTTCGGGCTCGGGGTGATCGCTAAAATGGAGATACATGCCGGCAAGTGTGAGAAGAATCTCATCGAGGCGGGTGGAGTCTTTTTGGTTGATATTAGTGCCATAACAAATAGGTTCGATGTCGCCGACAACTTGTTCCAGCCCATTCCAAAATGAGCGATCTTCGATCAAATTGCAGTGCGCCTCAGCATCTGCCGTCAAGCGCCTTCCCTCGGTGGACGTAGCTACACAAACCTGTGCCTTGATGATGGCCGGTCGGAGTTCGGTCACAGCATGTTGCAGTGCTAGCTGCACAACCAGCAGCCGCATAAAAGCGACACAATGTGTCGTCCATAGGGTAAGGTTTGCCACTAAATAGCTGAGAACACTGGCACGGCCAGTACGGCCGAGGGTGATTCGCTGCTGCGCGTCATCAAAGATTTTGCGAACCTTGCCGTGGTTATTAACCCAGCCAATTAAATCTGTCGCCTGCTCAGCAATGTGAGCAGCATAGGGATAAACTTTAAAGTAATCGCCGAGAATAAGTTGAAACTAGGACAAAGTTATTAGTGTAGTCATCAAATAAAGTTCATGCTATGTACCTGATGAGCCCAGCACAATGGAACTAACATCCATGGTCTCTCCTTTCCGAGCAGAATCCGCCCTTTCTTTGCGCCACCATCAGAATCGGTGGTGAAATAGACCACAGTGCAGTCATAACTAGCCTCGACACGATCGACTAGCTCTCCGAATTGCATGGCCATCGCGATGCCATGTTTGTCGTCAGCCGTAATCTCGACCAGGTCCAGTGCGTATGACTTGCCATCAATATTGATAGCAAGACCATTCACGGCCATTTTCGTGGCCGATTTCCAACCATCGGCACTAATACCTGTGTCGATACGGCCCTTGAGTACACACTGCATCTTCCATTCCACAATCTCCGCTGCATCATTCAAGAGTCTGCCACCCACTAACTTAGCAGATGGCATAATTGCCGGTCCTGCAGATCGAAGCAGGGAAATAAGTTTCAAAACCTCCGGATTTTCGTACACATGGAATGGGAGGTTGGCAGATATTACAGCACATAGAGCCTGGGCATGTATGGCATGTATCTGGGCAGTGCTGAATGGCATCTCGGTGCCCGTATACATATGTGTTGAAATGCTCGGCTGCTTCGACTTTCTGACAGGTTTTGCCGAGTCAGCACTCGAGGCACTCCGAGAATGTTTGCCACCACTCGTAGATGTGTCGGTAGTAGCCTTTGGGACTTGCGACTCTGCCTCTTGGATGGCATCTTGTCCTGAGTACTTGCAGGCATTTTTGCGGCTCCGTCCGACCCCAAGAATGTGGGAAATGAACACAGTCTTTTCGCCCCGCACAGGTGCTGCCAGCTGATATGCTTTAGGCACCACACATGTAGTTAGTACCTTATCTCCGCTGTATAACTCTATTACATACCAGCTTCAAATCACGCCCGTGCTGCCAGCATCTCCGCACCGGCATCTAATATTACGTCCTTGGCAGCTGTTCTAGCCTCTTCGCTGAGAATCTCCAAGTGGTGGCCAACACAAGCCTTGCATCGAGTAATGTAGTGACTCCCGTTGGGTTTGTTGCCTGAGCTTTCGAAGTATTTCCAGAGAGGATTGACATTGTTCTGGGGAGCCATAATGAGCGTGAGATAATTTACGAAAATTTCCTTTTTCCACAAGTATCTACATACATGTCACGTGCTTATAATGATTAAGCCTTAATTAAGGGCTAGGAATTTCGGGCAAAACCGTTAAGCCTTAATTTAAGGCCTTAATTGCCTTAACCCTTCATTAAGCCTTAACCCTTACAGTGCTTTGCATATATGTTGACAGTTTCGAATTCGCGGAATTCGCAGAATTTGCCGACACGTGATCACAGGCGCCTTGATTTCGTGACACTGGCTCACAGCTGTTTGTCGAGCTTTGCCGGTGAGGCTCCATCCACGTCGTCTCCTTTCCCTCTCTCTCTCGTCTCTCTCCCAATCTCGCCTATTATGATATCTCCGATGCCTGAACTCGCGCAGCTGTGGTCATCTGAAGAACCATTGTCGTTCCAATGGTGACAATTCGGTGACAGTGGTCACAGGTCATGCGGATTTTGCACGTGCAACTCAGTTTTCGCGGAAATGAAACTGTCAAAGTTTATGCAAAGCACTGTAAGCGACCACTGGAATTTTTTCTCAAACCGGCCCCTTTCAGTCGGCTTCGGGGAGCCGCCGCCGGGCGCGTTATCATCGTCAACATTAGCAAACTTGGAGCCGACGCACTCATTTTTGACCGCACCATTCCAATTCGCCATGTACCATTGTCAAAGGTTGATGTGGCAAATTCGTCCAAATATACCAAGGATATAGAGATGAAGTGTACAAGCGCTGATGCTACGGAAGATCAGCAGCACTCCTTGACGCTGCATGAGCTCTGGGATCGCATCGATGTCGACATCCTCAAACCGATTTCCCACTCCCCGTACAGAGCGTCCGGCGAGAAATTGGATGTCACCACCACTGATAGCATAGCGCAGAAGCAAGCTGGCGCTGATGTCACAGAGGATCATCAGACCTCCTTGACGTTGTCTCGGGTGTGGGAACACATCCTCAAACCAATCTTCACCGAAGTCGGAATTCCCCTACAGCGCATACAGGACCAGGTTCCTACAAACCGAATCTTCTGGTATCTAACTAGCCCACTTAATTCCATCCCGATCCACGCCGCCGGCCCTGTCAGCCAGCTTGTCGTTTCCTCCTATGTCACTACCCTGAGCTCACTCGCTGAAGCACAGAGACGACAGAGCAGGGTCATCAGTGGAGCTCCGATGCTGCTTGCGATCAGCCAACCCGACACTCCAGGAAAGCCGCCCATTCCCCATGCCACAGACGAAGTCGACACGGTTATGCAGACAGCTTTGGCAGCGGGTTGGCCGGAAGGGAAATTACAGCGCCTTGACCGCGCCCAAGCCACCATCGATGAAGTTTCCACCGCACTGAACACGTGCAATTGGGTGCATTTCGCCTGTCATTCCATGCAACATGCAAGCGACGGAATGGAGAGCGCATTCGTGTTGCATGATGGAAGGCTAACGCTATCCCTGATCGCGGCCAAGCGACTCCCTTCCGCTCGATTTGCATTCCTTTCAGGGGGCCAGTCGGCATTGGGACTAGAGGACTCTCCCGGAGAAGCCATCCATCTCGCCGCAGGAATGCAGTTCGCTGGATTTTCCAGCGTCATCGCCATAATGTCGGGTATCTGGGACGAAGATGCCCCCATCGTCGCCAAACACACCTACGGATACCTCCTGCGGAACGGGCTAGACAAGGTTGATCTCACTGAAGCAGCCGCTGCGTTGAATTACGCTATATCGCGACTTCGAGAAGATCCAACTGTGACGGTGGAAAGATGGGCGCCATTCGTGTACTACGGTGTTTGATGAGCTTGGTAAGTACTTTTGCTCTTGAATGTGTGATGTGGATTAAACTTACAATCTTATCCGTTGTAGCAAGCTGTCTCTCTTTGATTTGTTCTAGTCTGTCATGAAGCGCTCGAGCTGTGTCCTTTGTTATATGTATGATGTCGTCCTCTACATATGACTTACCCTACCCTGTTATTTACATCCTGTGTATACATATTCATTCATTCTGTACTAGCCCGTTGAAATGATCGAGGGAGACATTGCGCTCGCAGAGCAAGAGATCATAAATCTACACGAAACTACAAATGTCCCCCGCAGCAACCTCAAGTACATGAGTTACGAAGAATGTGTTCGGCGTGCGGTTACACCTGCGTTCATACGAATGAATGTATTTGCAAATAATATGACATTGGCGAAGCGCGTATGTTATGACACTGGTGGATTGATATCATCAAGGTATCCATGGCCAAGAAACAGGCTCCTGCGTGCGATCCTAGAGTCAAAACGAACAACAACACCTCCAAATGATGTGGCCATACTAAGGCTCACTACGTGTGCGAGACCACGGATCTATGTTGTCTTGCTCTTGTAAATGCGTTTTATATTCGTAAAAGAGTTGTTTAAGACTCTCAACGTGAAGACTTCCAATTTCGCATTTTTCGCCCATCCGAATGAACGCAGTGACAACGTCGATGGCTTGAGATTCGCTGATGGGGATGGGTCCACGTCACAAGTATTAGCGGGGGTACATGCGCACGTTTTCCATAAATTTAACCTATTAGAAACAGCACCCTTAGACCAATGGTAGCGTCCACAGCCGAGTCCGAGATGTGGACCACCCCAGTCGTGACCCGTTCTCCCGCAGAATACTGCCCCTGAGTCAAGGAGAACATGTCCTTGAAGACAGATGAGTACTGAGTGGGCAGCCAAGATACTTCAAAGAACTTGAAGTTGGGTGCCGCAATGATGATAATGTTTTCATCGTTTACCCAAATCTCTAGTGATCGCGTCGTGCTCGCGACCTGTACATCGGGTGGCTCTTCGACGTGTTTTCGCTTGCTTGGAGTGCCTGAGGTTCTTTGTGACAATATTATACCGCAGCGTTTGCCAGAAAGAACGCTGTAGTGGCCAGATGACGGATGTATGGGAGAGCTGAGGAGACGGAAGCGACTGGAAGCGAGGTGAGACTCTACTAGGTCCGGATACTGCCAGTACTTAACGGCTTATGTAAATCTGTGCTTATGACTTGACAGGGTTTGCTAGCCGTGCACATCTCATCGCTCGAGCTCAATGCATTTCATAATTCATCAGCTCTGCTTCCCTCAGTAGCTTGTTACCCTCCACAGCGCACATTGAATGGTGCAACAACCGACGGCTGCTCGTGCTCGGCGGATGGATCGTTATCATCCTCCTCCTCGCGTACTCAACCAAGATGACCGGGAACACCATTTGTAACATTGACACATGTAGGGCATCCGTTCGCGTCGTATGTCTCTGATATGCGGGGGCGAAGACACGCGGTGCTCATCGGTGCGGTCATCAAAAAGCACTGCCCAGTCTAGTTCTGCCAGCATGTTCATAGGTGGTCGGTGCGTTTTCCTCCGCCTGCTTAGGCATATGTCATATACTCATTCTGTTCATACTGCAGGTTCCTTATCGGCATGGACCTCACCTTCGCAGATAACGTCGCCCCCATTCTCGTCACCCCCAAGTCTGGCCCACCCACCACACACAGTTCGCATCTGCGTACAACTCGCTCTGGTACTCCGGGAACATCCTAGACGACCTTTAGCACGTTCAAGATCAACAATACCTGGTCCTGGCGGACTCCCTCGATTCTGCAGGAATTGCCCAGTGTGTTGCAGACTCGCCCGAGTCGTCTAGGTAGTTGATTAGCAATAGCCGAGACACCCGGATGATGTGAGTGGCTTTCCTCCTTCCCTCTCCTCTCCTCCTCTGTCCCTCCGCCCCTCCTTTCCGTTCTTCCTTTGGCTCGGCCCAATCTCATATACCCTTCTTTGACCGATGCCAGAAGAACCATACTTACTTCACTCGTTTGCAGATCCTCGCATGCTACCATGCGGACGACGACGACGTGCGGTACGAATTCAATGACATCAAGGCCACCATCGAGCTCGATCGCCCCGTCAACGCGAACGTCGACTGGAAGTTGTTCTTCGCGACGCCAGGGAACAAGAAGCGCATGCGGGTTATTGTTGCGTGTTGGCTGGTACGTCTCCTTCCCTCCCGTCCCACCCTCCTTCCGCCTTCCCGGCCCACCCTCCTTCCGCCTTCCCGGCCCACCCTCCTTCCGCCTTCCCGACCTATCCTACCCCTCCCTATTCCCATCCTGTTCTCTCCCTCTTCCCTCTTTCTCCCTCGTCCAGTTGAATTATAAGGACCACTCGCTGACACTCACCCCCCACAGTCTGCCCCCAATGGTCCGGCAACGGCCTCGTCTCCTACTACCTCGACAAGGTCCTCGACCAAATCAGCACTATGTCGCCCGCGATCCAACTCCTCATCAACGGCATCCCGCCATCTGGAACCGCTTCTGGGCGCTCCTCGCCTCGTCGCTCGTCGACAAGCTCGGGTGCCGCATCCCCGTCCTCACAAGCCGCACGGGAATATTCATCTTCTTCCTGGCACAGACGATTTACATCTGACAGTACCAGGCGCACAGCATGATCGCGTTCATCTTCCTGTTCTACGCCGCGCATGATCTGGCGTTCGCGCCGCTCATCGCGAGCTATACGGTGGACATCCTGTCGTACCACCTCCGCATGAAGGGCTTCAAGAATAAATATCTTCAATTTTGTTATTTCGCTTGCGCTCATCTTCGACCACTGTGAACCCCATCGCGCTCTCAGCGTTGAAGTAGAAGTACTATGTATGCTTCTTCTCTGCTCCTTTATTCTTTCCCCGTGGTGTAAGGATGGCTCGCTAACACTTGCCCCTTCTTCGCAGATCGTCTACGTAGTCTGGCTAGCCTTCGAGGGTGTCTTCATCTACTTCAACATCCTCGAGACAAAGAACCTCGCCCTCGAGGAGACCGTCGAGCGGCTCGAGTAGGTCGCCGGCGTCCCGCACTTAGGGGAGGGCAAGAACGTCGGGACGCACGAGTTCAAGGAGGATAACGATGAGAAGGAGAGTGATAGATACCCCGGAACTCTCCCACATCTGATCACGGTCGGTGGTCGATGGCTTGTGTGCGTTCCAACGTCCTTCCTGCTTTCTGTGGTGTTTAAACTTCGCCGCTTGTGGTGCTTTTGGTTTTGGTTGGGGCACACGGCGTGCTTCGTGCTTCGTGCACCTGTGCTATTCTGCCTTCACAATTCCCTCACGCTTACACTCCAAGATTAATTAAATGGCTTTGTTCTCCTTGAACCCGTTACTACTAATACTGGTGCGCTTGAGTAGCCTTTTGAACTTGAAGTTTGAACATTTCTCGGACTCTACCTACATTTTGAAATGCCCACTGGTCACCTGGACGGACGTCAGGGTTTGTTATATATGTAGGCGTTGGAGTTGTGAGTGTCCCTTCGCCTGACCTCCACACAGAATTCAAAGGCTACTCCATTTCTAGGTTACGTATCAGGCCTTGACGACAATTTCAATGATCGGGTGCGCTAGTGCTGGAGGCTAATCTCCCTGGGCAGCCTATGATAATGTTCCCAATGATGACAGTTGATCAAGCTGGCTGGAGGTCTACATTTTATTCAAAATAGGCGGCGAGCATCGCCGCCGAGCGCCGCCGAGCATGCGTTCTGGCATTTCTCGGCAAACTCCGGATCCAGAAACGGCGGGTCCCGGCACCACAATGAAAACTCTATTATAGCCGTATGCATCTCTCGTGAGTCGTGCAATAAATTTGGAAACCGCGTACTTGATGATCAAAGTGGGTTGTCTTCCGACTTCGTGCAGTTATTCACGCGGGCTCGGTTGGGAGGGAGACAGGGGAAAGCAGATGATCGAGACTCGGAGGATCGGTGAGACACAGCCGCTCCTACAAAGTCAGAGGCTGCAAAGCTCCAAGGCTCAAGCGCTACATTCCAGTCCCTGAAAGCTGTACTGCCCATGACCTCCTCCCTTTCCGCTTGCACCCTGCCTTCACATTATATTTTCGTGATACTAGACTGGTCGAACTAGCCGCAGAGTCCACGCCCGCGGCAGGTCAGCTCGAAATCTAGCCGTTGAACGTTGAACGCCAAGGTCCGCGATGATCATCTATGCAATCTGGTTCGTAGAGGCTCTTTGCATTCACTGCTCGTGAGTCGTGCAATAACTTTGGAAACCGGCTACTTGATGAGAAGCGATTTGTACAGCAAGCTCGGAAACAGCGAGCGCTACATCCTATCATATTCTCAGTCGGCAAAGGCATGCTGTAATAATCCAAATCGATGCATCAGGACAATGGATGCTGTACAGGTAGCTACCATATAGCCGTCACTTCGTAGTCCCTGCAGCATGCTGCATTGTCCTACACCATCACCCCCGCCACCCACTATTTGACGTGCCCAAAGTCTCCTTTCCATGCCACCTGAACATCCGAGCCGAGTATATGCTCGACAACTGCTTCCCCTGCGGTATGGATATCCATTGTACTACCCGGAACCATTGGACAATCTGTCGCTAGAACTTCGCAAACGTGGCATCAATATTGGAGACGTTGGCCATGTCACGCCCGAAGGGCGGTTTCACTTTGCATTCAATATCTTCACTCCTCAAGCCAACCGCGCGATCAACCGTTCGGGGGTGCCCGATGGGTTTCGTGAAATGCCATTGAGTGTGGATGACGATATCTCGTGCTTGCGAAACAAGCATGCCGAGAAATCTGAACTCAAGACCGAGGGCAAGTATAGCAACAGTGGCAACCTCCATCTGGGCGCTAATGCGAACGATGGGTGAGCGTTGAATGCGCACACCAGCATATCCATTCTCTAAAATCATGACCAGATCCAGCACTTTACCCGTGGATCTTACAATGGCCTACAATGCCACCAAATCGTCTTCGGAATCTGCGCTGCTGACTATGCCACATGGCGCAATGGGCGAGGACTACGACCACATAGAGGACATCCGCAAATACTCGATAAAAAATGCTCCTTCGTGGTATACATTCATCAACGGAACATTAGCTCGTTGGGCACCCAACAGCTCGCTCTATGTCGTAACTGGATGTGACAAGTCTACCACCTGGGGCATCGCGACAAGCGCAGAAAACTCCTCATCTTCAGATTTCTCGTTAACGTTCGCCGTAAAGTTCGTTTCAGCTAGTGCTGGCTACTCTTGCTCCTGGAGTACGACAGGTATTACAGTCCACCGCAACAGCACTGCTTCAAACCTCGGCCCTGGTGTCATGCAACCGTACAACCAGTGCCTTTTTATTAGGGGTTTCAAGATTAGGGCCCGCGAAGGGCTGTTTAATACACTCATGGACCCTACGGTGGTACCCATTATTGACCATTCAAATATCGACAAACTGTTGCGACAGGGAAAGTCATTTCCGGGCAGCAAAGGCACAGAATCTGGATCAAGCGGTCAGGGTGACGCTTCTCAGCCTGGAGGTCACGGGACATCTCATCAGGGGGGAGCCGATGATTTGATCGACGACGAGCTGGATCCATTTATCGGTGTATGTACCCATTTTGTTCACAGTGGCAGGGATATTGATCATGCTTCCCGACAGCCGTATCATGCTCTCGATACCATCAACAAATATTTGCTTGAAACGGTGCGCCAAAGCTCTTGTCGTCTTTTAAATAGCTTAGCTGAGCAGGATTTGAAATCGAATCTTGAAGACTCCGCAAGCTCATGTTGCTATCAGTCATGAGAGTGACTGGTGGGATCTATCTCCGGTATGTCCTCTCTATTTTGCTTTCCACACATGCAATTTTAAGTCAAGCAAAATTAGGGTGCGACTCTGGCAAATGAAGACGAGATCGCCAGGCGTCTAGCCAGCCACTCCACCCCGTCCATAGAATCCGGTTAGTCGTAAAATCCTCGCCACATCACTCGATTAACACTCTTGAAGGGGGGGTCTTTTTGACTGCACGAGATATCTCTACAATATCGGTAGAATCGCCTTTGTCAACGTATTCGTCATCGGTGTCCACCTCCCCATCAAATCCGTACAACCCACCGCACGTAGTGCTCGTCCCTTATGCAATGCCAACGCGTGCTTCTGTTGAAGAGGAGCTTGTAGGTTGGATATAGCGAGGAAGTCTAAGCTGATTGACCTCTGCGTAGGGAGAGCTGCCAGTGTTTATTCTGATAAGGATTGTAGGTAGGTTACATCTTGTATATATACGAAGAGAACGATGGTGTGATCATGAGTGATCGTAGTGCTAATGAAGGTGTGATAATGGTAAAGATACTGCGGATAAGTAATACAGTAGTTCAGCAGTACAGTCCATATGTAGAGTATTTAGTCCAGGTAGGGACGGCTCATTGTACCGTGATATAGACGAACAAATGAGGTGATAGCACGTACTTCAACACTCCCACTCAATGAGTAAATTCTCTCATTGCGAGATCTGGTGGCAAGTTATTTGTCTTGTCCAGAGATGAGTCCCATCGCCTTGCGATGTTTATCGTGGGCAGGAAAAGGTAATGCTTTGGTGAGGTTATCCGCTATCATATCTTTGGTGTTGACATAGAATATGAAGGCCTGTTTGTTCTCGACAAATTCCCTGATGTAATGGTATTTGACGTCGATGTGCTTGGTTCGACGATCATGTGCGGGATTGACTGCAAGAAATATAGAGCCTTGGTTGTCGCCACATAGCGGTGTTGGATTGTTGATAGCAAATCCTAATTCCTGTTGAAAAGAACGTAACCAGGCGGTCTGTCGACATGAGTCGGACAGTCCCATGTATTCTGCTTCGGTAGAGCTCATGGAAACTGTTTTCTGTTTCCGAGATACCCAGCTGACTGCTCCATGGGCCATTAGGAAGACGTAACCAGATGTCGAGTGTCGATCATCTCGGTCCTCTGCCCAGTCTGAGTCCGAGTATCCAATAAGTCCAGCTCTAGATGCGCCATCGTATTTGATCTTGAAGTCCTTAGTACCCTTGAGGTATTTTAGGATGTTACGAGCGGCATTGAGATGTAGTTGAGTTGGGTTCTGATTGAACGAAGATAGTCGGGTGACGGCATATGAGATGTCTGGCCTTGTACCGAGCATGACATATAGAAGAGTGCCAATAATGCTCTGGTAATCGTGGCGGAGCTGTGGAGTGGCCTCGACCTTGGAAGGTTCGTAGTGCACACTTGACGGAAGAGGAATGGTAGTTGGGTGAGCATTGGTCATCCCAAACTTCTCTATTGCGTCGTTGATGTATGATTCCTGATCTATAGTGAGGGAGCGATTTTTGCGGTCTCGGAGAATTCGGATTCCGAGATATACTTCAGCAGGACCAAGATCTTTCATTTTGAACTCCTTCTGGAGTTGGATCTTGAGCTGATCAATAGCATCTTTCGAGGGTCCCATGATGAGGAGATCGTCCACATAGAGGATCAGATAAATTATCTGTCCGTTGAAAGTGCGTCTGTGGACATAGACGCCACCGTCGGAATGAATCCGACTGAAACCATATTGTTCCAATGTTTTGTTGAATTTCTCGTACCAACGTCTTGAGGCTTGTTTGAGACCATAGATGGCTCGTCTGACACGTTGTACTTTGTGTTCCTGTCCTTTGACCGTGAAACCTTCCGGTTGTTCCATGTATAATTCCTCTGTGAGTATTCCATTTAGGAATGCTGTCTTCACGTCCATAGCCTCGATTTCCCAGTCTTCGAGTGCTGCGTGAGCGAGTAGGAACCTGATTGACTCGAAGCGAGCCACCGGTGAGAAGGTTTCCTCATAGTCTATTCCGTAGATTTGTAAATATCCTTTTGCCACCAGGCGGGCTTTGTATCGACCATCATTCTTGATGTCGAAGACCCAACGGCACTTGACCGCTTTTCTGCCTTTCGGTAGTTGAACAAGATCTTTGTCCCATGTTCCCATTTCGATGAGTGAGTCGTATTCGTCTTTGATAGCAGCCTCCCACTTAATCCAGTCAGGATCTCTTTGAGCATCCTTGTATTGTTCTGGAACTAGAGTGGTGAGTCGCTGCGCAAGCATAGCTTGGACGGTGTCGAGTTTCACTTCTTCTTCTGTATCGAAGATATGTTCACCAGTGAAGGTAAACAAGTCTCCATCCTCTGGTTCATCACGGTTTTGGTAATTGTTTCCGGCAGTAGTATCCCTTTGTATTAATGCGGCAGGTCGATTTCCATATGTGGAATTCGCTGTCTGAGCAGGGTTCTGTCCAGCGTTGGCTCTTGCTGAGCGTCTGAGCTGTGGTACAGGTTCTGGTGCAGGGGATGCAGGAGTTCGTGATCTGAAGCGTGGAGCATTTGCAGTATTGCGAGGTGGAGATGCTGGAAATGGAAATGGTATATCATGGTGGGGATCTTGTGGTGGTGGAATTTTGTGTTCTTCCTCTTCCAGTTTAATGTTAGGGACGTCTCCATAGAGATCGTCGTCAGACTCATCAGGAAGTCCTGATGCTGGAGGAGGTGGATGATCATCTTGATTCTCGTTATCAGAGGGTGTATCATCGTCGGAGTTTTCTATGAGTGGTATTGACGGTTCTGGATTGACTAGATCCGACTCGTCAGGGATTGTTTGGATAGGATTGTTTGGCTTTGGTTTTGATTTTTTACCAATGAAAGGGGATTCGTCGAAGGTCACATCACATGATTCAACGACGGTCCTGGATTGCTTTAGCCATACACGGTAACCCTTTGAACCGTTGATTTGAGCGTATCCAACAAACGTTCCTTCAAGTACTTTGGACTGAAGTTTGTTTCGTTTGTCCTTGTGAACGTGGACGAATGCTGTGCATCCGAATATTCTGAAATTAGATATGTCTGGGATCGTTCCATCCCAGAGTTCGTGTGGTGTTCTCCATTCAGCTCGAGAGAAAGGAGTGCGATTATAGGTGTAGATGGCATGTTCAACTGCGATCTTCCAGAATCCCTGGGATAAATCCGCTGTGAGGAGATCTGAAGTAGCTTTGTTGATTATGGTTTGTTGCCAACGTTCTGCACGTCCATTTTGTTCTTGAGTGCGAGGTAAGGCAGATTGAATATCAATGCCATGGGTTCGACAGTACGTCTTGAAGTTCTTAATGGGGTCATCTTGAATGCCTTCGAATTCCCCCCCTCGATCAACGCGGACGATTTTGACCTTCTTCCCAAGTTGTCTTTCAGCCCAAGTGACGAAGAGGTCGAAGCACTTGGTGGTGTCAGACTTTTCGGAGATGAAGTACATCTTCCCGTATGACGAGTAATCATCGAGGCAAGTGACAGTCCATTTTTGTTTGCTGCCAATGGCATAGGACGGCATCTCGTCGAGATCCATGTGTATTAATTCAAGTTGTTCTGTAGCGCGGGATTCGGATGGCGGATGCGGAATCCGTTTGGCTTTCCCTGCCAAGCATCCTGGACACGGTTTGATAGTGTCAGGTACCTTGATCTTTGGGACACCTTTGACGTGATCCGCTAATTGCTTTATAGCTCGCTTTCCGGCATGTCCTAAGCGCTGGTGCCATAATTCATAGGTTTCTTCGGCTGTAAGAACGGAGATAACGGGATGATCGAATGAATTTGGGTTTGGAGCGGTGATAGTGGCAGAGATCCAGTACAGCTGTGTGCTGGGATCGAAATCTGCACAGATAAGCTCGTCCCCTCGACGTCCCTTGTCGTTTAATTTCAGGTGTGTCTCTGTCATAGAGATGATTTTTCCTTTTTGTAGTGCCACTTGTGGTGCGAAGAATCGCCCACTGGAGTTGGGTACATATAGTACTTGGTCCAAAACGACTCCCACTCGCTCTCCCTTTGAGTTTGAGTGTTGGAATTTGATTTTTCCATGTCCAAGTATTGGAATTTCCGAGTTATCACTGATTCTAGCCTTCCCAGGCTTTAGAAGCGGTTTGTATTCGGTGAAGTCGTTTATGTTGTTTGTAACGTGGCGAGTGCATCCTGTGTCGCACATCCATCTGGTGGTGTAGGCGATTATGTCACTCGTGGAATAAATAGAAGTGGTGATAGTATTGGCATCCATTGAGCTAACGAGCTCTTGGTCATCGAAGCGTATAGAATTTATTTGTGGTTGCCTGGATCCACTGCCTTTATTCCGATTATTTCCCCTAGTCTTTCCTCGTCCTCGATTTCCTCCACCCCTGTTTCCAGATCCTGAGCCAGAAGCTTGTGGGCGTTTTCCACCTTCCCAATGGTTCTCTGTGGTGTGGCTGCCTTCAGGGCGACTGCAGCCTTCACGAGTACACCTAAGTGTAAGGGGTTTGGTGTTGGAAATGCGATTGATGCTTGCATCAGCGCCTGCTCTGTTGGATCTGCGATGGGTCTCTTCTTCCTCGATCTTTGAGATGATGTCGAATGGATCGAGTTCTTTCATGTTGGTGCGCATGGAAAGAATGGTGGTACCGAGTATTTGGTACGATTGTGGAAGAGAGTTGAGGATAATGAGTGAGAACCACATGTCAGAGACATCGATTCCGGAGGTAGTGACTTTGTGTCTGAGGTTCTCCATTTGTGCGATCTGGGTGCGAATGGGCTTGGAGCCGTCGCATCTATAATTAAATAGACTCTGGAAGGATGAGAAACCGGACACAAGTCCGACTTTTCCGTATTTCTCCTTGAGTTTGTCCCAGATGATATGAGCGCGGGTTTCTCCTTCGAGAAGATGGTGATAGGAAGCGTCCAGGGACATGTGAATGTATCCAAGGGCCTTCATGTTCTTCTCATCGTATTTGGCCTGGAGGGCCAGTGAAGCTGTCTTGGTGACAAGTTTGGCATCTGCGTCTCCGGTTCCAAGATCCAGTTTAGGACGAGGAGTTCGGATTGGAAGAGTTGGAATGAGTTTTTCGTCGGTGGGGAGATATTTGCCTTTCCTATCGGTATCCAATTTGATTTTGCCAGATGAGTCCATTTCGAAGTCATCTTCGTAGGGTTTGACACCTACTACGATGTCGGTGACTTGGTAGAAGGAGAATATGCCGATCATGGAGGTTGACCAGGTGGAATAATTTTTGCCATTGAAAGTGGGCATAGAGTGCTTCGGGTCTGTTGGAGACATACTTCGTAATTAGAAGTGAAGCGAGATATCAGAGTGCGAAGATAGAAGATTGAGTAGTTGAAACGTGACTTCGTAAGGAGGGAATTTTAAACCAGCAATCGAGATCGTAAGAGGTTCGAAAGTGGATTCAGCAAGACAATCAGATGAAGGATAGAAACGAAGTGGATCTGAAGGAATCGATTGATAGTAATGATAAAGAGGGAAATTCGGAACTTCGTGATGTATAACTGAATGGATGTCGTCAACTACGGAAGAAGGGACTGAAAGAATCGGTTCTAGAATGTATTCTGCTTCTTCAACAGAGGAGATCCAAATGTTGATGGCGTCTGTCTCTGTGAATGCGGAAGCCAGATTTAATCTTCTGCACTGTCCTGGCGCCTTTGGGCGTCTTGCAAGAGGAGGGACTGATAAGTCGGGATGAAGATGAAGCGGTTGTTGCCTGGGAGGAAGCGAATAGAATCGGCGACCTGTTGGATTTCGAGACGAAGCTCGAGGGCGTCGGTGTACAACCTGAAGTATTGCCTTTGGATGTCGTGGTTGAAGATGCGGGCAGTAATGATGTTGTGGAGAGAGTTGGTAAGGACGATCTCAGATCGGATCAGGAGAGCGTGACGTCTGTAGTTTTGCAGAGCTCTCTTAACAGTCCAATCCTCTGATTCTTCAGCTTCTGATAAACTGATGACCTCAAGAGGGCTAGCTCCGTCGAGATGCCTGTCGGACCAGAAATATCTCTCGACTCTCTGGGACTCTCTGTTGATAACCCAACCAGTCAAAGTCGACGTGTTCTGTTGATAAGGACCTCTAGCTGGATAAGGAGGTCCTGCTGTGCGGATAGCAAGGCGTGTGTCGACGTGGTCTGGGGAGAGAGAGCGAAGAGTGGGACGAGGAATCCTGATGATCGGACGTGGAGTAGGCGATCGATCGAAGACTGAAGGGTGATCTTCAACTGTTTTAATGGATGGATCACTGTCTAGGATGACGATGCTTGGTTCTCTGAAACGAGGTAGTGCTGGAGGAGGATTTGGATGGACGATTGGATTTTCCTGGGCCTGATAAGGTGGCGCAGGGGGAGGAGTTACTAATTCCTCGACGTCCTGTTCTTCCTGTCTCCTTCTATTCCTGCGGTTCCTGTGACGAGGACGACGTGGGCGCTGCTGATGAGCAGGCCTAACTGGGTGCACGTTACGAAGAGGGGTAGGAGGAATGTGCTGAGGAATGCGGCTGGTGTGGCGGAACTCGAACTCGTGGGCTCCAGGACCGATAGGTCCGATCTGGAAGATCCTCTGGATCAAGCCTGGACGGAGTCTCGTGGCTGTGGTGATCGGAAGGAAATAGAGTAGAGCCGAGGATATTGCGGCGATCTCGATTACTGATAGCATTTCGATGATAAGGATGTTGGTTAAAAGGATAGTGGGTGTTCGTTCTGACCTCAACTGATTGTGATGTTGAGTATGATCTGCGAGATCGGAGAGTTTGCTCGAGAGTCAATCGAGGAGGGACTTGTAAGATCGATGGTGGGATCCACCAAGCAAGGTACGAGGTTGGAAGGTGGTAATAGCAGATCAAGATGGTAGAGAGGTTCAGATAACGATCGCAGACTAGTCAAGCAAGTTAGAGGAGCTCGGGGCTCATAACCTGTTGAAGAGGAGCTTGTAGGTTGGATATAGCGAGGAAGTCTAAGCTGATTGACCTCTGCGTAGGGAGAGCTGCCAGTGTTTATTCTGATAAGGATTGTAGGTAGGTTACATCTTGTATATATACGAAGAGAACGATGGTGTGATCATGAGTGATCGTAGTGCTAATGAAGGTGTGATAATGGTAAAGATACTGCGGATAAGTAATACAGTAGTTCAGCAGTACAGTCCATATGTAGAGTATTTAGTCCAGGTAGGGACGGCTCATTGTACCGTGATATAGACGAACAAATGAGGTGATAGCACGTACTTCAACAGCTTCCTCCGCGGGTGTCTACTGTGACACCTCTCAGAATGCGGCCTTGGGTCCAGGAGCCTGGGGATCAGTGACCGGGTCCGCTTCAGAAACCGATCCCACCGACTCCTTCACGCCATCCCCCGTCGATGACCGTAGCCCACGGTGGCCCCAAGGTCAATTTGACGATCAAAACACTGTGAATGACTGCCCTTCCGGAGGTGACTCAAGTCCGAGCAATGCCTCGCAATCTGCCTCGGAATCAGGCTCATCGCCGACACAGTATTCTTCCATCTCCATGGTACCTCCTCACCGTTGCTCCCTTACCTCAAATTCTCCTCCGCGAACTTTGAGGAAGAACAAGATGCATACCTGCAAGATATGCCAGAAGCAATTCCCCAGGCCCAGCGGCCTCAACACTCACATGAACACCCACACCGGGGATAGACGTACGTCAATGTATAGAAATATTTTCCACCGATATGCACTAACGTAACTGTCCATCTCCTAGCGCATAGGTGTGAAGAGCCGGGGTGCGACAAAAGATTTACGGTGCTCTCGAATATGAGGCGTCATATGAGAAGCCATGGCTACGAGCGCCCTTCGGAATCGAATCCTAGCCTTTCGTCCACGGGATTCGAATTCGAGGAACCAGTTGTCGCGAGGGATTCTCAGATTGCTGGTGGAGTCCCGCCTCTGCTGAGATGGGTCTCTAGCCAGTCTGGACCGACTCCTCCTCAGAGTGGTGACTGGGCTGCCTCGGACGATGAGTCCCCATCCCGCTCGGAGACCTCTCCTAGGGGTGGGCCCTCATCCGGGATCCATCCTGCTGGTCCCTCGTCGACCAAGCTCGAAGAGCATGATTACTTGTACCAGCGCCCTCGGGTAGGTCTTTTCGCTCGTGATGGTTTGCTATTTGCTGATCTCTGTTCAAATATCAGCAGCAGTGATATCAGGTGCACCCCTGATTTGTACAGCTGCTGGCCAGATTTTGATTTAGGTGTCGGTGTCGGTGTTTTGATTTTGATAATTTTTATGTGCTTAGCAGCTGCAGACTCAGTGCTTTGTCACGCATCCCGTCGGCATCAGCTTGATATTGTCTTTGGCACCCCCCTCTTAGAGCTACATGCAGTACAATACTCGAAAATCGAACTTTGGTGATACTGACGTGCTATCACACAAGCTCCCATAATAATTAAAAAAACCTCACTTCATCAACATCACCGTATACTGCCGTATACCGTTTGTATACCATTGCGGCAATGTTTTCTCTTGGTCCAGACACGATATCGAATCTCAACCGCAAGATCCCCATTGATCTTGTCCCTACATTTAGTAACCATTGTAGCATAATCGCAAACCCCAATGGCCATGGATTTCAATTTCCAGGCCCTGAGCTCTCGATTCTCGAGCTCGAGTGCCAGGAGCTGGTTATATTTTCGGCTGTAGTAAAAATTTAGGCTCGATCACACGTCACGTGTCACATCAAAAAAGCCTCTTCGATGTAGCTTTGAATTCAGATCTGAGGCTGCTGCCTTGAGTGTTCCAGTGCTACTGTCCATAACAAGCTTCCCGGGCCTCTAAGTCTACCCCCAATGGCTCCAGCAACCCTTAAAAGAAAACTACAAGGCCCCACAGCCGCAAGAAAGAAATCAAAGGTCACTCTGGACGGCCTTCCTTGGAAAACAGTATCTCGCCCAAAGGAGACAGGACTCGACGGCGACGATGGCATCCTGGATCTGGAAGAAGTAGACGATGTTGAAGTGGTCTACGAGCAGACCGAGTCTGGCAGGGTGGCCAAATTCAATGTGAGTCGCCTCCGATGATGTACACAATGCATGGACTGGACTGAATATGTATCAGGTGATAGCCTCCACCTCCAAGAAACAGCCGGCCCCTCAAAGGCTTAAGGAACCTATCGTCGCCGATGTCGAGGAAGAAGTCGAAGAAGAGATACCCTCGGAGGAGATATTCGATTGTGAGCGCAGCTCGCGCTGACCATCGTGCACTCCGAACTCATGGTGCCGTACAGCCGAAAACCTCCTCCAGCTCTGGCACCCCTACGGCCTGAACAGCCACCTCCTACGCTCCCTCCACGCAAACCAGTTCCTCTCCCCGACCCCCATCCAAGCCCGCGCGCTCCCAGCCGCGTTATCAGGCCGCGACGTCGTCGGCGTAGCCGAGACCGTACGTTATGTCCCCCCACCCACTCCCGCGCCCGCTCCCGTCCCCCCCGCAAGTTGAAGCTGACATGACAGCGCCTCCGCACAGGGATCCGGCAAGACACTCGCGTACGGCCTCCCGATCCTGCACCACATCCTCGCCCAGCCCAACCGCTCCAAGAAGACCAAACGACACCTCAAGGCGCTGATACTCGCGCCCACGCGCGAGCTGGCGCTGCAGGTCGCGGCCCATCTCACCCAGTGTCTCCAGGTCACCCCAAGCGACAACAACAAGGATGCCGAAACCGAAACCAAAGAGGAAGGCGACGACGATGCGCGTGTGCCCCCGCCTGCCACGAAGGGGGGCGCGAAGAACGGGAAAGGGAACGCGAAGAATGGGAAGGGCAAGGGAAAGGCGCAGGAGAGCAACTTGAAGCCGAAGGGCGCGCCGCTCGTGAGCATCGCCGCCATCGTGGGCGGGATGTCCGCGCAGAAGCAGCGGCGCGTGCTCGACCGCGGCGTGGAAGTCCTCGTGGCGACGCCCGGGCGCCTGTGGGATATCCTCGAGGATGTGCGTGCGCGTCTTATTCCTCAATCCATTGCTTCTCCGGCTGGGTGCTAACAAACTGCACTATAACTTAGGACGACGAGCTGGCGAAGCAGATCCGCGGACTGAAGTTCCTAGTGGTGGACGAGGCGGACCGCATGGTCGAGGCGGGCCATTTCGAGGAGCTCGAGCATATCCTCCGGTTAACGTTCAGAGAATCCAAGTGCGTGATGCTCTGCGCTTTGCCTCCCAAGTCCCACTGGACGCCATCTAATCATGAATGCCTACCAGTGACGAAAAGATTGAAACCGAGTTCGAAGACCCAGCAGACGTCGACGTCGTCAAGACAGTCAAGCCAGGCGACGAGATGCAAACATTCGTCTTCTCAGCGACGCTCAGCAAAGACCTGCAGCGCAACGTCACGAAGCGCGCGCGCCCGCGGATCGGGGGCAAAAAGGAGAAAGGCCCTACGACGCTCGACGACCTGCTCCTTCGCCTCGACTTCCGCGATCCCGAGCCAGAGGTCATCGATATCAGCCCCGAGGGCGGCGTGGTGTCCTCGCTGAAGGAGGGAAAGATCGAGTGTCTGTCTGCGGAGAAGGTGTGTCTTCCGCAAGCCAATGCCAATGCCAATCCTGATCTCTCATTGTGTTCAGGATGTATACTTGTATTACTTCCTCCTCCGATACCCAGGAAGATCGCTCGTGTTCCTGTCTTCCATCGACGGGATACGGCGCCTAATGCCGCTGGCCGAACTGCTGGGCCTTAAAGCCTTCCCGCTGCATTCCCAGCTCGAGCAGCGGCAGCGCCTCAAGAATCTCGACAGGTACGTTACTTCCCATTGTCCATTCACATATCGTCGACACTTAAAAACAATCAATGCGCTCAGATTCAAAAGTACGCCCAACTCCGTCCTGCTCGCGACCGACATCGCCGCGCGCGGCCTGGACATCCCCGCCGTCGACCACGTCATCCACTACCAGATTCCGCGCTCTGCTGATGCGTACGTCCACAGGAATGGGCGTACAGCGCGCGCGATGCGCAAGGGGTTCAGCATGCTCATGTGCGGGCCCGACGAGCGGCGCGTTGTAAGGGCACTGTTGGGGAGCCTCGGTCGGCGTAAGTCCATTCTAATCCTATCCTTGAAATCCTACGGCACTAAAGAGATGGTTGTTGTTAAATGACGTTTGCAGAAGAGACCGATATACTGGAGATGTCCATCGAGCTGAACATGCTGGACAAGCTCAAAGCGCGCGTGGCGCTCGCGCGCAAGATCGACTCGGCGCACCACAAGGTGAAGAAGGAGAACCACGACAAGAACTGGATGAAGGAAGCGGCGGAGGCGATGGAGCTGCAGCTTGACTCAGACTTTGTCAGGTGCGTTTCTTCGGGTTTCGTCTCAACTTGATGCTCCAAGACGAGACGAATTGCAATTGACTGATGGGCGTTCCAGCGATGACGAGGACGACCAGGACCGTCCGACGAAGTTCAAGGTCAAGTCGCGCAACGTGCGCACGGCGGCGATGAAGGCGGAGCTCAAGCGCATGCTGGCAGTGCCGCTCATAGCGAAGGGCGTGTCCACCCGGTACATCACGTCGGGCACTAGACCCATAGTGGACGATTTGATCTCTGGCGCATGTGCGTTGCTTTCTTTCGTGGTTTGCATCCTGCGGGAGTTGTGTTTGTGTGTGTTACTGATCTTTTCTGCCGTTTGTAGATCATGAGGCTATGCTGGGCTTGAAGAGAGATGAAGCTGGCAGCGATATGATGCCGCGCAAGAAAGTGAAGGCACCGATAGCCGAGGACGAGGAGCTCAAGGAAGAGGAGCTTGAGGAGTGGCATGGGATTGAGACGGTCTAATGGATAGACCAGACCCTGCCGTGCGGAGGATTAAAATGGAAGTCTGCGGAACGAGATGTCTCTAGAGACCAACATAAGGCCTAGGGCAGATCCGTAGAGGATTTTGGGGGTGTACGCGATTGCCATATATGCACAATTTGAAAGGTGGCTCATGCCGCAAAATCCATCAACATTCCGAGAGCTTCTTCTGAAGCCATTCGTCCTTCCTGAAAGCCATTGCCGGATGTTAACACATGTGTTAATGCGGGAAGATTACAACCAGCCACGCACCATATCCAACGCTTAGGACGTTCCTCTAGAGGAAGTCGCTCCAAGGTCCGACGATGCCGACGCCAGTGCAAGTCCAGCTGTTGGGCGATTACAGCAGGCAACGCGTCGCCAGCTATGGTATAGTGTAATCGCAAGATTGGGGCCGTGATGACTGTGTACTGCATCTTGTATTTGATGCCAATGAGCTTGAAACCATACGCTGACGATGGATCCACGATATTGTCCTGCGATGATGCGGCCCTGTTGATCCTCGAAGAATCGGGTAGGCACCATGAATAGGCATCACCAGCTCTGCGCTGACAGTCATAGGGCTGAAAATCAGAAGTCCTATCCCACGTAAAGCTCCTTTCAATGTTCCATCCACGTGTTTTGTACTTTTGTAGAGCAAGTTCTTGGCGGTCAGTGACAGGCTCCAATGGGATCCCTGTTCGCTGGGCAAACGTGGCTTTCGGATACAGGGAATAAGAAGCGCGATGAGAAATGAAATTCAGAACGACAGCTGGAATCAGATGTGCGATGAGTAGATAATCGATGAAGCAATGAGGTCGGGCAACTGACTGGAATGAAACCCAAGGATCGCCGCGAAGGGGCATCGCGTACATGATATGATCTGCACGGTTCTGCCATCCCGGTTCCAGTTATAAACGGCGTGGGCTTCTGGAAAGGAGCTATCATAAGGTTCCATGTCTGGAGCGTCATCTTCCTGCCCTTGATCTGGTCGCGTCAAGTTTCGCCAATTATCGACCACCGTCTCCTCCCAGTCCACTTCTTCACCGCGACGAATGAGCTGATACCCTTCTCCGTGGAGCCATTCCGAGACGACTCGAGCAAAACCAGGGTGTGTGTATAGATCAAGATCTGATTCAGGATAGACCGTCCTATCCAAAAGGGCGAGGGCGAAAGAGCCGGATATCAGCGTGTTCGTCCGCTCTTGAAGAGCTCTGAAGGACTCCGGATCGTCAAAGAACCGCAGGAGGTTGCGGTTGACGTTGAACGCTCGTCCATTGTAACTATCGACGGCTCGCTTCCCTAGCCGGCATGTCCGTCTAAAGCTGAAAATCTCCAATACGCCGGAGCTCTCCAATATCGCGTCCGTGATTTCTTCGACAACCAGTAAACGGGCTACGCAATCGATCTGCACGGTGAAGTCTGGATCGAGTCTCCACAAACTTTCCCTTCCGTCTGCATGTGCAGCAGCTTTACTCTTGTCTTCGAGACTCAGGGACTGGAAATTGAAATCCAAGGACATTGGGGGTAGTGACTGTGCTGCAAGGGTTTCCAAATGTAGGAGAAAGATGAAGGGGGGTCTTGCGTGATATTCGATATTGTGTTTGGATGAAAAGAGGTTGCCGCGTAAGTAAGTGGTGGTGATTAGGAGAAGAGCAAGTTTGTGACAGCACGTCAGTGCCGCCGAAGTTCGGTTTTCGGGCAAGTACTGTACTTGTAATGTATGTACTCTAGCTGTAAAATGGGGGGCGCCAAGTACAATATCGAGCTGATAACTGATGGGAAGGCTGACAGAATATTGCAACTGCTAAGCACGTAAAAATTATCGAAATCAAAACACCGAAACCTCAAACAGAATGTCATGTCCATTGTCCACTTGGCACTGATCCTGCTGTTAATATAAAATGGGCTGTGGTTTATGGTATTGTTCCCATTGTTCTGGTGCGTCTGGTAAAACTGGTGTGAAGGGTACGACTCCGAGACCATAATCGGGGAGAGGACTGTTACTCATTCCTTAAGTTCGGCGAGAGTTTATTTTGAAGCCATTTGTCCTTCCTGATGGTCAACGAGCGTAAGCTTTCAGATGTATAACAAGACTGCTAACACGCGCCATATCCACTGTTTCTGGCGCTCTTCCAGAGGAAGTCGCTCTAACCTCCGACGGTGGCGGCGCCAGTGCCAATCCAATTGGTGTGCGATCTTCTTTGGTAAAACAGAGAGTGTGGTGTTTCCTGCTATCGCGTACTGAAATCGTAGAACGGGTGTGGTGACCATTGTGTACTCCATCTCATAACCCAAATGGTCGTAGGGACACAACATGAAACCATTCGCCACCGAAGCGTCCACGAGTTCCTTTTGGGACGAGGCACTGCGCGTCCTGCAGAAATCGGGCAAGCACCATGAATAGGCATCGCCAACACTGCGCGGGCGGTAGGGTTGGAACATCCGACTGAATATCCGACCCTCCCTGCCTCTGCCACTGTGATGTTGGGTTCCATCGTTTTTGATGGTCCACCCACGGGCTCTGTATTTTTCGAGAGCGCTCTCGTGATGGTTATTTCTGGGCTCTAAAGGAGCCCCCAATCGATGGACAAACGTGGCTTGTGGATATAGCGAGTAGGTTGCGGAATGAGAGATGAAGTTTTGCACGACAGCTAGCGCCCAGCGAATGGTTTAATAGGATATGCAAGCAATAATAATGACGGCACTGACTGGAATGATACTGCAGGATGGTCGCCAAAGGGCTTTTATTGCAGGAGATGATTTCCACTTTCTGGATTCGGCCATTCGTGCGCTTTTTCCAGGTGTAAACATTGTGTATATTTCGTGACAGCTCGTCGTATGGATGCTTTCCAGGAATAGTGTCCTCTTCTGCAGGAACCGATCCATAGGGCGGCCGAAGGCCATGCCAATTATCAACCACCAACTCTCGCCAATTCAAATCTGCACCATGGATAGGAGCAGCAGCTCCCTGATCAGGGTCGCCGTCTGTGTTGCGACGAACAAGCCGGTACCCTGCTTCATAGAGCCACTCCGCAACGGTTGGGGCAAAGCCAGGTTGGGTGTATAGATCAAGGTCCGATTCAGGATAGATCGTCCGATCCAGAAGGGCGAGGGCGAAAGAGCCGGAAATGAGTGTGTCCGTCTGTTCCTGAAGAGCCCTGAAGGACTCTGGATCGTCAAAGAAGCGCAAGAGATTTCGGTTGACGTTGAATGCCCTGGAATTGTAGCTGTCGACGGCGCGCCGCCCAAGACGGCATGTTCGTCTGAAGCTGAATATCTCGAGCAAGCCAGAGGTAGCCAAGATCGTGTCCGTGATGTCATCGACAATCAGCACACGCGCTACGCGATCGATTTGCGCGGTGAAGTCTGGGTCTAGCTGCCATCGAGTTTCATTAGCCGAGGCAGCAGTATTGCTAGAGTCTTTGAGGCTAAGAGACTGAAAGTTGAGGGCCATGAAGTGGTCATGTAGGTTGGGGATAGGCACTTGTAGGCGCCAGGTGGGGCAAACCGGCATCTATTATCGCGGAGCAACTCCTAGTCGTCACTCGTAAAATGTTTGCTCTGGTAGCGGACATCGTAAGAATAGTAGGAGCACACTATCTGGGCTCTGAGAACAGTCTAGTCGCGACACAGGTCTAAAGCCATAAATCGCCGCAGCGAATCCATCGAGTGCTTCAAGTGCTCAGGAAATGTGCCACCCGCCACCTGCAGATAGGTAGCGATAGGCGCATGGCGTAACGCACCCATACGGGCCGGATAGTATGTGACACGCCTTCATACCCGAAGGGATAAGCACCGACGGCCAATGGCATCTGCCTGTGTTTCGCGTGAATCTTCCAAGGCAATCAGCCAGAGGATAAAACAAACAGAAAAGAAGAAGCAACTCACTATCTCCACTTGTCCTGCGCCTCAATCAGCTTCTTCTGAGCCCAGTCATCCATCCTGCAAGTAAAATATGTCTCAATTCCCGCTCGTGCACATGCGCGCACCGATTCCAGATTCCAGTCACTCACCAAATCCACTGCCTATACCGCTCCCTCACCGAGAGCGCTTCCAGCCTCCGCCGATTCACGCGCCAATGGAACTCCAGGGTGTGCTCGACGTCTCTGAGCACCAGCGCGTCCGCAACTGCGTACTGCAGGCGCAGCGCGGGGTGCACGAGGATGCCGCTGCTGACCGAGTACGGGTACCTGTCCACGCCCTGCAAGACGAAGCTATTCGCACGCAGGGAGTCGGGGCGGTCCGGCGCGAGACCAGGGCAAGGCGAGGGGATCACCCAAGTGTGCACATCAGTTGGCCACCGCGTTTTGGAGGGATAGTAGTGCCCTCCGGTGCGCGAGCAGTCAATCGTCCATCCGCGGTCGCGGTACTTCTGGTGGGCAGCGGCAGCGGGGGTGGCAGTAGGCAGCAGTTCGAGGCCGTGGTGGTGCCCAAACGTTGAGAGTGGGTAGAAGGCGTATGCGGCCTGGTGCGAGATGACGTTCAGGACAACAGCTATGGGATCGCGGCAGGGTCAGTATTACTTTCAAGAGCGGCTAGAGGGTGAGACGCACTGCTGTGAAAAGCCACGATTGTTTGCAGCGGGCTCCGCTTGCAGGATATGACCTGTACGACAAGCGGCAGCCCGCCTGTGGCCTTAGGCTTATGCCATGTATACACGTCGTCTACGTGGTCGCTGCCGTACTCGTCGCTGTCGTTGCCATCCAGCGGATCATCATCATGCGGTACTGAGACGGTGGCCCCGCCTAGGCCGGTCCAGTTGTTATTGTGCATCCCGCGCCAAAAATCCCTGTCTGCCAGACCCCCGCGCTTGGTACCGTCCACAAGTCTGTATCCATCACTGTGCAGCCACTCCCCCACAGCCAGCGCAAACCCGGGGTGGGCGTACAGATCCATGTCCGCCTCGGGGTAAAACGCGCGCTCGAAGTACTGCACCGCGAACGAGCCCGAGATGAGCGTCCCCGTGTCCGCCTGCATCCACCTGAACCCCGCAGGATCGCCGAAGAAGCCCAGCAGAGCGCGGTCCATGTCGTATGCACGCGCTGTGTATACGTCTGCTGCGCGCCGCGCGAGATGGCAGGTGAGGCGGAAGGCGAGGATGTCGAGGATAGAGTCGGTGCTGCGCAGGATTCCGTCTGTGATGTCGGCGACCAGGAGCAGGCGGGCGACGCGCTCGGGCTGAATCGCGAAGGCAGGCTCGAGCTGGAGGGTCCCATTTGGTGGATCGAGGCTGAGAGACTGCATGGCTAATTCCAAGGCCATGATGGGAGCTGGGAGAGAGGATGGGAGCGCAAATGGGTCAATATCGCATAGAGCAGGTCAAGACTTAGATCCTCAGATCTAGAGAGATAAGCGTAGCTAGGTGCAAAAAAGTGCCGGTTCCGCCGTAGGATTTGTGACCGGGGCCAATGACTAAGTACATTATGAACTTCGAATAGGTCCAAAATCAGGCCCAAACTGGCAAATCTGCAGGGCTTTTCGGTGGCTCGGGCGAGACCCGGGTGGCGAACTTCAGGTCGTATTCAAGTCGTATTGGTAAGTACAGTATAGTGAGAATAAGAGTGTGCTCGCCGAAGCCGGCGGCCCGGCAGGGACTGATTTACAAAGCCCGGATAGCACATCCAGTTCTGTTCCCCCTGTCTTTAGCTCTGGAGCGGACGAGTGCTGCGCGAGTGGCGTATTGGAATACCTCGCGGACACCCTCCCCTGTGCGGGCTGAACACTCGAGATAGTGCTTGGCACCAATCCTGGCCGCAACGGCCATACCCTGGAAAGAACAAATGTCAGGAATACGATGGTGTAGATAGAGTGAGAGCGAACGCACCTCCTCAGGGGTGGTAGGGTGTTGGCCTGTCTTCCTGAGCTGTTCAGTCACTCTGGGTTCACGTCGCAGATCCTTTTTGCAGGCGACAAGTATAATGGGGAGACCTGGACAGAAGTGCATGACTTCCGAGATCCACTGCGCGTTCAAAGGTCATTCACATGGATCTACTAATGACACGTTCGGTGCAACGCACCTTCTCCTGCACGTTGTCGAGGGAATCCGGATATTCAACAGCGAAGCAGATGAGGATGACATCGGAGTCGGGGTAGCTGAGCGGGCGGAGACGATCGTAATCGTCCTGGCAGGCGGTATCCCACAGCGCCAGCTCGACGTTCTTGCCATCCACGCCGACGTCGGAGACGTAATTCTCGAACACGGTAGGCACGCACACCTGGCACACGTGCGCCGACAAGGTCAGCGGGTGGTCCCGACTCCTCGACATATATCATTGTATGAACATATCACGACTTGCCTCAGGGAAGATGCCGGTACAGAATACGGTCAACAAGCAAGTCTGCATGCATGGGGGAAGTGATCAGTGATCCCGCCATTTTACAGCATAAGCCCGCAGATATCGACGCACCTTGCCGCAAGCACCATCTCCAACTATGACCAGCTTTCTCTTGATTTCATGCATGGTCTCAGTAGGTGTTTACTCATCAGGAAATTGCACGGTGCGTGCTTTGCCCTGACATAGATTCCGAATGGAGTGGCTAGATTATGCGGAATGTAAGGCTTTGTAACACCAATATAAAACCGCTATACACTTCGCACCATTCCTGTAATCACTTCAATATTTAGTTGAGATTGTACAACCGCGGCTGATTTCGATCAAGTATATAAGCTAAAGGTAAATATGATGGCGTGCTTGTCAAGGGAAAGATATATTAGAGGGCGGTTCGGATAGCAGCAGCAAGGTTAGAAGGGGATTCGAAGTGCAATACAAATTTACCACGCATGCTGTCAACCCTGGCAGCGGTAGAAACGCTGTAATGTGAAGTATTCTATTCCCAATCCATGAACTCCGTCTCGCCATCTTCTGGCCCTAGGTCATCATC
Organism: Athelia psychrophila; assembly: GCA_001630335.1. Lineage (NCBI taxonomy): Eukaryota > Fungi > Basidiomycota > Agaricomycetes > Atheliales > Atheliaceae > Athelia > Athelia psychrophila. The sequence goes on from KV417604.1 coordinate 77,972, forward strand.
ATCATCGTCCTCGTCCGATTCATCTTCACTTTCACCCTCTCCATCGCTTTCATAGATCCCAGCGTTGTCGTCGGCCTCGTGGTCATTACTGGTGTCCATCGCGGAGGCTTCGACACCATTGTCGACCTCTTCGTCAATATCCATTCCGTCTTCTGCAGGAATTGTCCGATCCTGGTGCGTGTGGCCTACCCCTCCGCCTATATACCTCATAAGCATGTCTCGATCCGCGAACCTTCGGACGTGCGCATGAGAATGTGTATGGATATGCGACATTAACTTAAGCACGTACCAGTTAACGTAGAATGCCGACCAATCATCTGTGTCGCCAATTGGTCGTCCCGCAGATGGATTTGCGGTGAGCAAGCTCGAAGTGCGGAGCTCTTCGAAAGCTGGAATTAGATGGCATGCTCGGATAACCAATGACGGGTCCAGAAACCCAAACGGTGAGGGTTCCGTTTCAGCAACAAACCCGACCTTGGGTAGACGCGCAGCTTTGAAGCCATAGCGATGACCGCGAATGCCCCCAAGCCAACGAACCCATAAAAACTCCATGTGTTGCATAGAGGTGTTCTTCGAGGCCGGCCCGGTATGGAACACGCGTAAGTGGAATACACCGAGCACGCGGGCATACCAGTACGGATGTGCATCATCACCAGTCTCGGGGGACATCAACATGACGTCGCAGTGAGTTCGGGGGTTCATGGAATCTTGATCCCGTTGAAGGTCGTATGCCGTGTAGTTGACGCGAAATACTTTTGCGCAGTTCACTCGGTTGTCGACGATGTGCACAGTGGCTCTGTCGGCATCGGTGAAAGTTTCATCGTCGCCGTCGTACTGGCGCCCAAGGAGTCGACCAAGCAAATGGTCTTTCAACCGGGGTAGGAAGTCCTGCACGGATATTATTTGCCGCCGGAAACGCGAAGGCAGGATGGAGGCTTACCTTCGAAGCAGGGTCATCGGGGAACATCCTCGAGAATGAGAATGCGTCCTGGCCGAGCCGCCTGGAATCGGAGATATGGTGGTGCAAAGCTGGATGGGTAGGTGGTAGAGCATCGTTGTCGGTGAACCTGGCATGGTGTGGATGAACCAGCTCTGCTTTGGCAGCTCTCCTGGCGCGAAGCAGCCTCGTTTCACGACGCTCGCGCCTGGTGATCTGACGAACTGCATATCTCTTGTTTGTACGTGCATATAGTCTTTTAACTCGGCGATGTTCGAGTTCTCCCTGTAGAATAAATTAGAATAAATCACATGATGGGGTTGTATGGATCTTAAAGTTACCGTCTGCGAAGAATATGAATCCGTGGTCCCGTGCCTGCGGATGGTCTCGACGTAGTCCCCTAGAGCGTGTACTTTGTACCTCCACATGTTGAAGGCCTTCTTGCTAGGGCCCTTCCGTTTTGCGGGTTTCTTGGTAGGCGGCATAGTGTCGGCAGTTAGGTCGGCAACATCGGCAGTGATTTGCTCGGATGGAGTGGATAATGGAGGTGGCCCATCACCAAGTACATTCGAGGAAGTCGCAACTGCAGGGGTGCCCTCAAGGGGTGCAGCTAATTCCACTGCGGCTACACCGGCCTTGGCCTTCTTGCGGGCTTGACGTCGACCTCGTGCAGCCTTTTCCGCGGGAAGCTCCTGGGTGAGGTAGAACGCACAAGTGGTGCGCGAGAATCGGCGCAGCTCCTGCCCGAGGTTGGTCGTGGCTGAGTCAAGAAGTAACATGGTTGTGTCGGTGTGCATGTGAAGCTTGGCAAGCGCATGCCATTCAGCGAGGCGGAAGATTAGGGTCAATACTATGTTATTGTGTGGGGCTGGTAACAGACCGTCGAATGCTGGCATCGCACACTTGTAGAGTTAATCAAAATCAGCCGCCACCCTAATCCACGTAATCTGAATCTCACCTGAAGTAAATCTTCATAATTATGAGCTGCGAGCTTCTTCATTTCTGAGACATTCGTGGTAAATTTTCTGATGGTGCTGTTCCCAAAAGTGGGCATCAATCTGTATCTGAATATGTTGCGTGGTTAGAACATCACTCTAAGACAATAGGCTAACTCTGATAACACACCTTCGATCTAGTTCTGCAACTAACCGCCCCGCTGGGGCCGCAGCATGGAGAATCCGAATGAGGTGGATGAATACAGACTTCCATACACCAAGTTCGAACTCGTGCATCAAATCAACGACCATTATCTCGTGGGGGTCAAACCCGAACGGGCTGAGCTTCTCGGCAAATGTGTTCTGAAATAATTAGCTTTGTGATGGACGTTAGAATATAATGCCTACTCACAACTGTTGGGACCCAAGAACGTGGAAAGAGCAGCGCCTCCACGAGTGTGCTGGCAATGACACGGCCTTTCTCGTAGATAAAGCTGCGGGCTCTGCGTATCAGATCACCCATGTAGGATCGAACATTGCTTCGGGTTTGGCGGTCCTTGACTTGGCCTAATCTGTGGATTTCACTTTTCTCGACGAAGCAGCGAGGGCATGGGCATTTTCCGTTGCTACGTATGAGAGCAATGAGAGTTCTGTCGGCAAAGGGATTAGTAATTGAGCTCAATGAGATGTCCTGCACGGGCTGGCTCACTTCTCTGGATAATCAGCTGAATAGGTAAATATCCGAGGGTAAAATCGGCGCCACACGCCGTCCAGGCATTTCATCTTGAAGCCATGGCGGTAGGCGTGGACGAACTCATCATCTACAACCTTGTCAAGAACTTTTTGCATCAGTTCCCGACGGCAGTGTGTCAAGACCATAGGCTTGATGCCGTTTTCAGGGCCTATAAAGTCTTGAATCGAATCTGGCAGCTGAACGAAGCGGGTAAGCTCGATGGATCAGATAGTTAAGAGAACAAGCCACTGACCGACGGAATGTAGGCAACATGATGAGCAGTCGCAGACCCAGGTTTGCCTCGAAAGTACTTCGGGAGGTTGCCAAAATACAAATAGAGCGGCCATAATTTCGCGACTCCAAAGCTTGTCAGGTGAGTGGAATCTGACCAAAGCATGAGTGAAAGGATCACTTTCTCGAGCTTACAGTCGGGCTCGTTGGATTGCTTCTGTAGTTTGTCGTGTTCCTCAATCCAGGCATCACTGGTGTAAGCCTCGTCGAAGACTCGCTGCTCGGGGCCGTTGGAGGGCTTCCAGAAGCGCTTGAAGGGCGAAAAATGGAACCGACATGCAGTAACGTCGGTAATGGCAGCCTTCATGATTGACAGAAGAGAACGGTGGTGCAGGCCATGCACTGTAAATGGTGCACTGAGGCCGCGGCCATCCTGCGCTCCAAGAGGGACATCAATGTCTACAGACGACTCCCGCCAACCATCTGCCAGAAATGGTGCGGCCTCCCCAGCTTCATTGTCGGACCGGTCCAGGGTGGCGGCCTGCCTTTGAGCGTTGAAGCTAGCGACATCCTCTAAATCAAAGTCGGGATGGCTAAGTACAGATTGGGCAAGGCGGTCAACCTCGCCAGCGGACTTCTGCTGGCTCCCCGTGTACATCCATTCCATCAACAGGTATGTTGTCATGTTCTGGAACGGCCAGGGCGGCAAGTGCTCGGTGGGGGATGGCGCTTCAATAGGTTTGGTCTGCCGTGGTTGGTATTTCGAATAATAGCTCGAGAGGTGCTCGTCGGGAATGGCGGAGTCCGGATCATATGATGGACGGTGAGCATACTCTCTCCGAATGCCGAAGTGGTCGCGTGCAGTTTTAAAGGCATCTCGTACATGGAGGATAACCCTAGGAAGGGCAGTTGATCCAGGAGCAATGGGAGGAAGAGGTGCAGGGGCTACAGGTAGATGATCAATGTATCGCGCAGGAAGGCGGAGTGGGCGCCATGGCCGTCCCGACGCAGTGAACACGGTTGGGACCTCTGTGGGTGGAGGCGGTGGCGGGAGAGCCGGTAGGTTATCCGTCTCAGGATCCTCTGCAACTGGGGTGGGATGTGGCAGGTCCTGACTACCATTGGCGTCCAAAGCTGGGGCCGACTGATAACAATCAAAGGTCAGCAACTGGGCTATCACAGCAGACGAAGACATGGCTTACCTGGGCTGAATTTTGTTGTGATGGCTTCCTGGCATTCACCAATCTATCCCTAATGGCAGCCCGCTTTAACTTCATCTCTTGGCTTAACCGCACCCTAACTGCAGCGGCTTTGGCCTCGTGATCCTTGTAGAAATCACAATAAAGATGGTGTTTGGTGAGGCCACGCGGAGTACTAAAGCTTTCGTTGCAGCCATGGCTACCACAAGTGTGGCTCATCTTGGTAGCGCAGAGCACGGATATGCAGGCTGCAGGAGCTGAGTTGAGACGATTCTGGAGGGGATAGTGTGGTGAACCGGCACAGTAGGTTGAAAATTGTGATCATTGTTGCGCCCATTAAGTACAAACTGTGTGTCGCTATTCAACCGCGAAGACTCAGAACAGCAGAAACTTGAGGAAAACTCGGGCGTTCAGTGAAGGTGAAGATTGTTAACAGACCTTGTATAATGTCCGGTGCCTGTATCGCACTCCTAAATGCCGTTCTGCTAGTCATTATTCACCACTCTGTACACCTCATAAAATGCGCCGCCATGCACACCTCTTTCTCTAATACCATAGTACCCGGCCATGGGAATCTCCATCCGATCCTTGCAGCTCTCGAAGCCTTTTCCCAGCACCCTGTCTTTCTCTGTAACCCGCGGAATACCTGATCCCATTGACGAGTGGATTACCCAAAACTATGTTACAGCATTTCGTGATCCTTCGATTCCTGGATATCTCTATCTTGGAGACGTGCCTAGTGACCAGCTGGTATGCACTCTGCAGGTGTGTACTTGAGACATGATTCTTAGCAACTAGCTTGAACAAACTACAGGTTTCGATTGCGGACACCACCAATGGGACACCTCTTTATCGGCTCATGATGTATGCAACCTTACCTGAATCTTCCGGTGTGCACGTCAGCTACATCATGAGCCCGGTTGTGGTCCTCAGTCGTTACAAGGGTGGAGCTAACCCTGACGTGGACCGCCCTTTCTGGACCAACATCCCGGCAGGTGTATCAGTTGAGCTTCGCCAATTCCGACTTGCCATCGCCGACATTTTTATCAAGGTTGCTCCTTTTCAGGAGGGCGTCGATAATGTGTGTAACACCAACTTGTGCAAATGGCCGCCGCCTCTGACTCTGTATATTACAGGATATCCTGGAAATTCCCATCCTGGAATGGGCCTTAGCGGTTGCAGTGAGTGATAGACCAGTTGACCATGTGCTCTTAACTAATCTGCCATTGCAGTATTCCGCTGGGCGAACAGTTCCCGAGACTGTGCAGGAGGTGACGCAGGATATCTGTCAGCCCATAGGATGGATTATTGAGTAATGTTTATGTATTCAGAGTTCAATACAACTCATGCGGGTTCCCTTCATCCTTGTCCTACTTCGGCATCGCGATCCCACCCAATCACAGTGTTCACTTCGCCTGCGTGTAACACCCAAGCATGGGGAGAATCCTTATCAACGTCAATATCAGCATGACGGCTATGTAAGAAGAAGAAGGTGAAAAAGATCACTGGTCTTGTGCCAGCGGCGGGCCACTATGTCTTCAAGTGTGATGAACACCCCAAGACGGTGAACATTAGTTCATTTCCCCACTTGCTATGCGACTTTCCAGCTAACACCAAGCTAACCAGAGACACTTCGAAGAAGCTCACCAATACAGGATACACTTCCCCGAAGCCGATGGTGGTCAAGACTGAACCGGTGACGATCAAGGGTCATGTCTTACCGACACCACAGGTCGTATATGCCAACGACAGTGCAGCAAATATCAGGGACGGTGCATGGAACGTAGTGAAAGAATTGCTTGTCGCAGCTTAGTGAGTTACCGCTACACATGCAAGCAAGAGGTTGTCAAGAAAAAAATTTAGCACACGAGGTAGGTAAAATATATTAAGGTCCTTGAGACCCCCCCTCCTCCCCCCCCTCCTGCCATATCAAGTAATATATTCCCACCCCTAATGTCACATGCTCGCATTCTCGCGCCACTTTCGCGATGTGAATGCATTCTCATCGCGAAAGTGGCGCGCGCGCGTCCGTTAATTACTACAATCCTGTCTGTATTCTCACTACACATATGCTGGCATGTGTATACAATGCTTATAATTAAAATATCAGGCAGGAATGCGACACTGAACAGTGAGCATTCTGCCAACGACGCCACCCATAACTTTGATCCAGAAATTAACCCCTGACAGCCTGTATACATGACACAAGTGTAAGCCTCACCACACCTTGCCCGCGGTTGTCTAAGAAAAACCCACAAAGCAAATATGTACAACAACTAGTATCAAAGCTATTGGCATCCTCAGATATGATCGCAAATGAGTGCCCATATATCACTGTGAGGTTCATCCAAGCACGCCACCCAGACTTGCATTGCCGCCGAGTTTGGAATTTCTGGGCCTGAAATTCCGATCTCGCAACACAGCACGTAATTCCGGGAACTTCCCGAAATCGCCTGCGGTCTTCAAGCGGAGTCTCGATCTTGAATGCGGAATTAGCCTCTGTGGACCCACCAACAGATTTCGGATGCCATAGCCAAGAACATGCTTCAGTCAACACACATAGGTCACTTCTGCACCGAAATTCGTGATTTTGGTCATCTACGACAGGTACCAAAAACAAAAAAGTTAAGGCGCCTTCAGACCCCCCCTCCCCCCCTACCTCGTGTCGCTATTGATACCGATGGCAACCGCTTGCATGCAAGCTCTTATACTGATGTGATACCTCTTTCTTAGGAATGAGTGCATTATTTCCTTCATGGCACAGGCGCGCATATTAATTACAAACACATATGTCAGGACACCTGCAGCCGTACGAGCTACTGGAAGCAAACGGACGAGGCAACATCACACAGGTACGAGCTGCGTGTAGCTACTCGAGGTGTAATCTGACGTTTAATAGATATTGCGGCAAGTCTCCCGAGCCGCAGTCAAGAACGCGATTAAACAAATCCAATCCATCCCGCCCGTTTAATATTTGAGACATTATGGCCGCAATTCTTGACAGGCTTAGATTAATATACAAATGATGATACATAAATACAGAACAAGCCATGGTTGGCATTGGCCAAATCCATGGCTACGAAGCGTCTTTTGCTAGTAAAGATACCTGTGTGGCTTGCACGGGTTTATGTATTCAGAGTTAAATACAACTCATGCGTGCTCCCTTCATCCTTGTCCTACTTCGGCGTCGCGATCCCATCCAATCAGTGTTCACTTCGCCTGTGCAGATGCCAATACCGAGAACTTCGACTGCCGACGCCACTGATCGCCGCACTCGACATCGGGTTCACCCCCGCACCATACCCACCAGCGCCCGTGTTGCCCAGGCTCCAGTACTCCTCGTCCTCGTTATTGCCCATAACGATGTACCGCCAGAGCCGGCAGCCCGCGCTCGTGTTTTTGATGAGTGGTTGCGGGCTGGCCACATTCTCATTCGAGATCGTCGGTGGGGTTCCTGACGACGTCTGATACGCGCCCTAGCTCCGCGCGCTCGCGATGATGGCAGCGGGAAACTGGGGTATGCGCGGTTGGCGCGCGGGTGGTTGCGGCGCAGGCGGTTGGCGCGGGCGGACAATCATGGGCAGTGAGCTGGCCCTGGATGGGGTCCTGGGCGCAGGGGCTGCTGGGCGTGGGGGCTGGCGGACATGGGGGTTGGTGGATGTGCGTATGGGGTCGGCGAGCGTGCACATGGAGCCTGGCGGGCATGCGCGTGAGGGCAGATGGGCGCACCGTGCGCCTGGGGCCTGGCGTGAGGAAATGTGCGCGTGCTGGTATGCGCGCGTGCAGGAATGTGCGCGTGCTGGAATGCGTGCGCGCGGGGCAGGTGGACGGAGGTGTGGGCACGTGGTGTAACGGGAGAAGGTGCGGGGGCAGGCGGGCGTCATAGGGGCATCCGCGCGGGGCTTGGCAAGTGGACGTGCGGGGGCATATGCGCCGGCCGCTGGCGTGTTTGCTGCGGGAATACATGCGCGTGGGCCGCGGGCGTGCATGCGGCTAGCAGCGAGCGGGCGTGCGGTTAGCCGCGGCTGGGTGGACTTGACGGTGGCAGGGTGCGGTTGGAGGTAACAGCGTAATTGGGGGCAATGGGGACCAGGGCCTCGGGAGTGACATTCCTGTGTGTCTATTGCCGAGGACTTGTGGTGCGTGGGTGGGTGATGAAAGACGTTGTGAGTGATCCACGCGGTCCTCGGAGGCGACCCTCACCGTCACCCATCGTGTTCGCGTTCCAGGGCCTACGGTAAGGCCCACGGATCAAGCTAGACGACGGGCTGAGGGAGGGCGCGGCGATCGCCTGTGTAAGTGGGAGTAAAGGTCCAGTGCACTGTCAGCGCGAGGGTGAGAATTTGATAAACACTGTTGAACCCACGTGATAATTACGACCGCGTTTCACTCAGAGTGAAACACGCTTGTGGCTGATGTTCAGGCTCAGTTACCTTGCACTGGGGCGCACAGCAGTCATCTTTCTCTTGTCCTGTAGCATATGATATAGCAGCGTAGATTGGAGATATTTGGTCGCAATTCTTGACAGGCTTAGGTTACTATATAATATACAAGCGGTAAATAAGTACAGAACAAGCCATGATTGACATTGGCCAAATTCATGGCTGCCAGGCGCATTTTGCTAGTTGTGGCTGGAGCTCTGAGGAACAAAATAAGCAAGAATAAACAACATATGTGTGTCAACGAATAAGCTCCTACCTCGACATTGGATTTCTCACTCGTGCATTTCTTGGATGTGCGGCTCTTCTTCTGAACAATGTTCTCTTTGTTTGCCCGCTGAGTAACATAATTCCTGCGCATTGTAGTCAAGTAGGCTTTAGCGGTCTCCATGATAAGATCCGCTGGCGCGCGGATCACTGCTTTTTCCTGAGTATTATCCATGTAAGTGATCAGGAACGGACAAAGCAATATAATTTAATGCTACACATACCTGAGTGGCTTGCACGGCCAAAACAAGCGCCCCGAGGAACTCAATGTTGAGATCATCACTCCCACCTCGCTTCCAATTCACTTCGTAGCAAAAGCGCCCAGATTGGAAGCGGGGAAGGGCATTTGGAGCAGGGGAATGTGGGAGGATCCACTTGGAGATTGTGCGGTCGGATGATCTGGTCATTACCCTCTCTGCTCCAATGAGTGACAATGCCTGTTGCTTGACAACGACCTATGGGATAGGTAAATCAGCACAAGTTTGATATGGGAATTTCTCTACATACACGTAGAGTCTTGGCCTTCTTCAAGTTGGACTGTGTCTTATGCGATACGGGCAGTGTCAGAGAAGAAACAAGTTCATCTTGTACCACATCACTGTAATGATACATATCATGGATGTGAATGCCGTTGGCTTCAAAGAGTGTGGGCTGGGCGGACTCAGATTGAGTCGACGAGAGCATGTCCTGCAGATAAGATGTGTCAGTCTACCTGGAGTTTTAAAGGATGAATCAATCGCTCAAACTCACCCAGTCCGAGGACATTGCAACATCGTGTGCAGTTATGTCTCCAAAGTTGAAGAATTCATCCTCGAGATCAGCCAACACAGCTGCGGTGCTATATAAAATCCATGAGCCACGTCAGTACCTCCGACCGTGGAAAAATAATCACCTATCATGATTGGTACGGTCAAACTGCATCCTACGGAGGAGATGCTCATCAGAAAGAGACATATTGGTGCTGAAGTTCTCGTTGCCGTCCACGGATGCCTGAATACTCAAAGGGTAGATCTGAGGCATGGAAGGAGAATGATGCCTGGTAGTCATCGTCAGATTGAACTTCAAAATTGAATTGGGGGGACAACATACACTGCGCCGTGGTTAGAGAGAGAGAACAGTAGACGAAGTGTCTGCTGCTCTTGAGTCTCGGGGATGAAGGAATTAAAGCTGTTCATGAGGATGAGTGAGAGAGGTGTCAGGTAAAGCGAAGTTGAGAAAGCTGAGTTGAAGCTGAGTTACCACTAGGTATTTAAGTCGAGCTCCCGGATATGGCCCGGTTGAATACCAGTGCAGATGAACCCAGGATTACAGTCTTTCGCTAGCACCAGCTGCACACATAGAAAATTCCAAGGCACTTTGTGAAACGTCGGCTGTGTGGCCGAGCAAAAAAAACATCCAGCTAGTTGTGAATCAGCAGAGGTGCTGCCGTGTCCTTACGAGAGAAGACTATTCAACAGCTTAGCGCAGGCCAAGTTCGAGGGAATGACCAGGGCACGAGGTTATCAATCACGATGGATGAGCTATAGAACAAAAGAAATATATTGCACGGGGATCTGATAAACGGTCGGAGCAGAAATAAAATTCAGATAATTCCAAATACACACAAAAATGACATGCACCGAACTGTTTAACGGTGTGGTGTAGGCCAATGACGATGAAGGATTTGGGCACAAGGTCAAAAATTACGACAGCCAGGTCCTAGATCGAAAGAAATATATTAAACCTAACAAATAGGAGCAGAAACAACGTTCAGAAAATTTCAAACAAGTGCAGACGTGACCATGCACTTACATACAAGGGAGACGGCGCAAGGTTATCAGTTACGACATGTTGGCCATATATCCAAGCGGAGTGCTTCCCAGGGGTTGAATAGGAGGTGATGACGGAGGCACAGCTGTTTCCAGGGCGCAAGATCGCAAGAGATGTAGAATGAACAATAAAGCTATGTAAGCCGGCATCGCAATATTGGGGAATGGACCAGTGGTTGAGAAAGTCACACATTTGGGCCGAACAGTGAATTCCGGGTCATGGGCACCGAACAGAGCAATTTGAATACAATTTAATAAACTAAACAAGGTTGCGGGCCCCGCTGCGAAGTGTCCTTGTTGGTGTTGCTTCGTCAGCAGCCTGCTGATTGCTTGAGGTGGGACGTGCCTTGCGTACTCGCACATTCTGCACGGTCTTTGGGCTGGACGGCGGAGGCGTTGCGGGCTGGAGTTTCTGGAGCAAACTGAGTGGCGGAGCCTGCAAGGCACTGTTAACCAGCGGCACACAGATAATCGCCATTGATGACACTCACTGCTATACTCCTGGCCCATTTCACCATATCATAAGCTAGTTGTGGCTGGAGAAGCGAGGTTGTGAGTGTGTCGTCTACAAGGATACAGTATCTACACACCTGATCACGGTTGTCCTTCCATAACGCCATCCGGGTGAAGAGCACACCAAATGCAGCGCGAGGCTGTTGGAATTTCTCGACAGGTCGATTCCACAGAGTCCACTCCGGAGCATCAATGGCTGTGTTCGAGCCGGTGTAGCGCTCCAGGATGGCACAGGGACTCGTTGTGACTGCTTGCCCTGAGCCAGTCCGTGGAGGAGCAGTTGCGGTGAGATAGAGTGTCCAAATGTTAGGCTGCTCGAAGTTGTCCCGATTAGCTGGGGTCTGGAGGTAATGGAATGTGTGAGGGGTCTAACAGTTGGAGGGGGTGAAATGTGCTCACCTTGACACAAGCTACTTGAACACAACACTCTACACAGTCGATGCCGTTGACATCAATAAGCATCAAGTAGTCCTTCAAGAAGGCTACGCGATTGCTCCTGATGTTGGAGGTAAGCCAACGATCGACGGGTCCTGGAAGCCCCAGGGCTACACGGTAAGCCTGGCGCTCTGCATACGAAGCGTTGGGGGCTAAGGCGGGGCCAAAGATTGTATCAGCTGTAGACACAGACATGTGGGGGTGGAGTCAAAATCGAGGAATGGGTGTCGAGCAAATATAAGCATCCTGGTGTTGTGATTCTTCAAGATAGGACCCATCGTACTTAGATGAAACGAGGGGAAACAGTAGCGGAAGTATTTCGATCGGTTCAAGTTGTGATTTAGCGACACTAAACAGCATATTGATGGGTGTTTTGTGTGGGAAAGGGTGATTTATGGCCTTAAACTGCCTCTGCAACTACTAAATTAAATTCTGTCTCTCTCTTTCCCCCCCCACATCCCACACCTGCGCCCACATAAAATGACAGACTTTCTTAGTTTAAATCCAGTATGTTGACTTTGACCGTTTTCCCATTATCCTTCACAATGACACCCAGCCCACCTCCTGCACCCACACTCGAAGCCACTGAGCTTTCCACGCTGAAGCGCAAACTTGCCGCTCTCGAGGCAGAGCATGGTATGATGAAAGTGCGGGGAACCAAAACGTATGTCTGGCCGATCCTCTCAGTCGGTGTCCTACTGATGGCTTCTTGCAGTGTGGATGCGAGCCAAATTCATGCCGGGCGCAGCCTCCATCGTATCGTCGACATGTTTGTGGCTCCCCGTGAACTTGTCAAAGAGGCAGATCGTCGCATCGAGTTATTGGCCACAGATGAGGACGCCACATTCACAGCTGAGTAAGTATGCATCTCTCGTTACCACGGTCTTCGTTCGCTGACAACATATTGTCAATTTTTACGCAGAGAAGATTCTCGATACAAGTCATATTTGGAGCTTGTGGGTCGTGTTCCCCTCCTGAAGCATCTACTCGAAGAGCCTGGGGAGAGCGAAAACCTTCAAATTCTCTATCGCAATGTCAGTGTCAATTATACTCAATTGTGCCCCTTTCACTCAATCATACTTGTACAGCTTAGGAAGGGAGCTGACAACGCACGCGGGGATGATACGGGCAAACTGAAGGCCGCTGTTGTCCTTTGGGTTGACATCATGGTCGGCCCTTCAATACCACCCCTGAGGACTGATTCTAAGGTTGAAAGGGGCCTCGATAACGATAATACCGGGCGTCTTCTGTGTCCGGGAGAGTATTCATGGGATGATCTTAGGTGAGATATATTGGCTGACAATACATGCTTTCGTTTACCCCATCTTCACAGTGTCCGAAGCAAAATTCGTGACGGCGATGGAGACTACCTGGTTACTGCGCAGTCCTGGCCTAACTTTATGTATCAAGGTTATGTCTGCGACATTGATGATGCCGAGGAGGGCCTATTCAAGAGCCCCATTCTTATCAAGGTATTTTCCTTGTGTCGAGTTGAGTCGCAGTAGCTCACGCATTCTGTAGGCCTTCAAATATCTATTCACCTCCCCGTCTTCTGCATCCGAAGTAACATCCAACCCACAAGACAGTCATCGTCCAACAAAGCGTGCAAGGACTCAAACCACTAGTACGCGAAGCAACGTGGCCGCCCTCATCGGTATGGATAAGGTAACACCTCGTGCTATAGCCTATGTTGCGGTTCAGGTGAGTATCACCAACATAATCTTACAACCATAAAAGATCTTAATGAACCCTTACAGCAACCTAGGCAGATTGGCAGGTGTAAGAACTGAGAATGCTATAGGTACACCGTACAGACTATTGACTTCAGCCACATCGAATTCTACACAGCAATCATCGACTTCTTTGAAGCTACACCTGGGCCACTTGCTCAGGCCAAGGCCGACGAGCTTCTGGCATGGTGGAACAAGTGAGCGCTCAGGCTAGCCTCCTTCATCCTGTGTCTTTCTAACATGTTGACTCTCAGGCAAATCTTTGGCCATCGCATAGGAGCTTCAAGGGAGTCACTGCGTGCTGAGCATAACAAAAGTTCATCCATGGCACGGCTGTCTGCCCAGCGTCGGGCTTTTGAGAATTCGCAAGGAATTGCATAATCAGCTAGCTATCCACTACCCGCCAAATCTGCGAATATTACTGTACTTTTCTCGTTTATGTATAACTTTCAGGTTTTTGGAGTGCTAATATAAATGTGTATGATTCCGAATCATTGACAGCATTGCAAGCTATCAGAAAGCAAGGCACAAATGGTACTGTTGGGCGATGGTATAATGCTGAAAAGGCTTCCGGTAGGCTAGCTGTCTGTGATGAGTTCCCGAGCCTCAAATTCCTGCCACATCATTGGGAAGGTGGGGAACACATGTATGAGTTGTGAGTGCTCATAATATCTACATTGATTGTGATGACCACTGACCTTTATAAAGCAATTCGATATTCAGAGGGGGTGCAGATCTTTCGCACTTTCACAACTTGCGGCTATTTGCTTCGCGTTCGGAATGCCTGCAACATTTATGGATTCAGATAATAATCTCCCCTATATAACCAAGACTATACCTTTATAAGGTCGACCTAAAACATTTCAACCATTCGTTGGATTGCGACCTTTATAATGGTCTTATATACCCTTATGATCATGTGTTGTTTTTCCTGATGCTTGGTTGATGTGGACAGAGAGGAGAAGTAAATTGGCCGAGGTTATATACCCATCAAGGAAACGTGGTCTAGAGTAATTATGCTCGTAGCCGTCAGGCTTTACAGCTTTTTGAAATGAGCTTGGCAGTGCCTGGCAGTGCACGGAATTTCAATTGATAAATCGTTGGACTGGGCGCCAAATTTCAGTATCACTGATTTCAACGCCGGGTAGCATAATTCATCATTAAGTCTGCAATGATAGCAGAAATATCGTCTTGACCAATGATAGCAGTCATCATAGCCAAGACAACGGGAGTATCAGAAGTTGAAGATCATGCCATCGAGCACTAGACGGGAGTTGCCACACAGGCGATAGGCCGAATTACGACGAAGACAGAGATGTCAGGGCCCAAAGTAGGCAAGAAGGAGCTGGCATGGGCAGCGGCGATGGCGAGTTATCCATGAGCACTGGACTCCAGTGAACTGATGTCAGGATATTAACATGCTCAAATCCTGACAGCAAAAGCTGACACTCACAGAACTACCCTTATCGTAAATTTCGCGATCGCATGCAAAGGATACAGCTACCAGCGAAACATCGAAAACGCACAATGTGTGCTAACTTGTAGAATTTCTCCAGAGAGAAAACTCCGTACCTGTCAAAGATAGCCACCATATTTGCCAGAAATAGACCGCCAACCATCTCAGTACCCAGCGACAGCTTCTGAATCAAGCCATACATTACAGAATCATCTGCTTCCCGACCCCGGTCTCCCAAAGACGACGATGTGCCCATCCCATAAACGCCAGAGCGTATCCGATGCACAGCGATTGCAGCGGATTTATAACACGCTGTGACAGCTAATATCGATGGGCCTTCCACAGCCATACGATATGTCTGGTCGCGTGGCCAGAGATGCCCACATGAGCATTCCAATAAGGTTTGCGTAGTCAGGATGACTCTGTGGTGCTTCTGTTGGAAGGAGTGATAGGTTTTTATCAATCGGAGTTGAGATGCTGTTGCAGTTTGTCATTCCAGACTTCTCTAATATCTCCTTGATGTATGATGGCTGGGAAATCTTTATTGTTCCGGCCTTCCTATCTCGATCCACTTTGACGCCTAGGAAACGTTTGATCTCGCCTAGGTCTTTCATTTCGACGGCTGCTTTGAGTTCGTCTTTTGCTTCTTCAATGAAGCCTTTTGTGGTAATGATCATTGAGTCATCCACGTGAATCATGAGCATGGAAAAGAACTTGTCTGTTCGCCTCCAATAGGCACAGGGATCTGTTTCACATCTTGTATATCCGATTCCTTTGATCTTTCGATCGAACAATTTGTTCCATTCGTGTCCGGCTTGTTTAAGGCCATAAATGGATTTGTGTAGGCGCAGCACACGGTCGGTACTGTCCCCATAGCCTGGGATCTGTTTCATGTAGATCTCCTCATTTAGGGTTGCTTGTAGGTAGGCGGATTTTGCGTCCACCACATGTACGTCCATGTCTTCTTCGACGGCTATACAGAGACCAATTCTCCATGTGTCGAATCTGACGACAGGTGCATATGTTTCATCAAAGTCCCATCCAGGGCGCTGAGAGAAACCTTGTGCGACAAGTCGGGCTTTGTATGCGATGACCTCGCCTTCATTGTTGTGCTTCTTTGTGAGAATCCATCTGCATCCGACTGCTGACCTTCCCGCGGGTAAGTCTGCGTGAGAGAATGTTTCATTCTTCATGAGTGATGCAAATTCTTCATCCATCGCTTTTTGCCAAGCTTCGGATTCCGGACCGTTTAATACAGTCTTCATTGGATACTCCTTTGATTTTCCCATGTAGACTTCTTCGCCTTCATCGTTTGTCACTATCTGATGGCCTTGTTCCTTCCAGGGACGCTCATCAGGTACAGGTTTCTTCCTGAGATCCCCTCCACCAAGCTCCTTGTAGTTTTGTCTTTTTAGGGTTCGTCTTGAACCTGCTACTTTGGTGGCTTTTTGCGGTGTGGGAGGGGGGTCAAGGTTCCTTGCACTCCTTCTAGGAGGTGTGACAGGATCTGGTTGGCGATCTTCATCTTCATGATCTGATGGGGTCGGAGTTCGGGGTGGATTGTCATTATCTCCCCCGATTTCCGATTCTATCTGTTTGCCCTTTCCCTTGTCAATTTTGGCTGGTGTGGGAGTACGGGACTTTTCTTCTTGAGGATTTGTTTTAGGGTCCTCCCCCTGTTTCTTTGTTTCCATACTATCGTAATCGTCTGAGTCGTCTGAATCAGAATCGTCTGATGAGTCAGATACTTCAATTTCGAAATCGTCTTCTGGTAAGGGTGGAGTGGCAGGTGGCGAATCTCTGTGTTTTCGCTCACAATCTCCCCTTGATTCGGCATCTGGTACGACTTTCCAGTTGCGTGATGTTCGGACTGTTCTTGATGGGATGTGGTAGTATTTGGCGATCTTAGTAGACTCGCTGAAACCTAAAAAAGAAAAAGGTGCTGCCTTGGCATCAAGTTTCTTTGGCTGTCCTGTTTGGTCCAGTATGTAAATTTCGGCACCAAACCTTGGTAGTCCTGTGAAGTCAGGGACTTTCCCATGTAGCACTTCATATAGGGTTTTGCCTTTTAGGCCCGAGTGGGGTACCCGGTTCTTGATCCAGCATGCATGTAGCATAGCATGTGGCCACAGGTATTTCGGAAGGGCGGTTTCTATAAACCATGCTCTGATTGTCTCTGGAAGCGTTCTGTTGGTGCGTTCTATCATTCCCATGGATTCGGGAGAATAAGGTCCGGCAAAATTCATTTTGATGCCCCTTGATGATGCATACACTTCAAATTCTTTATTTTTGAACTCGGTACCATTGTCGCTTAGAGATGTCAGGATCCGATGACCTCGGATCTCTAGAATGGTTTCCATCGCTTTGAATGCCTCTAATCCATATGTCTTGTCCTTTGTGGGGACACAGATCATAAACCTGGATGCGGCATCAATGATGTTAACCGTGTATCTGAAGTTTCCCTTTCCGATCGGAGTGACAGGACCCCATGTGTCCATCAGAACTCGTTCCCCAATCTTTGAGATCTTGTGATCCTCATCGATGATCTTGGGGTGTTCTTTTGTCGCTCTAGCGATATCACAAGGTCTGCATGTGATTTCTGTGGTTTTTGGATCGCTGATTTCCATTCCCAATGGATTCTGTTTGTGTAGGTTTTTAAGTGCTGGGAAGTCAATGTGTCCCAGCGCACTGTGCCACTCCTGCCAAGAGCGGGCTTTTGATTTCTGGGCTGAATAA